>ML662436.1:12419564-12464616 GCA_007570785.1 Antilocapra americana | reverse complement strand
GGGGGGAGGGAGGAGGGAGGGGGGACCCGGAGGGGAAGCATATGTAAACCCATGGTGATATCATGACAATGTATGGCAAAAACAATAATAAAAAAAAAAAAAAAAAGAATTGATGTGGTGCTAGAGAAGACTCTTGAGAGTCCCTTGGACAGCAAGGAAATCAAACTAGTCAACCTAAAGGAAATCAACCCTGAATATTCATTGGCAGGACTCATGTTGAAGCTGAAGCTTCAATACTTTGGCCACGATTTGGTCAGACTCAAAGAGCCGACTCACTGGAAAAGACTAGATACTGGGAAAGATTGAGGGCAGGAGGAGAAGGGGGTGACAGAGAATGAAACTGTTGGATGGCATTACCGAATCAATGTACTTGAGTTTAAGCAAACTCCGAGAGACAGTGAAGGGCAGGGAAACCTGGTGTGTTGCAGTCCATGGGGTCGCAAAAAGTCTGACATGAATTAGCAACTGAACAACAATAAAGAAGGCTATTCTGCTAATGGTTCTTGGCTTTCCTTTAGGAAAGTAACACTTATTAAGGAAAATGAGTAAATCACTGAAAAGCATATATAAAAATTAAAACTAGACCTCTACCTTTCACACTCAACCACTATTGGCATTTTGATGTTGTTCCTCTAGGCTGTTTTTTTTCCCACTTCCATGGCTATTACAATAAATCAGGAATAAAGTCAGGACTAGAACTAGGAAGGTGGTAGTGTGAATAAAGAGGGAAAGCTACAAAAGGAATTTTTAAGTGAGACAACAGAGTGATGAGTAAAAATAATATCTTCTTATTGGGGTCTAATTAAAGGACAGATGACATTTTCGAGACTTTCTCTAGACCTAACATGGAACTAAGTTGTTTATATGCATGCCTCTGTGCATTTCGGAGAAAGCAATGGCACCCCACTCCAGTACTCTTGCCTGGAAAATCCCATGGACAGAGGAGCCTGGTAGGCTGCAGTCGATGGGGTTGCTAAGAGTCGGACACGACTGAGAGATGTCACTTTCACTTCTTACTTTCATGCACTGGCGAAGGAAATGGCACCCCACTCCAGTGTTCTTGCCTGGAGAGTCCCAGGGACGGGGGAGCCTGGTGAGCTGCCTGCCGTCTATGGGGTCGCACAGAGTCGGACACGACTGGAGCGACTTGGCCGTGGCAGCAGCAGCAGCTCTGTGCATTTAGTGAACATACATATAGATAGCGGGAGTTGTCAAGACAATGAAGTTTCCTTGATCATTACGCTGTCAGTAGCATAGAGTCCATTGTAATCTGTAAGATTTTAGGTGTAAAGTAATTAAAGTGTATATTCCCAGCAGTGTTGTAGGGAGGATGTGTAGATGTGATTCCCAGGACATGTCATGGGGTGGTGTAAACAGGGGATCCAGTCTCAGACAGCACGCCACCAAGCAGTGACAGTATCTTCCTAAGACTAAAAAAGGTTTTTAAGGTCCAGACCATCTTCACAGACCACAGGAAAAAAAAACAAAACAGCTGCTAGAGAAAACAAATTATGCTTTCCAGAAAAAGTCCTTCACCGGGTTAATAAGCAAAAGTGTAAACCAGTGGTTCTCCACGTGGGACCTACATGAGACTCAATCCTGGAGTTTTCCAAAAATATTGATGGTTGGGTTCCTCCTCAGACCAGTGATATCAGGGTCTCAGTAAGCAGGGCCTGTGCATTGGTATTTTTTTTTTTTTTTAAACTTCTCAAGATAACAGAAGCCTGAAGCATCGGCAGATATCCCAGGGCTAGAAGCGACTTAGCAGCAGCAGCAGCAGCAGAACAGTTCAAGGAGTCTGGGGGTAGCGAGTGACCCAGACCTGAATGACTGTGTTCTTAGCCATGCTGTGAAAACCTGCAGCCAGTTCCTTAGTGAAGGGGAACTAGAGGCCAAAAGAGAAGCCACCACGACACTTTTAAATTTGCATATTAAACTATACACAGCCTCTATTTTCAGAGTATATGATCTGTCATTTTCAATACACATTTTCATCATTTTCACTGAACCAAGTGTGACTAAACTCCTGGGGACTCTGGCTAGTCAATGAACTCTGGCCAATGAAACATGCCTTTCTCTGAGGATCCCTTGCCTTCTGAGGGGCTACTAGTTAAACAGTGTAGATGCTGGCCTCAGATGGACCTCGGTAAGCGTGCCAGCTTTGCTGGGCACTCACTAAAACTCTGTGACCTTGTGCAAGTTACACATTCTGTTTCATACCTTAGTTTCTTTAGCTGCCAAATAGGAATCTTAATGCCTTTATGGGATTATCGTAGAAATTAAATGAGGCCATACAGGTAAAAGGCTTCCCTGGTAGCTCAGATGGGAATGAATCTGCCTGCAATGCAGGGGACCTAGGTTCAATCTCTGGGTCAGGAAGATCCCCTGGAAAAGGGAATGGCAGCCCACCACAGTATTCTTGCCTGGAAAATTTCACAGACAGAGGAGCCTAGCAGGTTATAGTCCATGGGATCACAAAGAGTCGGACACAATGAGTAACTAACACTTTCATTTTCATACAGGTAAAAGAGATATTACCATTAAAAGACTTCTTTGGTGCCTGGCACAGAGCAAGCACTCAATAAATACTATCATTATTGACATTATTTATCATTTATTTTCATCATCCCCTTTGGGTTCCTTCTAATGCCAATATTTTATGATTCTAAGAATCGCTGGTAACTGACTGCACAGAAGGAGATTGCCAACAATTAGCAGGTACTAACAAGATTTAAATAAAGGCCCAGACTGGATTCAGCTCCCTTCATCCCAGCCTGACTCTTCAATAACGACTTCATTCTTTGCTTAAGCTGTCCCTTATATGTTGCAAATGCTGGTTTTAGTTTCAAAATGATGTCACTTATTTTGCAGGCACAGAACGTGGGTCATTCTTGATGAAAGCAATGTAGTTCTTCTGTTACGGTTATTTCTAGGCAGCACAGACACCCGTGAATCTGGCTGAAGTGAATGTCAGATCTTCTGTCTCCATCTGTCCCTGCTGCACCAGCTGCTAACACCTGGGCGCAAACTGCCTGAATGTCACCCCCCCCACCCCCACTCAGCATACTTTTGATGCCTGTCTAGTGACTGGTATGAAGATGATGTTCTTGGAAACTTCAGGGCTGACATTTGAGTGTTGCCCATGAAATTTGCCTAAAGGCCCAATGCTAACGTTAGCCACAGATGTCAGCCTCATAACCATGAAGTGTTCTCTTTGCTTTCCACCATACCAATACCCTCCTACAGAGCATAATGCCATCATCAATCATCATTCTGCCAAAAGACACACATCTTGTTGATGCCTATAGCTTTCTTTTTCTTTGTCCATGATGGGAGCAAATCTCTTCCTCTTAGGAAGACAGTCCTCCTTTTGTAGGCAAACATCCGCCATGATGTTATTGGTTGAGTCATGGCCTACATCCACCTCACCACCTTTTCATTTTTTGAAAATGGGTTACCTTGTTTTGCAAATAGCAAGTCACCAAGCAGGTTGCCAAAGGAACTACTGGCTCTGTGAAACTTTTGTCCAGGTGATGAAATAATTTTAATAAGATAAATTATCAGTTTGGGATTAGCCACAAACTCCCTGTGAAACCCAGCTTTTCCTTAAGAAAGCCAGTTTGTCCTAACGTATGTTGATTTGGGTCCAGAAAACACACCTCAGGATCATCTTAGTTACAGGGATGACATGTCATGAAGTCACTGGTTGATTATATCCACAACAAGCTAAGTGTGAGTTGGGTGTAACTACTTTGATACCAAGTCTTGGAAATTTCTTTGGCATATATCACCATTGGTCTTTATAAATAGCAAAGGACTTTGGCTACACAAAAAGTTACTTTTTGCATAAGTTCTCAACACCAGCCAGCCCCATACCTGAATTATCACTTGCTGGACCAGATTATCAGACAAAACAAAAGGAGACAAGAGGTCTAGACAAGAAAGTGGTAAATTTGTTCTCTGGTAAATCTGGATATAGATGAGAAAAGAGACTCATTAACTTCTACTGCACTTTCAAAAATACATTAAATATATGAATTACAACGTTGCTTGTTACTTGATTCATTCCTGCTTTATTAAAATTTTCTCATAACTAAATGGTCTTCTCTGGTAGCTCAGCTAGCAAAGAATCTGCCTGCAGTGCAGGAGACCCCAGTTTGATTCCTTGGTTGGGAAGATATCATGAAGAAGGGATAGGCTACCCACTCCAATATTCTTGGGCTTGCCTGGTGGCTCAGATGGTAAGGAATCTGCCTGCAATGTGTAAGACCTGGGTTCAATCCCTGGGATGGGAAGATCCCCTGGAGGAGGACATGGCAACCCACTCTGCTATTCCTGCCTGGAAAATCCTTATTGACAGAGGAGCCTGGCAGGCTATAGTCTCTGGAGTTGCAAAGAGTCAGACGTGACTGCACAACTAAGCACAGCACAGGGCAGCATAGCACAGCATAACTAAATGGCTTAGCTTTCATCCTGAAACTCTTCTGGGGAAGGATCATGTCTGAACCATCTTTGTATTCCTCACACTCCTGCCCCAGCATCTTTCATTATGGAGTACTTTCAAGTTTATTAACCTGAATCAAATTAAATTATGGGCCTTTTCCCCCCTCTCTGCAGTAATAAGTTATATGGTACAAAGTAAATACTAAGAAGTAACATGTGATGGAAAAAAACATCTATTTTCAGAAGAAGCATAAAAGTCACAATTAGAACCTGCCTTTGGAGATTGACTTCAGCAGCCAGAGGTCATTCTGTGAAGGTCCCTATTTGTAGTAGAGCAAATGAAAGAGAATTTGTTTCAGCTCACTTGCTTGGTCTTTTGTGTACCTGTTCTTTAGCAAGTTTCCTTCGTATGAACTACAAGAGTTAGGTGACTGTAAGGAGCCTAAGTCCTACTTGAGTTATAGCTTGCCTTCTTAAAACAAAATGATGGCAAGATCATTTTCCAGAAGGTAGCTCTGCTGGTAATTTTTAGGGATTTGAGGAAAATTGCTTCTAAGAAATTTGTGATCTCATCAAATGAAATCTACAGTAAAGGAACATGAAGTGTCAGTTTAGCAAAGAAAACAGTATATTAAGCTGTTCACCTTTTCCTCCTTTTCAAAAGTAACTTACATCTTCAGCTTACAGGTTAAACAATATCCACTCCAGAATTTATTAACTGACTTGGAATGGAAATCTAGGCTATGATGACTAGGAAAGGTCAGCACTCAAAATGTTTCACTATTCTACTTAAAGGCCACCAGAAATTCTGTGATTTTTCCCCTCTGCCCTTCCTAGGAATGTCTACCACCTGATGTCCTATCTTGATGGAGGTGCACAGACTTCCTGTGACTTGAGAAAAATCAGATAATGACCTAGATGTTAACTTTTTAAGAGGACTGGACAAAGAGGTCACCAAAAGTTCATACTAAAAGTTCAAATTTCTATATATCAACCACGGCCAGTGATTCCCTTTCCTTCTGAATGGGGAAAACAGATCAATCTTATCTCAAACTGAGGTAGAAAAATCTTGAAAAATAAAATTAGAAGTTCTGTTAAAAAGATCTATCTAGCCCTGGTCAACTCCTGCACTCAACAGATCTCTCAAAAATAACATCAAATTCATTCATGACTAAGAAACCAGCAAGTTTGATCAGTTCAATGGAACTGGAGCTTCCTGTTGTGTGTGGTATGGGCACATGTCTAAGTGCACAGGTGTGAATTTCTGAATCTGTCAGTTAAGTTACTCAGTTGCTCAACAGTACTCTGGATAGAAAATGTCAACATAGACCATGAAGATTTGATATCTGAGAATGGTCCAAAATGGAAGTAGGGTCAGTAGCTGACCTCTGTCCATTCTATTTAAACCATATATATATATATATATATATATAATTTTTTTTGGCCATGTCACACGACATGTGGGATCCCAACCCAGGATCAAACCTGCCCCCCTGCTGCAGTGGGAGCATAGAGTCTTAACCACTGGACCACCAGGGAAGTCCTCCATCTTTTTTTGTTTTTCTTAAATCTGGCTTTTGGATGGAGGAATTATATATTCCATCACCAGTAATCACCCCTCCCTGATGCCATCAGAGAAAAAGAAAAGTGGACACATTTGTTCATGAAAACAATCCCTTACTAGAAGCTGTTCACCCTCTGTGAGGGGTAGATGAGGAAAATTAAGAACACAGATTTGAGAAGAATTCAAAAGATTAGTAGGAAAACAACCTGGAATCCAGCTCTAGGAAATGATGCTAATAGGACAGAAAGAATATATGTTGAACCACAAAACCAAAAAAGTCTCTTAAAGGTCTTTTAAAGACATTCTCACAGACATTTGACTAAGTCAAAAGATTCTTCCAGAATTTGACATCTGTTCATCTGAAGCCACTTTCCTTTACCTCTTTCCGCATTAGGTTCATGCTTATTCCTTGAACCTGATGCTCACTGGCCCATTTTGAAACCCTCCAGATATTCTTCATTTGACAAGTCACTACTGCCTGCCCGCTGTCTCCCATGCCTAGTAAACCATTCCTAGTAAACCACTCAGTTAAAACAGCACTGAAATTCCAAGAAACCTTCCCTGATGGTCACTCTTTCACTAACGTTCAAAATAGGTCCTCTCTTAATTCCTTATAATTCTTCTTCGGCCCACTCACAACTCTTTCATTATTTAATGTCTGCCTTGAGTACCCCTGGTGGTTCAGACAGTAAAGAATCTGCCTGCAATGTGGGAGACCTGGGTTTGATCCCTAGGTTGGGAAGACCCCCTGGAGAAGGGAATGGATAACCACTCCAGTATTCTGGCCTGGAGAATTGGACTCCACTTTCACTTTCAGTTTCTTTTTTACTACTAGACCAGGTTCCTGGGGGCAGAAAACCAATCTTTTCTGTCTTAATTACCCAGCATCTGGCACTGTGCTAGGGAAAACCTTGGTTAACTGATTCACCTACTGACTTTAGGGTTAATGTACTATCACATGTGGTTCCCTATAATATAGAGGATCTGAAAATGTTAAAGTCTATATAACTCAGATCCATGTGATTCAGAGAATCCAGTCCTTACTGTGGCATTATACTCTACAAAGATGCTATTTACCCATGCATTTAACATGAATGTGAATTTGGACTCATTCACACATAAATCTGGAGAAGGGAAATGGCAACCCATTCCAGTATTCTTGCCTGGAGAATCCCTATGGACAGAGGAGCCTGGGTTGCAAAGAGTCGGACACAACTGAAGTGACTTAGCACAAGCACTCATGCACACATGAATCATCCTGACAAATCACTCTGGGGTGAAATATTCTAAAATAGAGCATCTTACTTGGAAACGCCATGATGCCAAGCACTGGAGAGGAAGCAGGTGTTGGATAAGAGAGTCTCTCGTTCTAGGATCTGCTATCTAATTGACTGCTCCATGAGGTCACATGGGCTGTTCTGAATGCTAGTACCACTACTAAGGAGGTCCATGGGCTACTTGTCTCATCATATGAAGTAACAAAGTTACTAGTTTCTAAAGGCATTTGTACTTTGTGAAAAATAGGACACAGAGAGTATTTAATGCTAGTCATTTGGGGGTTATTAGAAGAATACTGTATTTCACCAAATCAGAATCTCCATAACATGTATCCCCACTTTAGACACGTTAAATTATGAGGGGAAATGTATTTTAGAGTTATGAAATGCAGTTTACTACATAAAAATTCAGTGTTAAAAGACCTCAAGCAAAGTCATTCACATATAGCCTCGGTCATTTTTTTTACTGTGGGAGTCCTCTGGGGCCAACAACAGTACTTATAAACATATAAGACACTATGGCCTAGTAAATTAAGTAAATGCCTAGAAGCAAAAACAATATGCGTTGGTTAGAAAAATGAGAGAGGAGGGCTTCCCTGGTGGCTCAGTGGTAAAAAAAAAATCCACCTGTCGATGCTGGAGATGTGGGTTCCATCACTGATCCAGGAAGATCCCACATGCTACAGAGCAACTAAGCTCATGCACCACAACTACTGAGCCTGTGCTCTAGAGGCCAGGTGCCCCAACTACTGAGCCCACTTGCCCTAGAGCTCATGATCCGCATCAAGAAAAGCGACTGCAATGAGAAACCCACACACCCCAACTAGAGAGTAGCCCTGGCTCACCACAACTAGAGAAAGCCCACACAGCAATGAAGACCCAGCACAGCCAAAAACAAATTAAATAACTTTTAAAATAAATACATAATGATAGAGAGGATTAACGCTTGGTGTCACTAAATAATGTTCACCTACTTTGCTCCAAGCCTCGATGATATTTGTTTGAAGGGAAGACAGAGTCAGATGACTTACCAAACCTCACTCAGTGAGCCCAGGAGTGCTGCTCACTGCTAGGAGACCCGACACAAGGTGTCCTGATGCCTCTGTTCCCCGAACTCTGAAATGGAAAAGATAACACTATTAACCCAGAGATGGCTGATGAGGAGTGTGCGGTTAATGACGGCTAAGTGGATGAAGGGAGTGTGGGAAAAAGAAGAAATACGGCGCTTTGATTACGGCACACCTTTGTGTGTGCATTGATTATGAGGAAAGCTACATAACCAGTCAGTACAAGAGATCTGCACTAGCTCACATACATGGAGAAAATAGGTCATGTCTTTTTGCCAGTTCCACAAGGCTATTTGGGTTGATATTAACTAAAGTATATTCAGGGCTTCCCAGGTGGTGCAGTGGTAAGGAACCTGCCTGCCAATACAGGAGACTCAAGAGATGTAGTTATGATCCATGGGTTGGGCAGATCCCCTGGAGGAGGGCAGGGCAATGCACTCCAGTATTCTTGCCTGGAGAATCCCATGGACAGAGGAGCCTGGCAAGTTACTGTCCATGGGGTCACAAAGCGGTGGACATGATTGAAGGAACACACATGCCTGCACAAAGGACATTCAAGTGAAAAAAATCTCAACTCTGACAAGGAGAGAAGAGGAAAACATAAAGAGGTGGTGTAACTGGGAGGGGGAGCTCATGGATTTCCCTAGGTGTTGAAACTCTGCTCTACTGCTTGCTAGCTCGGAGACTTTGGCCATTTTACTCAGCCTCTCTGATCCATCTTTTTCTAGTCCAATATGAGCCTGATATCCTCCTGTTAGGGACACTGTGACAACAAACAGGACAACAGGGCTATGAAGGGCTATGAAGCCCTTAGGGCCCCGAGAGAGAGAACATTCAATGGAGGGCAGCTATGATTATTATATTCCTTTAAATTTCTTTCTGCAGGGGCACATTAAGTTGTGGTTTTTTAGGGTAAATCACCAAACACTCAAAATGGTTTGAAGTCTGTGAGCTGTTAGCATTTTAAAATATTTCTTTACCTTTGGAAGCCCTTTGCAGCTGGCTTTTCTGTCCATATATGAACAATATTCCTTAAGTATTCAGCTTTATCTTTACGTAAACACATTTGATTAACTAGGCTCTGTACAGCAGACTTCATCATGCTACTAGTCCACCAAGAATTAATAAAACCGCACAGGACTCTCACTCCCTCCCTTTACAAGACCGTAAGTCTGCAACCTACCTCTGGGAAACAAAATACTGGGTTCTGCTAACTCTTCTAGTTGAAATAGGTAATCATTTGTTCCAAAGTTCTTCCCAACTCAATGGCCTCATTAACCAAGGTTGAGCTTTTGATTAACGTACAGTGCTTGAAGGAACTTTGACCCAGAAAGCTGGCAACTGACTCCGCTTCTGAGCCCAACTTGTGTCACGAGTGCAGGTTTCAAGGGTAATAAAGGACCTGGCTGTTTGCTTACAGCAAATGGAGGTGGTGCCATGTCATTACAGAGCTTTTCCAAACTGTCCACCCAACCCTTGGCAAAGACAGTTTGCAGCCTGCACGTAGGCTTTTTGGGTGAACAGAATGAAAAGGTGTGTATTACCAAACTGAAAAGCACCTAAGTTCTACCTGGCACTTTACCTAAATGTCAGTTGTTTAAGAAATATGAATATTATCCTCAGATGACAGTGATCAGAGCAGAGATTAGGTGCTAGGGCAGGTGCATGCTCTGCCTCAGTGAGATTCTGCCTCAGTGAGCAAACTGCTCTCTCTGAAGGCTCCAGAGTCCTACAACACTCATCAGCCACAAGACAGAGACCACAGCACCCGAACATTCACGTTCTTGCCTATTTTAAGATGAACAGCGTCCTTCCCAAATTCATATGTTGAAGTGCTGACATAATCCCTGCCTCAGCACCTCAGAATGTGACAGTATTTGGAGAAGGTAATTAAGGTTAAAAGAGGTCATATGGGTGGGCCCTAAAGTTGCTCAATGGCTCAGTGGCTAAAGAATCTGCCAACAATGCAAGAGACAAAGGAGATGTGGGTTCGATCCCTGAGTCAGGAAGTTAGCTGCCCTGGAGTAGCAAGTGGCAATCCACTCCAGGATTCTTGCCAGAAAAATCCCATGGACAGAGGAGCCCAGCAGGCTACAGTTTACGGTGTCGCAGAGTGGACTGAGCCCTGCTATACTATTATAGTTATAGTATAGTGCCTAGAATCATTCTTAGCTTCTATTTAGGGCTTCTGAGGTGGTGCTGTGGTAAAGCACCTGTATGCCAATGCAGGAGACACAGAGACATAGGGTTTGATCCCTGGGTCGGAAAGATCCTCTAGAGGAGGACATGGCAACCCACTTCAGTATTTTTGCCTGGAGAATCCCATGGACAGAGGAGCCAGGCAGACTACAGTCCATGGGGTCACACAGAGTTAGACACGACTGAGCCACTAACACACACCCAGTATGGCTGGTGTCCTTATAAGAGATTAGGACACATTCACATTCAGACCAAGGGAAGACCATGTGAGGACACAACGAGAAGGTGGTCATCTGCAAGCCAAGGACAGAAGCCTCAACAGAAATCAAACCTGCCAACAACTTGATGCTGGACTTCCAGCTTCCAGAACTGTGAGAAAATAAATTCCTCTTGTTTAAGCCCAGTCTATAGTATTTTTTTTATTGTAGCCCTAATGATCTAAACCACTACCCACCTCTCTGTACCCCCAACTATATGTCCCAGGACCAGGCAGATAACAAATGAGGAAGTTGACTAAGAGCAAAATAATAGGAGAGGTGTCAAATTTTAAAACTTCAAAAAGTACTGGGTGGCCACACAAAATATGTCCACAGATTGATTATGTCAGGGGCCTTTCAGTGGCAACACCTGGGTTATATCATGCAATCAGATACTTAAAAGTGCCCACTATTCATCTCTCAACAAATATTAATTGAACACCTACTACAGGATAGGTCTTATACCAGACACTGAGCATATCAGTGGTGACTAATATAAGGTATCTTCTTTGTCTGCATGGTATGAGGTGCTCTGGGATAGGGAGCCTAGGTACTGAGCTAGGCAAGAAATGCCAAGTTGAAACAACAAAGTTGCTGCCTTCCAGGGTGCCACAGATTAACAAACCATAGACATGGAACAAGATAGTCATGAAATAATGGGATACCGGCTGCACAACACAAGGGGCAATGGTAAGTGAAAAGATGACTGCAAGTCTATCAAAGTTGACCCAGGAAGACATAAGCCAAGTTCTGGAGGATGAATAACAGTCTGCTTGTCAGACAGGCTGTCTGACAAAGCAAAATGACTGTCTGAGGAGGCCTTACAAATAGCTGTGAAAAGAAGAGAAGCTAAAGGCAAAGGAGAAAAGGAAAAATATACCCATCTGAATGCAGAGTTCAAAAGAATAGCAAGGAGAGATAAGAAAGCCTTCCTCAATGATCAGTGCAAAGAAATAGAGGAAAACAATCGAATGAGAAAGACTAGAGATCTCTTCAAGAAAATGAGAGATACCTAGGGAATATTTTATGCAAAGATGGACTCAATAAAGGACAGAAATGGTATGGACTTGACAGAAGCAGAAGATATTAAAAAGAGGTGGAAAGAATACATAGAAGAACTATACAAAAAAGATCTTCACAACCCAGATAATCACAATGGTGTAGTCACTCACTTAGAGTCAGACATCCTGGAATGTGAAGTCAAGTGGGCCTTAGAAAGCATCACTACAAACAAAGCTAGTGGAGGGGACAGAATTCCAGTTGAGCTATTTCAAATCATAAAAGATGATGCTGTGAAAGTGCTGCACTCAATATGCCAGCAAATTTGGAAAATGCAGCAGTGGCCACAGGACTGGAAAAGGTCAGTCTTCATTCCAATCCCAAAGAAAGGCAATGCCAAACAGTGTTCAAACTACTGCACAGTTGTACTCATCTCACATGCTAGTAAAGTAATGTTCAAAATTCTCCAAGCAAGGCTTCAACAGTACATGAACCGTGAATTTCCAAATGTTCAAGCTGGTTTTAGAAAAGGCAGAGGAACCAGAGATCAAATTGCTAACATCTGCTGGATTATCCAAAAAGCAAGAGAGTTCCAGCAAAACATCTATTTCTGCTTTACTGACTATGCCAAAGCGTTTGACTGTGTGGATCACAATAAACCTGGAAAATTCTAGAAGATATGGGAATACCAGGCCACCTGACCTGCCTCTTGAGACATCTGCATGCAGGTCAGGAAGTAAGTTAGAACTGGACATGGAACAAGAGACTGGTTCCAAACAGCAAAAAGAGTATGTCAAGGCTGTATAGTGTCACCCTGCTTATTTAACTTCTATGCAGAGTACATCATGAGAAACGCTGGGCTGGATGAAGTACAAACTGGAATCAAGATTCTCGGGAGAAATATTAATAACCTCAGATATGCAGATGATACCACCCTTATGGCAAAAAGTGAAGAAGAACTACAGAGCCTCTTGAAGAAAGTGAAAGAGAAGAGTGAAAAAGATGGCTTAATGCTCAACATTCAGAAAACTAAGATCATGGCATCCGGTCCTATCACTTCATGGCAAACAGATGGAGAAACAGTGGAAACTGTGGCAGACTTTATTTTCTTGGGCTCCAAAATCACTGCAGATGGTGACTGCAGCCAAGAAATTAAACACTTACTCCTTGGAAGGAAAGTTATGACCAACCTAGACAGCATATTAAAAACCAGAGACAGTACTTTGCCAGCAAAGGTCGGTCTAGTCAGTTCACTTCAGTCGTTCAGTCATGTTCAACTCTTTGCAACTCCATGAAGCATGCCAGGCCTCCTTGTCCATCACCAACTCCTGGAGTCTACTCAAACTCAACTCCATTGAGTCAGTGATGCCATCCAACCATCACATCCTCTGTCATCTCCTCCTCCTGTCTTCAATCTTTCCCAGCATCATGGTCTTTTCAAATGAGTCAGTTCTTCGCATCAGGTGGCCAAAGTATTGGAGTTTCAGCTTCAACAACAGTCCTTAAATGAATACTCAGACTGATCTCCTTTAGAGTGGACTGGTTGGATCTCCTTGCAGTCCAAAGGACTCTCAAGAGTCTTCTCCAACACCACAGTTCAAAAGCATCAATTCTTTGGTGCTCAGCTTTCTTCACAGTCCAACTCTCACATCCATACCTGACCACTGGAAAAACCATAGCCTTGACTAGACGGACCTTTGTTGGCAAAGTAATGTCTCTGCTTTTTAATATGCTGTCTAGGTTGATCATAACTTTCCTTCCAAGGAGTAAGCGTCTTTTAGTTTTATGGCTGCAGTCACCATCTGCAGTGATTCTGGAGCCCAGAAAAATAAACTCAGCCACAGTTCCCACTGTTTCCCCATCTATTTGCCAAGAAGTGATGGGACCAGATGCCATGATCATAGTTTCTAAATGTTGAGCTTTAAGCCAACTTTTTCATTCTCCTTCACTTTCATCAAGAGGCTCTTTAGCTCTTCTTCACTTTCTGCCATAAGGGTGGTGTCATCTGCATATCTGAGGTTATTGATGTTTCTCCCGGCAATCTTGATTCCAGTTTGTGCTTCCTCCAGCTCAGTGTTTCTCATGATGTCCTCTGCATAGAAGTTAAATAGGCAGGGTGACACTATATAGCCTTGACGTACTCCTTTTCCTATTTGGAACCAGTCTGTTGTTTCATATCCAGTTCAACCTGTTGCTTCCTGACCTGCATACAGACTTCACAAGAGGCAGGTCAGGTGGTCTGGTATTCCCATCTCTTTTACAATTTTCCACAGGCAATGGTTCTTCCAGTAGTCATGTATGGATGTGAGAGTTGGAATATAAAGAAAGCTGAGCACTCAAGAATTGATGCTTTTGAAGTGTGGTATTGGAGAAGAGTCTTGAGAGTCCCTTGGACTGAAAGGAGGTCCAACCAGTCCATCCTAAAGGAAATCAGTCCTGATTATTACTGGAAGGACTGATGTTGAAGCTGAAATTCCAATACTTTGGCCACCTGATGCGAAGAGCTGACTCATTGGAAAAGACGCTGATGCTGGGAAAGACTGAAGGTGGGAGGAGAAGGGGACAACAGAGGATGAGATGGTTGGATGGCATCACTGACTCAATGGAGATGAGTTTGAGTAGACTCCAGGAGTTGGTGATGGACAAGGAGGCCTGGCATGCTTCATGGAGTTGCAAAGAGTTGAACATGACTGAATGACTGAAGTGAACTGAACTGTCAGACATGATGACAGATGAAAAGAGAGCATGTTCCAGACAGAAGGAACAGTCAATTCCTGTGTTTGAGACATGAGAAAGCACAGGCTCTTTGGAGAATGAAGACTAGCTGGACTGAGGGTGGGCAACGGAGGGAGCAGCAGGATTCAAGGCTGAACAAGGGGAGGAGCTCACATTTTATTGCACAGTTAACCACTGGAGAATTTTAATCAGGAAGGTGGCATGACCAGGACTGCTTGTTGGAAAGATCACCCTGACCACAATGCAGGGGACTAAAGGCAAGGTGACCCAAAAGGAGAAGATGAAGGCAGGAACCAGGGAACCAGACATAAGGATGCTGGGCGGGCAAGGTCAGGGATGTGGAACTGAAACTGTCATGGCGTTCAACCATGGCCACAGGTGACACTGTCCAAGAACATTACGTGCATCAAGAGAAGCACTAATTTTTTAAGGGTAGTACTTTAATTGATGAGAACACACAGTTCCTAGGAAGCTCTTAATTTCATTTATCTTACATTTCACACCAAGAAACTAACTCTACTCCTTTTTATCAGTCAAAGTCACATGTGACTGTACCTCAATATCCTCATCTAAATATAAATAATAATGGTGTCTCCTTCACAGAGAGGATTCCTTGAGCTCATTAATACAAGTAAGTAAAATGCCAGAAATGCATTATTATTAAATCAACTATTATGAGAGCAGAAATAAACTTTAAAGGACAAATGGATAATTATTGACTGTGCAGTTAAGGATAATCCTCCCACTCAGTGAATACGAGCCAGATTAGAACCACCACCTACAACCACAAAGAGTAAAAACTTATATAATTGCCTTGAAAAGGAGCTGCCTCCGATTTCCTTAACCTCTCCAGAGTTCTCACACAGCCTTTCAGAAAGGATCCTAAAGTACATGATTATTACCTTCAATTTATAAAATGCTTTGTCTCAGGTATAAAAAAATACCTATCTATATCTATCTATCTATCTATCTATATATATATATATAAGATTAATGATCCAAGGGGATATGGGACCTGCAAAGGGATACTCACTGCAAAGAGGCACTAGAGAACTTTCTAGAGAGATGAAGGTTCCTATATCTTCATTGGGGCAGTGGTTCCATACCTGCATGCATTCCACATAGCACTAAAACCTGTGTAAATGTTATTATATGCAAATTATAGTTCAATAAAGACTGAATAAGGATAAAAGGGCTGGAAGATAGGGCAAACGGGGACTCAAAGGGAAATGGATACTCATATTTCAAAGAAAAGGGAAAATAGATATGAGTGAAAGAACTTGGTTTAAAACATTAAATTTCCAAAAACATTGTCTCTTAGAATGGATGAAGCTGGCTAAGAATGTAAAAATTCTTCCCTATGCAAGAAACATTTTGAGAAATTCAGCACTTTATCCTCTAAAGAACACTGGACAAGGTGCCCTCTTGTGGCTCTGATAAATATTTCCCAAGCACAAAAGTGGGCAGTTACACCAAAAATTTAGAGAAGAGCTAACATCTATTCTACTCAAACTCTTCCAGATAATTGCAGAGGAAGGTAAACTTCCAAACTCATTCTACGAGGCCACCATCACCCTAATTCCAAAACCTGACAAAGATGCCACAAAAAAAGAAAACTACAGGCCAATATCACTGATGAACTTAGATGCAAAAATCCTTAACAAAATTATAGCAAATAGAATCCAACAACACATTAAAAAAATCATACATCATGATCAAGTAGGCTTTATCCCAGGGATGCAAGGATTCTTCAATATTCGCAAATCAATCAATGTAATATACCACATTAACAAATTGAAAAATAAAAATCACATGACTATCTCAATAGATGCAGAGAAAGCCTTTGACAAAATTCAACACCCATTTATGATAAAAACCCTCCAAAAAGCAGGAATAGAAAGAACATACCTCAACATAATAAAAGCTATATATGACAAACCCACAGCAAACATTATCCTCAATGGTGAAAAACTGAAAACATTCCCCCTGAAGTCAGGAACAAGACAAGGGTGCCCACTCTCACCACTATTTTTCAACATAGTTTTGGAAGTCTTGGCCACAGCAATCAGAGCAGATAAAGAAATCAAAGGAATCCAGATTGGAAAAGAAGAAGTAAAACTCTCTCTGTTTGCAGATGACATGATCCTCTATATTGAAAACCCTAAAGACTCTATGAGAAAATTACTAGAGCTAATCAGTGAATATAGCAAAGTTTCAGGATACAAAATCAACACACAGAAATCCCTGGCATTCCTATACAGTAACAATGAGAAAACAGAAAGAGAAATTAAGGAAACAATTCCATTCACCATCGAAACAAAAAGAATAAAATACTTAGGAGTATTTCTACCTACAGAAACAAAAGACTTGTATATAGAAAACTATAAAACACTGATGAAAGAAATCAAAGAGGACACAAACAGATGGAGAAATGTGCCGTGTTCATGGAAGAATCAATATAGTGAAAATGAGTATACTACCCAAAGCAATCTATAGATTCAATGCAATTCCTATCAAGCTACCAGAGGTCTTTTTCAGAGAATTAGAACAAATAATTTCTCAATTTGTATGGAAATACAAAAAACCTCGTATAGCCAAAGCAATCTTGAGAAAGAAGAATGGAACTGGAGGAATCAACCTACCTGACTTTAGGCTATACTACAAATCCACAGTCATTAAGACAGTATGGTACTGGCACAAAGACAGAAATATAGATCAATGGAACAAAATAGAAAGCCCAGAGATAAATCCATGCATCTATGGATACCTTATCTTTGACAAAGGAGGCAAGAATATACAATGGAGAAAAGACAACCTCTTTAACAAGTGGTGCTGGGAAAACTGGACAGCCACTTGTAAAAGAATGAAACTAGAACACTTTCTAACACCATACACAAAGATAAACTCAAAATGGATCAAAGATCTAAGCATAAGACCAGAAACTATAAAACTCCTAGAGGATAACATAGGCAAAACACTCTCTGACATAAACCAAAGCGGGATCCTCTATGACCCACCTCCCAGAATATTGGAAATAAAAGCACGAATAAACAAATGGGACCTATTAAAATTAAAAGCTTCTGCACAACAAAGGAAACTATAAGCAAGGTGAAAAGACAGCCTTCAGAATGGGAGAAAATAATAGCCAATGAAGAAATGGACAAACAATTAATCTCAAAAATATACAAGCAACTCCTGCAGCTCCATGCTAGAAAAATAAATGACCCAATCAAAAAGTGGGCCAAAGAACTTAACAGACATTTCTCCAAAGAAGACACAAAAATGGCTAACAAACACATGAAAAGATGCTCAACATCACTCATTATCAGAGAAATGCAAATCAAAACCACAATGAGGTATCACTTTACACCAGTCAGAATGGCTGCAATCCAAAAATCTACAAGTAATAAATGCTGGAGAGGATGTGGAGAAAAGGGAACCCTCTTACACTGTTGGTGGGAATGCAAACTAGTACAGCCACTATGGAAAACAGTGTGGAGGTTCCTTAAAAAACTGCAAATAGACCTGCCATATGACCCAGCAATCCCACTGCTGGGCATATACACCGAGGAAACCAGAATTGAAAGAGACACGTGTACCCCAATGTTCATCGCTGCGTTGTTTACAATAGCCAGGACACGGAAGCAACCTAGATGCCCATCAACTGACGAATGGATAAGAAAGCTGTGGTACATATACACAATGGAATATTACTGAGCCATTAAAAAGAATACATTTGAATCAGTTCTACTGAGGTGGAGGAAACTGGAGCCTATTATACAGAGTGAAGTAAGCCAGAAGGAAAAACAACAATACAGTATACTAATGCATATATATGGAATTTAGAAAGACAGTAACGAGAACCCAGCATGCAAGACAGCAAAAGGAACGCAGATGTATAGAACAGACTCGTGGACTCTGTGGATGAGGGCAAGGGTGGGATGATATGGGAGAATGACATTGAAACATGTTAATTATCATATGTGTAATCAATCGCCAGCCCAGGATTGATGCTCGGGGCTGGTGCATCGAGATTTCCCGGGGGGAGGGAGGTGGGAGGGGGGTTCTGGAGGGGGAGCATATGTAAACCCATGGCGATATCATGTCATTGTATGGCAAAACTAATAAAAAAAAAAGAAAGAAAAAAAAAGTGGGCTACTTTTTTACTAAGTTACTCGGGTAGCAAGCCTAACCTGGCTGTAAATACTCCTCAATGACTGGGAGTGACTATGCTGGCTGCTAGCATACAAGAGGTACATGGGCCATCCTGGGCTTGTGTCACAGCTGACCTTTAAATAATTAAGAAAATGGGGTTGCCACAAAATACATATTTTTGAGGCTAACAAATTCAAGAGAAATTTTAACTGAATTTAAATTTCATTTTTGTAAAACGGTTATCAGCATATCAGAAGCAAACATCTGTTTCAAGGTGAGTGCAAAGAAAACAGAACTGAAAGTTTCATTTCTACCATCTGTGAATACTTTTCAATATTCCCAAGATAATGTTTGCACGAAGAAAGAAAATAACAATAAGCCATCAAATACCATCCAAACATTGGTCTTGATTGACACTGGCATGCATCCCAGGTGGCGCTAGTGGTAAAGAACCTGCCTGCCAATGCAAGAGACTTAAGAGAAGCTGGTACGATCCCTGGGTCAGGAAAGTTCCCCTGGAGGAGGGCATGGCAATACTCCAATATTGTTGCCTGGAGAATCCCAGGACAGAGGAGCCAGGCGGGATAGTCTATAGGGTCACAAAGAGTCAGATGAGACTGAAGCAACTTAGCAGGCAGGCAGGCAGGCAGGGTATCTAAGTGTCTTATGAAACGTTAAGAGTTTGTTTAAAAAAATAAGGAAGAGAGGGAGGAGCAAGTAGCATAGTTTTTCGAAAGTTACACTAAAAAAAGGAAAGGCGGCATAAATATTAATTCAAAAGATAATATTTTCTCTTTAGAAAGTAAGATATCTTCATACAAGACCTTTTGTCAAAGAAATACATAGAGAAAAGACCAAGATAAAGATAGAAATAGATGCCGTATTTCAACTGTTGAGATGTTAAAAAATGCACCTAGTTCAGATCCAGTAATATCAGGATGGACTGTTAACCTACAACAGGGTTACAGTCACTCCTGAAAAATGACTGCTAAATCCATAGTCTTGTACAGCAAGCTTTCTTAAGCCTTCCTGACTCTCTACTTCCTTCCCTGCTTCTCTACCACTTCCTCACTCCAATGTGCTAGCTTTCTCAGTTCCCTGCCTCAGAACCCACCTGGAATTTCCTTTCCCAGCCTTCCCTGTCTGGCTCTCCCCCTCCAACTGGACTTACCTCCTCCAAGCAGTCTTCCCAGACCAATCTGTGAAAATAGCCCTTCAATCACCAGCCCTGTACTCTCTCTCTTCTTTCCAAGATACAGGAATTTCCATCTCTCTAGGAAGTTCTTTACTTCATTTTTCTTTGATGCACTTTTTATTATCTGAAATTATATTGTGTATTCATTTTTATCACTTTTTGTTATTTCTCTGCCCCAATGAAATGTGAGCTCCCTGAGAGAAGGGGCTTTTGCTCCTGAAACAGAGCCTGACACTTGTCAGTCTGAGATAATAAACCCTAATGTGCTACCTTTCAACACTCTATCACCAACAAGTTCTTCCTTAGACCTATCTCAAGTCTCTCTTATTGCAACAAAAGCAAATATTCTCGACTTCCCTGGTGGTCCAGTGGTTAAGACGCTACACTCCCAATGCAGGGACCCAGGGTTCGATCCCTGGTCAGGGAACTAGATCCCACCTGCTGCAAAGAAAATATCCCACATGCCACAACAAAGATCAAAGACCCCAACTGCTGCAACTAAGAAAGTCAAATAAATAAATACATTTTATATATATATATATATATATATATATATATATATATATATTTTAAAGCCCCTACTATCCTTTATTTGAATCCTAGAGGGATGGACAGGGATTGACCAGCAAGCTGTTAAATAATTCTTTAGGACCACAGACTTTTGAAGGTAAAATGGATCCTTTAATTACAACTGACTCCAGTTTTGAAGATAAAGACACAAGCTCAGAGAGGTTGACTGCTTTCTCTAGGCTCACACAGAAACCGTGAATATCAGCAAACACCACATCACGTCAAGGGTGCAGAGAGCTCACCTGATTCATTCTTATAGTCCCAGCAGCCAACACGATGCCTGCCACCAAGAAGTGTGCCCAAGGAACAAGTGTCCCCACATCTACTCTTAAGTGCTCATTCAGCTGAACTTCCTATCTGAGAACCGTTTCAGTCATTTGTGTCATGTGTCACTTCCTGTCCTCTGTATATATGTATGACAACATACCAGATGCCGCAATTGTCTATTTGGGGGCTGATTTGATTCTAACAGAATTAATGGAAAATACCTCAGAAAAGTAGAATAGACAAAGAAAAGGAGGTTGGTGGGCAGGAGAATGCTCAAAAAGCTAGCACAGGTGTCTCTGACCATTAAAAGCTAGCATTTTTAATGCAAGGCAGGAGCCCTGTATGGTCCATATTTGCTTTTCTTAGCTCCTAGCAGTGTGCCTGGCATATAATCAAAACCTATTTGTTGCAAGGAAGAAGACAAGGAAATAACACTGCAGATTCAGCTTCGCAGATCTGTGTATGAGAGTGCCCAGTTCAGTTCAGTTCAGTCGCTCAGTTGTGTCCGACTCTTTGCAATCCCATGAACGGCAGCACATCAGGGCTCCCTGTCCATCACCAACTCCCGGAGCCTACTCAAACTCATTGAGTCAGTGATGCCATCCAACCATCTCATCCTCTGTCATCCCCTTCTCCTCCTGCCTTCAATCTTTCCCAGCATAAGGGTCTTTTCCAATGAGTCAGTTGGAAGTTTGGAGTTTCAGCTTCAACATCTGTCCTTCCAATGAACATTCAGGACTGATCTCCTATAGGATGGACTGATTCGATCTTCTTACAGTCCAAGGGACTCTCAAGACTCTTCTCCAACACCACAGTTCAAAAGCATCAATTCTTCAGTGCTCAGCTTTCTTCACAGTCCAACTCTCACATCCATACATGACTACTGGAAAACCATAGCCTTGACTAGACAGACCTTTGTTGGCAAAGTAATGTCTCTGCTTTTTAATATACTGTCTAGGTTGGTCATAACCTTCCTTCCAAGGAGTAAGCATCTTCTAATTTCATGGCTGCAGTCACCATCTGCAGTGATTTTGGAGCCCAAGAAAATAAAGTCTGCCACAGTTTCTGCTGTTTCCCCATCTATTTGCCATGAAGTGATGGGACCAGATGCCATGATATTAGTTTCCTGAATGTTGAGTGTTAAGCCAACTTTTTCACTCTTCTCTTTCACTTTCATCAAGAGGCTCTTTAGTTCTTCTTCACTTTCTGCCATAAGGGTGGGGTCATCTGCATTATCTGTTTATTGATATTTCTCCCAGGAATCTTGATTCCAGTTTGTGCTTCCTCCAGCCCAGCATTTCTCATGATATACTCTGCATATAAGTTAAACAAGCATGGTGACAATATACAGCCTTGACGTACTCCTTTTCCTATTTGGAACCCAGTCTGTTGTTCCATGTCCAGTTCTAACTGTTGCTTCCTGACCTGCATACAAATTTCTCAGGAGGCAGGTCAGATGGTCTGGTATTCCCATCTGTTTGAGAAGTTTCCAACAATTTATTGTGATCCACACAGTCAAAGGCTTTGGTATAGTCAATAAGGCAGAAATACATGTTTTTCTGGAACTCTCTTGCTTTTTCAATGATCCAGCAGATGTTGGCAATTTGATCTCTGGTTCTGCCTTTTCTAAATCCAGCTTGAACATCTGGAAGTTCATGGTTCAGTATTGCTAAAGCCTGGCTTGGAGAATTTTGAGCATTACTTTACTAGCATGTGAGATGAGTACAACTGTGCAGTAGTTTGAACACTGTTTGGCATTGCCTTTCTTTGGGATTCGAATGAAAACTGACCTTTTCCAGTCCTGTGGCCACTGCTGAGTTTTCCAAATTTGCTGACATATTGAGTGCAGCACTTTCACAGCATCATCTTTTAGGATGTGAAATAGCTCAACTGGAATTATACCACCTAAACTAGCTTTGCTCGTAGTGATGCTTCCTAAGGCCCACTTGACTTCACATTCCAGGATGTCTGGCTCTAGGTGAGTGATCACACCACTGTGATTATCTGGGTCGTTCAGAGCTTTTTTTGTACAGTTCTTCTATGTATTCTTGCCATCTCTTTTTAATATCTTCTGCTTCTGTCAGGTCCATACCATTTCTGTCCTTTAATGAGCCATTTTTGCATGAAATATTCCCTAGGTAGCTCTCATTTTCTTGAAGAGACCTCTAGTCTTTCCCATTCTATTGTTTTCCTCTATTTCTTTGCATTGATCACTGAGGAAGGCTTTCTTATCTCTCCTTGCTGTTCTTTGGAACTCTGAATGCAAATCGGTATATCTTTCCTTTTCTCCTTTGCTTTTCATTTCTCTTCTTTTCACAGCCATTTGTAAGGCCTCCTCAGATAGCCACTTTGCTTTTTTGCATTTCTTTTTCTTGGGGATGGTCTTGATCCCTACCTCCTGTACAATGTCATGAATCTCTGTCCATAGTTCATCAGGCACTCTGCCTATCAGAACTAGTCCCTTAAATCTATTTCTCACTTCTACTGTATAGTCATAAGGGATTTGATTTAGGTCATACCTGAATAGTTTAGTGGTTTTCCCCACTTTCTTTAATTTAAGTCTGAATTTAGCAGTAAGGAGTTCATGATCTGAGCCACAGTCACCTACTGGTCTTATTTTTGCTGAGTGTATAGAGCTTCTCCATCTTTGGCTGCAAAGAATATAATCAATCTGATTTTGGTGTTGACCATCTGGTGATGTCCATGTGTAGAGTCTTCTCTTGTGTTGTTGGAAGAGGGTGTTTGCTATGACCAGTGTGTTCTCTTGGCAAAACTCTTATTAGCCTTTGCCTTGCTTCATTCTGTACTCCAAGGCCAAATTTTCCTGTTACTCCAGGTGTTTCTTGACTTACTACTTTTGCATTCCAGTCCCCTATAATGAAAAGGACATGTTTTTTGGGTGTTAGTTCTAAAAAGTCTTGTAGGTCTTCATAGAACCGTTCAACTTCAGCTTCTTCAGCATTACCAGTTGGGACATAGTCTTGGATTACCATGATATTGAATTGTTTGCCTTGGAAACGAACATAGATCATTTTGTCATTTTTGAGTTTGCACCCAAGTACTGTATTTAGGACTCTTTTGTTGACTATGATGGTTACTCCATTTCTTCTAAGGGATTCTTGCCCAGTGTAGTAGATATAATGGTCATCCTAGTTAAATTCACCCATTCCAGGACACTTTAGTTCACTGATTCCTAGAATGTCAACATTCACTCTTTCCATCTCCTGTTTGACCACTTGCAATTTGCCTTGATTCATGGACCTAACATTTCGGGTTCCTAGGCAATATTGCTCTTTACAGCATTGGACCTTGCTTCTATGCCCAGTTACATCCACAACAGGATGTTGTTTTTGCTTTGGCTCCATCCCTTCATTCTTTCTGAAGTTGTTTCTCCACTGATCTCCAGTAGCACCTATTGACCTGGGGAGTTCATCTTTAAGAGTCCTATCTTTTTGCCTTTTCATACTGTTCAGTAGGTGCTCAGTCATGTCTGAATTTGCAATCCCCTGGACTCCAGCCCACAAGGCTCTTCTGTCCATGGGTATTCTCCAGGCAAGAATACTGGAGTGGGTTGTCATTTCCTCCTCCAGGGGATCTTTCTGACCCAGGGATTGAACCCACATGTCCTGAGTCTCCTGTATTGGCAGATTGGCAGATTCTTTACCACTGAGCTACCTAGGAAGCCTGACGTGGCTTTATAATAACAAATACTTTAAACTAACAGCTCACACTTGCATGGTGTTTTCTGTCTTTAGCATTTACATATACCTTCTCATTGATCTTTCTAAGACATTCATCTCACCTGTAAGGGAGACACTAAACTCTGAAAAACCAAGTATTTTTTAGGTCATTTAGCAGTCAAATCTAGACTCTCTAGTCTCTAGCAAGACTCTGCAGATTTCCTTTCTTCTACTATATGAGAATCCACGTGCTCTGCTGAAGAAACAGTGATATTTTTGATTATGGGATGTTGCCCCAGACCCAGCTCAGCTAGTGATGTTAAGCAATGTAGACTATGTATAAGAGACTATTAATATTTAAAATCTGAAATAGTCTGGATTCCCAAATGCATCTGACCCAGTTGGTCTCAGGTGAGGGTGTCTTAGATTGACATTAACACAGTGGAGAAACTTGCCCACAGTCACGCAAGGAAGCTGAGATTCCAAGCGTTATCCTGCCTCTCTAATTGATGATGTCATTATGATCTGAAAAGCAATTACTGCCTCCAGTATTTTTCTGATGTGGCTCCAGGAAATAGGATTCAGAAACGTGAGCGGTGGGGGAAGACTTATGTCGTCATCCATGAAGACTGATAGGGACCAATGAGATGCCAGCTAAATGAGGGTTTAGGGACAGTAACCCAAGCACAGTGGATCTCCTGGGAAGTCATGGCCACAACTCGGAGGAGAGTGCATGCGTGCGTGCTAACTCGCTTTAGTCATGTCCAATTCTTTACAACCCCATGGACTATAAAGCCCGCCAGGCTCTTCTGTCCATGGGATTCTCCAGGCAAGAACACTGGAGTGGATTGTCATGCCCTCCTCCAGAGGATCTTCCCGATCCAGAGATGGAACCCATTGTCTCTTAAGTCTCCTGTACTGGCAGGCAGATTCTTTACCACTAGCGCCACCTGGGAAGACGGTACACAGAGCTTTTGGCAATCAAAATTTCACCTCCCTGAAGGCCTCCACAAGAGCTTCTGGGAAACGTTGAGACAGATCTGCTAGGAATCTGGAATGATCTTTTCCGTAATCGTTTGCAAAATTACTCTACCACGCTGGGTAGGAGAGCTGTCGGTGGGGTGTGAGCAGGACAATGTGTAAGAAGAAAGGGTGTGAGTGTGTGTGTACATACATGGAAGCCTACGCTCACTGCAAAATTTCAACAACTATAAATTGTGTTTTGCCTTTTCGCTAGTGGCACATAATCTGCCCACCAATGCAGGAGACACAAGAGACGTGGGTTTGGCCCCTGGAGTAGGAAATAGCACCCCAGTTTCGTATTCTTGCCTAGAAAATTCCATGGGCAGAGGAGCCTGGTGGGTTACTGTCCACGGGGTTGCAAAGAGTTGGACACAACTGAGCGACTAAGAAAAGCACTATCCTCTAAACTAATTCTTTGCGGAAATAAAAAATGCTACTTAATTGGGTCCAGCAGTGTTCTTACTTCATGAAGTACTTGAGGTAAATTCTCTTCTTCAGATCTCAGTTCAAATGTTACTTCTTCAGGGTAGCTTTTCCCTTCAGCAGCCCTATGATTGTTTCCCCTGTTTCTCATCTTGGTGTAAGCTTTCCCTTGTAGCACTCATTCATGATGTATGATGAACCACACCAAACTGTAATCTCCATGAGGGCAGGACCCTTTTGGGTTTGCTCACATCTGTATGCCCAGTGAGCAGTACAGCACCTGACACAAATACATATTTGCTAAAAGAATGAAGGAGTCCTGAATATTACAACAGGCATGCAGGAGGTGGCCAGCACTTCACCAGCAGACACACACAAGGTCTGCTCCCACCTCTGAATTGTGAAAGCCTTAATGCCTGTGCAATTCTGTTTGGCAATTCATTGCCCAATGACGTGTTATCTCTACAGTTTTAGGTTATCTCTTCACTTTATTACTCTTATTTAACTTTCAGCCTGTTTAGATCTTATCTTCACAACTAGATTTAGAAGCACATCAAGTGTAAACTATACTGCCTTGAAGTCCTCAAAGCTCCCTCACTGGCACTCTTTCTAAATGGTTGCTTTATTTAGTGCTCAAAACAGGTATTTTTGCAGGTAATACTACTGAATATTGAAGCCCCCAAGGTCAGAAGAGTTTCTTTAAAAATGTTTTCAAATAAATCAAGAGAGCCCAGGAAGACTTGAGTGTTGTTTAAATACAAAATATGGTTCTAACTTTGCTTATTCGAGGGACTCACACAAGGGCAGAGAACATCTTAATTCAGCAGAATTCTTTTTAGTTTCCTAGAATATCTCTTCCACCATCCTTCAGGTCCCACCCAGCTCAGGAAAACTCTCGGTGCAAAAGCAGGATTTTTTGTTATTTTGCTAAGTCAGGCCCTTTTTTTAAAGGGTAGAAAGAACACTTGTTCCTTATTTCTCAATTCCTCATTTCTGCTGGCAGCACAAAATATGCCCCAGTCCTGACTCTCAAGCACAACAAACCACAAATGAAACAGATAACTCCATGTGCCTTCAAATCTATATTTCAAGCAGTTTTAAATGGTTATTTTTTTTAGTCTAATTACTCATGATAGATGTTAGATGGATTAACAAACAGGCCTGTGAATCACTCATCTCTAGCCAAGCACTCAGTTTCGAACATTACCCTGTACTCATTTTCTGCTCCGACCCTCACAGAAGCAAAACAGTGAAAAACCAAACTCATCAGCTAAAATGCGGTTGTCAAAACACAGCCAAACCACTCAGAATTTTCACAATTTGGGGGCATTTCCTAACATGGCTAGGGTCACTGACAATTAATGGTTTTACCAACATCACCTGCAGAATCTGAATCCATTTTGTGAAAATTGCAGAAAATCTCCCAAATGCTTTAAGTAAAATATAAGGGCATACATTTCTGAGTTATGCTTATCTCTACTTTCCTGAGGCGCAGGTGCTTTAGAACTGAGATTCTGCATGGCCCGGCACTTTTTCCCCACCCTCAGAACTCAAAGCATTCTTGCCAGGTTCCATTTTAAAATATCTAATCAGAGCTCACAATATAACCAGTTCCCTGGGGGGAATGACAGATGACCTGGCTCACCCTGTTCCTCCCAGTGCGGCCCATGTGTCATTTAAAGGCGAGCAGCCAGGAGGTGGCCCTGCCTGCTCCTTCCCTGCATCCGCCTGCATCTCAATTTTCAACATATTCTCTACATTATGTTGATCTACGTCCTTTTTGACAGCTGACCACCGTGACAAGTCAAAAGTGGATGCTGTTGGGAATTCCGTGGTAATCCTGTGGCTGAGACTCCGAGCTCCCAGTGCTGCGTGCCTGGGTTTGACCCCTGACCAGAGAACTAGATCCAGCATGCCACATCTGAGGGTTCACACACCACAGCTAAAGATCCTGTGTACTGCAATGAAGATCGAAGATCCTAAGTGCCACAACTAAGTCCCATCGCAGCCAAATTAATTGATTGATGGATTGATTTTTTTAAGTTGATACTGTTCTCTTTTCTTTCATTCTTTTTTTTTGGGGGGGGGGGGGCATGTTTTTAACACTGGCTATATCCCAGAAGCTGCATTAAAACAGACTATGTGTTTGGTTTTAACTCTCCAACAACCAAGCCAGGTGGGAACTGGTAAGCCTACTTTCAGTAAAGGAAACTAAGGCTTGGAGAGTGTCTCATTTAAAAAAAAGAAAAGGTTTCTTTCTATGAAGTAGACTGGGGGGGGGGGATGGAAATAAGTAGGCTGAGGCTTAAACTTTGTTCTTTCTGGTATTAATATTACCCCTTATCCTAAAATAACAGATTCTTCCGCTAGGAGATGGGAAATCTCTGTCAGTAACAGTCCATCAGAGGTTCACAGTGCATGGTCTGCTCAGTAACTAGAAACAATACACCAAGTTTTACATTTTAACATCTCCCAAATAACCAATCTGTATATTTAAGCTATCACTTAAATCAATTACGTTTTACAATCTGTACAGTCAGATTACAAATCAAGGAACAAGTCCCTTAAGAGAGAATCTTTCAGATCCACTAGAGTTAAAGATATGCAGAATCAATAGAAACAGACTATTGGTCTACTGGGCTCCAAGACTATAAGATAAAAGTGAATAAAGAAAAAAAAAGTATTAATAACTATCAAAAGAAGAGGTGGGCCCCACTGGGAAGCCTAGGAAAAGCTGGACAGAAAAAAATTGACAGTGCTCACTGGAACTTCTGAAGTCACTGTACTTCAGAAGGTTTTCAGCTGCCAAGACAACAAGCTCACCCTACTGTGAAACAGGCTGGGGTTGCACTGGGTCAAGGAAAAGGGTGCAGTGAGATTTTAGGTCCCTCTTCTCCTCAGCTCTAGTTCCATGCTCACCGAGTAGTCTTCCAAAATAATTTGCTTCTCCCTATCCACTAAAGGTTGAGACAGAATGTGCTCATTTCCTCAAAGTAATCTTATTTCCAATAGTCAATAAATATTTACAGGGGGAATGCTGCAAGCCATCACCGTGCTAGGTGTCCCTCTAGATCTTCTGCCCTGGCCTTGGAACAGGACCATGCTCATCCCCATGACACCCCTCAGAGCAACTGTCTTCTGAAAGGTGGAGGATCACTGCCCTGGAGCAGTTTCTCAAGCTGATCCAATTACCTGGAGAGCTTGTTAAAAATCAGACTCCTGATTTTGCCTTGGACTTTCTGCATCAGCAACACCAAAGCAAAGGTCTGGAAATCTCTCATCTTAAACAATGTCCCAGTAATTCTAGTCATTAAGGAACTTTTTCAACTACAGTCCTTTGGTGATTCATTTAACCTATTGTGGGTGTGGGCTCAGAGGCAGTATATTTAATGCAATGTGATACACTGGGGACCGACTTCCCTGTGGCCCAATGGTTAAGGCTTTGCCTTCCAATCCTGTGGGTTCAGTCTCTATTCCTGGTTGGAGAGCTAAGTTCCCAGATGCCTCTCGGCCAAAAAACCAAAACAAAAGACAGAAGCAATATTCAATAAAGACTTTCAAAAACAGTCCACATTAAAAAAAAAAAGACTGAGGAATCATAGTATTTAAAAACTGCTTTGAGAAATATGGGCTTTCCTGATAGCTCAGTTATTAAGGAATCTGCCCACAATTCAGGAGTCCCCAGTTCGATTCCTGGGTTGGGAAGATCTGCTGGAGAAGGGATAGGCTACCCACTCCAGTATTCTCGGGCTTCCCTTGTGGCTCAGCAGGTAAAGAATCAGCCTGTAATGTGGGAGACCTGGGTTTGATCCCTGGGTTGGGAAGATCCCCTGGAGAAGGGAAAGGCTACCTACTCCAGTATTCTGGCCTGGAGAATTCCATGGACTGTATAGTACATGGGATCGCAAATAGTCGGACATGACTGAGCAACTTTAACTTCTTTGAGAAATAATAGTAAAACAGCTTCTATGATTAAACCAAGGCTCTTTTCTCCTCATTCCTTTGCCCCAAATGCTACCAAACGAAGTCCCAGAAACTTAGATCCTATCTCATTGAGATCTCAGATGACATAATATTCAGAAGACCAGCAAATGCTAGGTGGCCCACACTGATGGTAATATTGTGAATTAACGCAGCCCTTAACCAATGCTTTGGGCAAGTGAGCACTCAATACTCTGTCAACAGCCTGCCAAAGTATATGAAAGAATTTATGTGCACAGTGCTCCTTGCTCCTTGCAATGGGTAACATAATTTGTCCACCAGATTCTTCCTTTCTATCTATGACTGCTCTCTAGAAAGAAAAACTTATTTCACTGATAATACATTTTTTCCATACTAAGTGGTGTTGGTTCAATACACAAGGATGCTCAGAAGTAATATTATTGTTAGAAGAGACATCAATGAAGAATTCACTCCAAGGGTTGAGAGTCCTGTCGGTGGCTGTGAAGTTCCAAATGAAATATCCCAAAGAGGGTCAAATTCAGTGATAAACTGGCAGTTTAAAATCAAAGTGAATGACTCCATGTGCTACATTAGATTGGCATTCTAAAGTACATTTTAGTATGATCTTGGACCTTTAAACTGTTCACCACTCACCTAGCCTGGCTCCAAATAAATCTGTTTCACTTCATTAACAGCACTTAAACAATGAACACTTTGATGATCTGTAGTTCTTTTTTTAATTTTTCCTTTTTTTTCTTCTCATGATTAAATGGCTTTAAAAGCTGTAAAATGTTCTCTGAACTCTGTGGCTGTGTTGTGATTACCCTACGGGATCCCCAGAGGTCAAATTCTTCTGAACCATGCCATCTTAAAACATTTAAATACCTTAGATATTTACTAGTTGATTTAGATAAGAAAACTGAGATTCAGACAGGTAACTTGCCCGAGGTTACATGGCCACCCAGAACTGGGGACTCTCCCAGGGCATGTGGGGTGGTCCTCAGAGATGGTAATGTCCAGTAGGCAGAACCTGGGTGGACTCTTCCTGGTATATTTGAAAGTTACAAAAAAATACAAGGTATAGAGGTCATTCCTTTCTATAGACCAGAGTAAGAATACAGTGGGGTGTGACCATTTGACTTAGCTCTGGCCAATGGACAGAAAGAAAATCTTGCGCCATGATGTGCACCATGATGATGTGATGTGGACCTGGCCCTAAAAATCTATTCCCTTGAGTTTTTTCCTTGTCTAGATGACTGGGATAGCAAAGCCTAAGCAACTCTGGACATCACATGCTGGAAAAGGCAAAGCTATTTTTAGTCCTATTCAAGGACTTCCTTGATAGCTCACTTGGTAAAGAATCTGTCTGCATTGCAGGAGACCCTGGTTCAATTCCTGAGTCAGGAAAATCTGCTAGAAAACAGATAGGCTACCCACTCCAGTATTCTTAGGTTTCCCTTGTGGCCCAGATGGCAAAGAATCCACCTGCAATGTGGGAAATCTGGGTTCAATCCCTGGGTGGGAATATTACCCTGGAGGAAGACATGGCAACTTGTATTCTTGCCTGGAGAATCCCAATGGCCAGAGGAGCCTGGTGGGCGACAGTCCATAGGATGGCAAAGAGTCAGACACTACTGAGCAACTAAGCACAGCGCATTTTCAGTCCAAATCTCCTAATGAGTTCATGGAGGTGATACTCTGCAAGCCTGCACACACAGCAGGACTGCAAGAACTATATTTCTATCAAGCAACCCACTGACATCTTGGGGTCTATATGTTACTGCTACTTAGCTTATCCTGACAAATACACAAGGAATCTTTAAAAACTGGGAAAAGCACAGCTTTAAAGTAGGAAAAATAAACAGCCCAGGTAACAGATCTGTTGGTTTATCATCAACCACAAAACAACAGGAAAGAATCAATGGGATTTGGGGAAGAGTAAAACATACCAGACTAACTTAGAAAGAAAAATCCCTATCTCTTTTTCAAAATTTTTTATTTATCTATTTGGCTGCTCTGGGTCTTAGTTACACACATGGGATCTCTGATCTTCATTGCAGCATGTAGGCTCTTTAGTTGTGGATATGATCTAGTTCCCAGATCAGGGATCAAACCTGGGCACCTTGCATTGGGAGCATAAAGTCTCAGCCACTGGACCACCAGGGAAGTCTTGCAATAGAAATGATTCTAAAGGTAATACCAGTCTTGTGGGCCTCTGAGGCCTGAAAATCCTCAGTGGGTGAAAGGGGCGTGGAAAGGGGCAGAAGAGATTCTAAGCAAAGGCCCCAGGGGCTGAGGTGTAGAAGGAGGGCCCTGGCATAGATGGCTTGGCCAAGCTGGATATTGGGAGTGAAGACTGGGTAGGAGCTGAGAAACACTCGCTCTTTAGCAACCTTAGTCTTGGTAGAACACAAAATCCATTTGTTCAGATGTGACATTCCTCATCTTGTACTTCATTGAGGGTAGCAATGAATTCAACTAAGCTTCCACAGTGTTTCTGATTTGATCCCAAATGGCAGTTTCATTAATGAGCTGTGAAGTTATTTTCTCATTCATCCTGAGCTATCCTAGTGATATTAAGCAGTACACAGCATGATACTGGGGTTTCCCTGGTGGCTCAGAGGTTAAAGCGTCTGCCTGCAATGCGGGAGACCAGGGTTCAATCCCTGGGTCGGGAAGATCCCCTGGAGAGGGAAATGGCAACCCACTCCAGTATTCTTGCCTGGAGAATCCCATGGAGAGAGGAGCCTGGTAGGTTCCAGTCCATGGGGTAACAAAGAGTCGGGCACAACTAAGTGACTTCACTTCACTTGACTTCACTTCAGCATGATACTTGATACCACATAGCATTGTGATAAAGAGAAGGACGGCAAAGACACTGACACACATCTGCCAGCCAGCCTCGGCGCTGGAGCAAGGTTTTTGATGGCCCTGCTGGACTGGATGTCAACTTTTACTTGTTGGCTTATGGGAAGATCTAGACTTTCTGGAGAGGGGGCTGAGGAGGCCAGGCAGGTGGTGGTAGAGACACAAGGGAGACTTGGAATGGCAGCTATCCATCAAGAGATTCAGAGAGATTGCACTATTTTAACACCCAGCATGGCCGGGTCAAGTGCATACAGCTGTTTACCAGCCCTGGTGAAAAGTACAAGCTTTAGAAGTATACCTAGGCTCCAATCTCAGTTCTGTTACCATCCAACTGAGTGAATGTAGCTAACTTATTACTTATATTCTCTGAGCCTTAGTTTGCTCCACTGCAAAATGAAGATGAAAATAAAGATATGAAAGCAACTGGTATAGAGTGTGATTTTAGTAGGTGCTTAGTAAAAGCTAGTTTCCTTAAAACCTCCTTAAGTTATACCATCTTCAGAGCAAGCTCAAGGCACAAGGACAAGTGATAAGGAGACATGATGAAAAGGATAAGAGGACAGAGGGAGAGATGGGAGGTGCGGAAAAAAAGGCAGCAAAGAAGAACCTGGAGGAGGTTGGTACCCACTGTTGAGAACTGCTGCCAGTGGTAGGAACTCCCAGACCAATTAGACCTTTGTGATAGAATTCAATCGTCTTGATTCAAATCGTAGCTCTGTCATTACTAGTTGTGTGTACCTGATTTAATGTCTCCATATCTTAGTTTCTCCATTTGTACAATGGAGATAATTTTAGTATCTACCTTCTGGTTAATAAGCATAAAGTGCCGACCAGATAGCCTAAAAGGGAAAGTTAGTTGCTCAGTCATGTCCGACTCTGTGATCCCATGGACTGTAGCCCACCAGGCTCCTCTGTCCATGGAATTCTCCAGGCAAGAATACTAGAGTAGGTTGCCAACTCTTTCTCCAGGGGATCTTGCCGACAGAGGGATTGAACCCAGGTCTCCTGTATTGCAGACAGATTCTTTACCATTTGAGCCAGCAGGGAAGCCCTAGCTGATAGCTATTCTGATAGCCTACCTGGTAGATATTCTTTATTGGTACTATTCATTGGTGGCACTGTGAAAAAAAAAAGAGCACTGGACTCAGAGATGAAAAGCTCTGCCACTTCCTCAAATCCCAGGGCTTTTAGGAAAGTTATGTAAATGACGAAACCTGAGCGCAAGTATCTGTAAAATGAGGGAAGCACATTATAGCTAACATTTATCAACCACTTAATATGTGGTTCTCTCATTTAATGTTCACAACACTTTAATGAAGATTTCCTTATTACGTCCATTTCCCAGGGGAGGAAACTTGGTCTTCAAAAGGTGAACTATCTAACCAAGGTCACAAAGCTGGAAGAAGTCCAGCCACCACTTCAAAGCCAGTCTGGTGAGACTCCAGATGCTGCTCTCTGAAGCACTGTGCTCTGTTGTCTCTGACCCTGAGATTCTGTGAAAGCAGTGCAAGCATGCTTGTAGGGTATCATCAGCAATGCTGTAGCACAGCAAATGCGTCTGAAGAAAGTATTGCAATCCAGCGTCCCTAAAATTCTATTAGGGCTAGCCTAATAGAATCAAGATAAAAGAGCTTTCAGTTGTTCAACATGACTCAGGGTGGGGCAGGACTCAGGAGAGAGAGGTATACAAATAAAAGCTAATGCTGGAGAATCAAGAGGCCATGAGTCTAATATCATAACAGGCTTGATAAAGTCATCATGCTTTATAAATAAGACAATCTAAAATGACTATTTATATATTAAACCATACCCTAACACTGACATCTATTACAACCTCAGTGAATGTTTCTAAAGTCCCAAAATGAAGAAAATGAATAAAACACCTGAGAATCCCGACAACATTCCTGTTTTAAAAATGTTGTCTCTATCATATTTTTGAATGGAAAAATTCAACATCATCAGATGCTATTTTGCATTAATGTATAAATTTAACAAGTCCACCTCCAAAAAAAATAACAATGGAATTTTTTTTTCAAGGGAGGGGCGGTTTTGAACTAGTTAAGTGAATCCTAAAATTCATAACCAGGAGAATCCTGATAAAAGGGCCATTAGCACTATCAAACACCAAAACACAGTAGAAAGTTTTAATAAAAGAAATAGTTTGACCCAGGAAGAGTATAAGTCAATGCTAAACCTCAAATAATTTCTACAAAAACATTTTCAAATACAGGATCCAGCATCCAGTCAAAGAGAACCAGATGCAACACAACATGTGTAAGAATCAGCAGAAATACAGGAAATAAAACTAAACTCATGCAACTCTAGAAGTAATTATTTTGAAATTTGACTCTAAAATTAATAATTTTGAAATTATTAGACAAACTATAAACAATTATGATTATCATGCAAAATGCAATATTATCACCAAAAGGCTTAATAGTTAGACAACTGCCTTCTCAGCACCAACAATGGAAGCCAGAAAACATTAGGATAATATCTTCAGTGTGCTGCAAATCAACCTTATGATTCTATTCTTATCGAAAATACCTTTCAAAAATTAAGCTCAAAATAATGATATATTCTGTATAATGAACAGTGAGTTTGTCACAAGTAGACTGCCACTAAAGGATGCTCTAGAAGCAGAAGGAAAATGATCCAAGATGGAAAGTCAGAGAAAACAAGATATAATGAGGAACAATAAAAATGTTAAATTTAAATGAACACTGACTCATAAAACAATCATGATCATGTCTTATTAAGTTTCAATATAAACAAATATTTCATAAATTAAAAATACTATAAAGAGAATTAAAACACATGACAAAGGTAGCACATAAGTCAGTGGGTGGGTAAACGAATTTAAAAGCTGTCTAGTGGCTTCCTTGGTGCCTCAGGGGTAAAGAATTTACCTGTCAATGTAGGAGGCATGGGTTCAGTCCCTGGGCAGGCAAGATCCTGCAGGCCACGGAGCAACTAAGCCCCTGTGTCACAACCATTGAGCCTGTGCTCCACAACTACTGAAGCCCGTGTGCCCTAGAAACCACACTCCACAACTAAAGAGTCGTTCCAGCTCACCACAACTAGAAAAAAAGCCCGTGAAGCCACCGAGACTCAACACAGCCATAAAAAAATAAATAAAAACTGTTTAGTAACACCGACTCCAGTGTTCTTGCCTGGAGAATCCCAGGGAGCCTGGTGGGCTGCCATCTATGGGGTCGCACAGAGTTGGGCACGACTGAAGCGACTTGGCAGCAGCAGTAACATACAAAATGAACGCTAAATATAAACAGAATTCCAAACTAACAGAGGGGAAAATGGAATGATAAAATATAGACACCTATACACAAAAATCAAATTCTGGCAAACAAGCAGTCACAGCAATGACTGAAACATAATAGAAAATCCAGAAATATATCCAAGACTATATGGAAATTTATTAGACAATGAAGGCGCATCTCACACCAATGAAGAGAGGGACTATTCAACAAATAGTCTAGGTGTTGGGACATCTAGAATTTCATCTAGAAAAGTTGGATTTATACCTGTGTCTCATATCAGGATAAGTTCCAAATGGATCAACTATAACTTCTGCAAGAAAACATGGGAGAATTCTTTTAAAACCTTGAAATGAGAAAGACCTTTCTACTGTGACTCATAAGCCAAAAGCCATAATAAAAGACTGATAAATTCAACTAGATACAAAATTTATTTAAACCACAAAACAAAAACAAAAGATGAATAATCAATGGAAAAATATTCACAATTCGTATCACCAAGAGCTTATTTCTGTAATATCTAAAATGCTTATACAAAGCAATAAGAAAACAATCAATAAACCAATAGAAAAATGGACACAGGAGACAGTCAGCGCTGACCAAGTACAGATGACTTTAACCTTTATGAAAATATGCAAATTGAAAATACACTGAGCTATCATTGCTCATGTATCAGACTGGCAAAACCCCAAAAATACGTTACAAATTTACTGTAACATAAAACATATTATGTTGACAAGACTATGAGGAAACTGGACATCTCATACATTTCTCATGGGAGTATATATTGTTACCCTGTGAAGGACACTTACCTATCATATTATATACCTATTATAATTATTATTGCATATACTTTTAACCTAGCAATTGTACTTTGGAGAATTTATCCTACAAAAGATATATTTTACACTTGCAAAATGACATGTACAGACAATTTCTTTCAGCATTCTTTTTAACAGCAAAAGACTAGAAACCAATCAAATAGGATTCTAGTTAAATAAATCATGGTATATCCATACAATGAAATATTATACCTCTGTTTTTTTAAAAGTCAACATGAGGGACTTCTCTGGTGGTCCAGTGGCTAAGACTTGGGCTCCGAATGCAGGGAACCTGGGTTTGATCCCTGGTTACAGAACTAGATCCCACATGCAGCAATGAAGATGGAAGATGCCGCAACTAAGAGCTGGTGAAACCAAAATAATAAAATAAATAGTCAATGTGAAAAATCTCAATGTACTGAAATTGAGAACTCCAAAATGTATTGCTAAGTGAAGAAAAACAAGTTACAAACAATTCACCTAATAGTCTGCCTTTTGAGGAAAAGTGGAGAGGGGAGTAGATGCTATACATATATTTAGAGCATAGAGAAATTCCCAAAGGATAGATAAGAAACTAAGACAACTGATATCCACATCTAGTTTATTTGAAAAAAACAATTAACTTAATAATGAAAAAAGCACTGTCTTCATCATTATGCACTCTGTCAATTTAATTTTCCTGTGAAACACTTCATTCATTTAAAAGCAGAGGACAGGGTGGCCAGGTGTGCGGCTATCCATGGGGTCGAGAAGAATCAGACACGACTTAACCACTGAACAACAAAAAGTACAATATATTAAAATTCGCCACAAAACTGTGGAAGTGAGAATGGAACAGGAGAAGACTTAATCTGATAAGCATATATCATATGCATCTTTAAAAGATGTATAACTTCAAAAACATTATGTGCATTATCTCTGGGTTGTGGGCTTACGATGATTTTTATTTTCTCCTCTGTGTTCTCAGCTTCTTTATTGGCCTGGACTATTTTTATAAGTGGATTAAAATTTATCCTAATAAAGTAAATATTATAAACTTTGCCTCCAGCATTTAAGAGAAGGAAGAAAAGTTGATTTAGAGCATAATTAAAAACTGGAACAGTTTAATAAAGATAATTGGAATTTCTAAGTCTGCAAAACTTTATAAAAATAGTATTAGACATTTTTTATTTAAATATTCGTTTGTTAAATGCTAAAAGGTAGATCAGATGATCTTTTGTCACAAAGCTGTCATAGTAACTGAAGAGTGGTGTTTAGGATACTTTTCCAGTTAAATAATTAGAAAGAATGAAGCTGAATGAATAGGTAGAAAAATCTAGATTGCACAAATAGTTTTCAGTTCTGAAGCCTCTCTGTAGGCATTATAGATTATTTCAAATCTTCTCCAAGAATCTAAGTTCCTCCAAAAGTTTTTACAGAGAATACAGTTTCATTGTTTCAGAAGTGGCCCAAACAAAACTAGCACCATGAGAAGAAACAAGCTTCTTAGTAAGATCAAAATTAACTATGGTTTTTCTAAAAAAACTTAAAAGACTTTTATATACTCAATTCCAGTAAACCTCAGAGGACACCCTACTGAAACAAAAGAAGTTAAGACAAGAAAGAATTTCCAAAGATTTGAGAAAATTCAATGACCCTTTCAGTCTCTTAGGCAAACTTGTGTTCTGTAGTTATGTTTCAGAATTTTGTAAGTAACCATGTAATCAAAGATGATAGGAGGAGGAGAGAAGAGGAGCAAAATTGTAGAGAATGAAGAAAAAAATTAAGAGAAACTCATATAGATTATAAAGATGATCAGGAGGTCAATTTTCTAAAATGTGGGCACTGCTATCGACCTCCGAGCAATGGTCCTCAATCGTGGCCCTTTTGCCCTCCAATGCAGAAGTTACTAGGCAATGGCCAAAGACCTGGGAGCTCAGACAGTAAAGAATCCACTTGCAATGCGGGAGACCTGGGTTTGATCCCTGAGTTGGGAAGGTCCTCTGGAGGAGGGCATGACAACCCACTCAAGTGTTCTTGCTTGGAGAATCCACATGGACAGAAGTGCCTGGTGGGCTACAGTCCATAGGGTGGCAAAGAGTCAGACACGACTGAGCAACTAAGCACAGCACAGCACAGCACATAAGACATTTTTGGTGGTGGGCGCAAGCAGCATCTAGTGGGTGGAGGCTGCTGATGCTGCTAAGCATTCTACCATGCACCGGATAACATCCCACAACAATCCAAAACATCAATTTTGCCAGGTGGGGTTAAGACATCCTGACCTCGGTTGCAGGGTTGAGCGAGCGGGGGGCAGGGTGTGAACTGGCCACACAGAAATATTCAACCAATATTACAATTCACAGATGGAGTATTATTACCATAGCTACCTATAAGGAAGTAGCTATCTAAAAAAAACATCATCAAGGTGTCCGGCCCTGAAATTTGAGTAAAAGCTTTGTCTTCAGCCTCCCTTTAGGCCACTTTGATCAGGGCCTACTGTGTGCCAGGGTAACCAACCCCCATGGATTTGCCCAGTACCTCCCCAATGGCTCAGCCGTTAAGAATTTGCCTGCAATGCAGGAGATGCAGGAGACAAGGGTTTGATTCCTGGGTCAGGAAGATCCCCTGGAATAGGAAATGGAAACCCACTCCAGTATTCTTGCCAGGAAAATCCCATGGGCAGAGGAGCCTGGCTGGCTACAGTCCCACAGACAGGAGACCGGCAGGCTACAGTCCATAGGGTTGCAGAGAGTCAGACCCAACTGAGCACAGCACAGCAGCAGCAGTCCTGGTTTTAGTACTGAGAGGAGAAGTAAAGCCACTCTGTTGACCCAGAGCACAGTGTCATTTGGTCACAAGCGAAAAATCTGGTTCCTTCATGGATTTCTCTGATCCTTTTCTCATATGTAACAAGCTCCTAAGATCTGGCTCCAGGAGGGAAAGACAGGGTTTGATCCTTTAGATGCTCTCTGTATCTGAAGACTGTTTTGGCATCAGTCCCAGTGGGAAAGATGGAGCCTCTTGGGTCTCTGGCTTGTCAACAGTTCATTGTTCTACCCCCATCCAGGCCAGGGGTCCAGAATCTTCTTTGGATAGGAGCCCTGGAAACACTGCTGTCCTGGAAGACCACATACCTTGCTAAGAGGGAGGGTATGCAATCAGCATTGGTTTACCTTTCTTCAACTCCCCCTGGGGAAGCACTCCGGGCAATGGAATGCATCTCTTGAGAGTAGAGACCTTTCCCCTTATCTTTCCTACATTATACTCTCTCCTATTTCTTACAAATGTGAAACATTTTAACTATTGTCTATCCTCTGATCAAAGGACATCATGAAATGTCACAGGAAAGCAATTCACAAATCTGAAAATAGAAAATAAATGTAACATTCTAACCTCTCAATGAGAAATCATTTGTCTGAGGTTAACAATGGACAGTTATTTCTCTTTCTTGCTAAACATTTACAATTAGCATATGGTAGGCACTGTTATGGGGCTTCCCTGGTGGCTCAGATGATAAACAATCTGCCTGCAATGTGGGAAACCTGGGTTTGATCCCTGGGTTGGGAAGATCCCCTGGAAAAGGGAATGGCAACCCACTCCAGTATTCTTGCCTGGAGAATTCCAAGGACAGAGGAACCTGGCAAGTTAAAGTCCATGGGGGTCACAGAGTCAGACATGACTGAACAACACTCACACACACACACACACACACACACACACACACAGAGGCACTGTTATAAGCACTGTGCGTGTGTTGTCTCATATAATATTAACAAAAATCCTATCAAGTATTACTACGATGATGCCCATTTTACAGATGAAAACACTGAGGTAGAATAATATTAAATAACATTGCCAGAGTGGCAGAGCTGGTGGTAATGGGAGATTAGATTCAGGCAGGCTGGCTCTGAAGTTCATGCTGGATGCTACTACCTATCACTCAAGCCATCTCAGGAAAAAGAAAAGTGGCTTAGAGATAATGCCCTCCCATCCTAAAGTATCATAAACTTTGAGCCCACACCATGCAGTTGGTTGCTTGAGAGCCACGTGCTGGAGCAGACACCCTGAGTGCGTCACTCATAAACACATGACTGCGCTCTTAGTTCCTTGTGGGTTTGCTTCCTGAAACAGCCTTTTTCGAGTGCTGAGCCAACAAACGGATGGGGACCAGTTTCAGTTCTGGGAAGAGGCTAAACCCCATCTAGCCAATAAGTGCCTCCACACCGCCACTCTCTGTGAGCTGGTGACCCCAGTCCAACACAGGTCACGGGGACTTTCTCAAACGTGGAAATGCCTGCTCACGAGGGTCCTTGACTAACACCCTATTAGCAGACTAGACACCTTGCAGGCAGCCTTAGAAACACCAGGGAGTTAACAGCTATGTGAAGACAGTTCTGGAAACAGTTCACATGTCTGGCAATCCAGACAAGTACCTGTCAGAGTTTATGAAAAAGGAAAGATGTCCCTCTCTGCCATTTATTCTCACCTCCTCTGTCCCAATGTTTAAAAAGTCCTGTGTTCCCTTCCCTGATCCTCTCTTTTGGTATTTCATGCTTTTAAAAAAAATGTCCGGAATAACTTTATAGTTACAGGGAGACAGGAATGCGGCCAAATCAGAAACCAAAAGCCCCAGATCTCTGCCTTATCTCAAGCACTTTCAAACTCTGGGGTTTTCTCCTACTTCAGCACAAATCTCGAGATTAGACAGATAGAGTACCATTGTGTTATTCCCTGGTCAAGAAACCAACAAATGTACAAGTATGATCTTTTTCCCTCCCTAGCACTCACTTATTGATTAAATGGTCTCCCTCTGACTCCATTTTCTTTCATTCATTTTTAGTTTTCTTAACTTTATATATACATACATATAAATATATATATATTTTTTTTTTCTTTCACCTAAAACTCTTGAGTGACTATATTACTTAGGATATGGAGGGGACAATGTCTCAAAGCCTTAGGACTGACAAAGATAATGCTCATAAAATGCCTGGCACAATGTCTGGTGCATAGTAGGTGCTCAAAACATAATAGCTATAGTCAATAAACAAAAGCCCTAAATTGAACAGAATCTACTAGTTCTGACTGTCTATGTAGGTAAAATGCCATTGATAACATTTTAGAGTAATTACAAAAAATATGATCTGACTTCAGGAAGAATTAGATAATTCACTGGGTCCACTTTATGGAGGTTGCTCAAATCAGATCAACTCTGCCACATGCATGGGTAAATCCACATGAACAAGAAGCTCTGGGGAAATTTTCTGAAGCATTTTCCTCTGTGGTTCTTTCTCTCCAAAGATTTTGGAGTCACTATGTTGAAAAAAATGGACATTAGAGTAGTTACTGATCAGCAGAAATAAAAAGCATTTTCTCCCAAACTGATCATTATGATACAGAAAATATTAAGCAATATCTAATCATTTCTTGAGCCCAAAAATGCTTTTTAGAGTGCTCCTAAATTTTAGTTCTGTCTAAATGCCAGCGTGCCAAACACCATGGGCTTCTCTCCACTGGGAAATCTTTTTCTAACTAAATTTTGCTTAGTTAGCAAAGTCAAATAATTCCACCTCATGGACATTTTCTAAATCTGTTTACTTCTACTTAAAACACACACACACACACACACAACTAGAATCCAAGTGACTTACCTGTCTGCTTAATTCCTTTCCTCTTCCTCATTCTCCTCCTCCAACTTTGTAGTGCCTTCTCTCAGTTGTGAAAGATAATCAAACGGCCTAACAAATGAGTTTGGGTTCCTCATCTGAAACCTAAAACTCTAGATCCTCTTCCTGGTTTCAGGGCTCCAAGAATTCCTCAGACCATTACAGGGGAGCCTTGTAGACAAGCAATGAGGAACCTCCCACATGTGGCAGAGGCTCTGTGACCAGGGCACAGTGACAGTTGATCTACAGGCTTGAGATTATGGTTGACAGCATCTGCCAGTGAGTCAAGCAGCTGGGGGCGGGTGCCCAGGCATTTATTCACCAATGGCGTCAGTAGCCTGTCCCTGGTCCCAGCCGCGCCTCATTCTTCTCTGCAGTGCTGACCTCCCATGGCGTGGCAGAGCCAGGGTGAGTCACACGTGTCCTCCGTCCTGTCCTCCTAGTTGACCAGCTCACAGTCCCACCCTTACCCCACTGCAGGTCTCCAATATGGACTCCAGGAGTCCTATTTAAGGGCGTCGACGCATGTGGCAAGAACCGGGCCCTCGATTTCAGACAGATATGATTTTGAATCCTGAATCACCCTTTCCTGCTGATAACTTCAAGTCCATCTCATATATAACTGTGAAAATAATACCAACTCCATGAGCTTGTTAGATGTCATGTCAAGGACTCCAGGGCCTGGTATACAGTAGAGGCACAAAAGAGTCAGCTATTGTTTTTGTTATACTGGGACTCACTGTCTACCTCAAGAACTTTCAACAAACAGTAAAAAATAGATTATGTTAGAACAACTTTTATTTTATCATCAAATTTAATCACTGTTTTCTTCTCCTAAAATATATTACTTGACAGGACAATGCTGCATCACTAACCCTCTAATAACATTATCAGCCTCAGACTGGAGTCAGCCCAGATACTGAAAGTGCCCTGGAAGATTCATCAAGTGTTCACTTCCCTACAGAGAATATTCTCTGACTTAGGAAGCAAATGGGAGTTTTCTGACTGTGGCTATAAGTGATACACTAAAACAAGCAACCCGACAAAAAAAAAAAATAACCATATATCATCCTTGTGTGTCAAGCATCGGGGTACTGTTGAAATGCTGTTATGGAGGGTTACACTGAGAGGCTGGGAGCAGAGAACGGTCAGGGCATTTATTCTCGAGGTTACCTCCCTTCTGGGTGACAGGAGGGTGGCCGCGGCCCTTTACCAAAGGCTCCTGGCAGGGTCTCTGTTTTCTCTGGGTGCTTGGCAGTACTTCACAATCCTTGCTGGCTTCCCTAAACCCTGATAATCCCTTTATTAATCTCTCCTCAATTACCCTGGTGAGTGTATATCTGTTTCCTATGGGGAATCTGACCGATGTAGCTGCTCCCAACCCACTCCAAAAGATAGAGTCACTCCAGGAGCTAGTTTGTTTCAAAACAACTTAGCAGATGTGGCTGGGGGTGGCTGGGGGGGGGGGGGGGGGAGAACACCTTAATGTGAGGATGTCTCACCAAGATTTCAAGCTCCTAAAACCAAAGTCTAATGACTGCCTGCTATGACGTCAGCACTGTGCTAGGTGCCGGAAATGCGGGGAACCTTGAGTTTACCAACTAGCAGGGAGGACCAGGTATACACATTGAAAAAATTCAGGCAAGAGAAAGCTCTGCCCAGCACTAAAAGCTGGGCAATGGGATGGAGACTCACAGGGATCAGAGAAGGCTCTGAGACACGCATGCTGAGAACTGGAAGAAGTGGAGGGGCACTAGTGGAGATTTGAGGAAAGGACAATCTAGGCGCAGACAAGTACAAATGTCCTATGCAAATGTCTGCCAGGCAGGAGCGTGTTTGTGTGCTCATGTTGCTTTTAATTTGGGAACAGAAATCTGGTGATGGAGGCAGAGGTGAAAAAGCTGAGGCTGGGGAAGTGGCCAGAGGTCCTGTGATGAAGAAGCCACGGTGAGGAGTCTGAGTGTTATTCTAAATACAAGGAGATGCCACTGAAGATGCTGAGCTTTGCAGGGCGCTGTGTGGGAAGACAGAGAACTTGAAAGCATCCCACAGAGATGGTGTTTTTGCTTTTCTAGCGGAAGACTTCTTCCTGGTACAATCTGTTTCTGAAAGGATGAGAATGGCTGGGGTGGGGCGTGGGGTTGAACTAGCATTTCTTCAGAAGAAAGCTCATAACCCACTGACAGAAAATGCTTTGAACGATAACCTAGAGAGCATTCAAAGTATGTGATTGGTTGAAGAGGGTTGCTGGTTGTGGTGGTGATGGTGATGGTGGTGGTCGTGGTGATAGAGGTGGTGGCAATGGTGGTAGTGATGGTGTGGTGGTGGTAGTGATAATGGTGGTGGTGGTGGTGGATGTGGATGGAAGTGGAGGTGGTGGTGATGGTGATGGTGGTGGTGGTAGAGGAGGAGGAGGAGGTGGTGGTGGTGATGGAGGTGGTAAAGATAGTGGTGATGGTGGTGGAGGTGGCTGTGGTGGTGGAGGTGGAGGTGGTGGTGGTAGAGGTGGTAGTAATGATGGTAGTGATGGTATGGTGGTGGAGGTGGTGGTGGTGGTGATAATGGTGGTGGTGGTAGAGGTGGTGATGATGATGGTGGTGGTGGTAGTGATAGAGGTGGTGGTGGTGATGGTGGTAGTGATGG
>ML662436.1:12146191-12419164 GCA_007570785.1 Antilocapra americana | reverse complement strand
GATGGAGGTGGTGGTGGTGGAGGTGGTGGTGATGGTGGTAGTGATCGTGAGGTGGTGGAGGTGGTGGTGGTGGTAGAGGTGGTGATAATGGTGGTGGTGGCGGTGGCAGTGTGTGTCCATGTGTAGAGGGGGTTGGTGGTAGTACGTGTGACAACAATCCTGCAGGAGGAAAAGGAAAAAGCAGAGAAAGCAACAGCGCTCTGCAGTTGCAGAGCTCATGAGCCAGCTCTCCCTTCCAAACTCCAGCCCCATAGAGCAACTGCTTGCTGGACCTATCTCCTCACAGGGCCTCCGACTTTGACATTCTCTTTCCCAAAAGCCTGCTTCTCCTCCTCCGTGCCCACCTTAGCAAGTGGACTGCATCTCCCAGGTCACTATGCCAGAATCTGGATGGCACCGACTCCCCTGCCTCCTCACTGCCCTCACCCCATCAACCACTGAGACTCACAGAGTCCATTCCCAGTCCCTATTCTTTTGGGGGTTTTTTGGTGGCAGGGGAAGAAAGGAGACAGATTAATTTTTAAATTGAGATAAAACTGACACACAGCACTGTTCGAGATTGAGTACAACACAATAATTTGCTATGTGTAGATATTGTGCCCACAGTAAAATTAGTTAACATCCATCACCACACAGTTATCTGGAATCTCCAATATCTCGTCCCCCATTTTTTCATCTCTGCAGTCACCAACTTGTTTTAAGCTTACAAGGTTTCACCCAAGCCCTTGTTGCCAAAGGGATAACTAGTGTCTGATTATGTCACTCAATACCAATTAGCAAAACATACCAAGTCCTCTGGGATGGGTTCCTTGTCCCCTCTCTGTCTGATGTCTCCTCCCAATGCCACCCTTCTGTACTGTGACCCCATTATTCCTTACAAACTATTGACGTTTCCTGAACACATTATTCTGGCTCCAGGCTGTATCATGTGTCTACACCAGACCCCCTAAGTGTTTTTTCTCCAATTTTAAGTCCTACTCTCAATATCTGTTCATTTATCAAAACCATTCAACTGTCACTTCCTCTAAGAAGTTGGTCTAATCACCAGCCTGGTAGAATCCATTTTCTCACTACTGCCCCTGCCCACACTGAACTCTCCTCCAACTTAGGGACATTTAATTGTCTCTTTTAAACTCTCCCCCTGGACTAACTGGTTAGTGAGCACCTTGAAGGCAGGAGCCTTGTTATAATATTCACCTTTGTATTCCGAGCACCTATCCGAGAGCCTGGCACATAGGAAGTGCTTGATACATACTCCTAAATGAAATGTTAGGAGAGTTATGGAGTCTACCAAGTACAGAGTAAGAGAAGAGAAACTTCAGGATCAAAGGCTAATTGCCGAATGGGGCAAAGAACAAGGAGGGAAAAAAGGAGAAGAAAGAAAAGTCAAGAGTAAGACACAAAGAGAACAAGTAATTTTAACATTAAACACAACTTGCAAATGAATGAAGCTCTGACCAAGCCTTGCAGATAACTACAGCAACGTGGCAGACTGGGTCCCCAAAGACACTGTTGGATACTTTATAAGATCCTTAATAATAACAACAATAATAACCTCATAATCAATAATTACAAACAAACTGGCTTCTCATATGCCAGGCACTTTATATGGGTTACACGTTTTAATCTTTATAACAATGCTATCAGGTAGGGACTATTACTGTCCCATTTTATGGATGAGGAAATCAAGGCTTAACAAGTTTAAAATACTAGTCTGAGGTCACATAACAAATGTCTGTCACATAATAAATGGCAGATCAGTAATTCAAGCCCAGCTCTGCCTGACTCCAAAATTTGAGTTTTTAACCACAATTTCATTTTATTGTGTTTGTGGTATTTTTTTTTTCTTTTCTTTTCTTTTTGGCCACACTGTGAGGCCTGTGAAACTTTCCCAACCAGGGATGGAACCTGTGCCCCCTGCAGTGGAAGTGCAGAGTCTTAACCACTGGACCACCAGGGAAGTCCTAACCACAATTTCTATGGTGATTATAGGATAACATATTATTTAAGTGTTTTATAAAGTTATCTATAATGAGATTTATTAAACCATACTGTTGATTGGCTCTTTTAACCAATTAAAAGTTATTTAAAGCTCCAAAGTTTAGCTTGAGATTCTCCTAAAATAAATGGGATTAAATATGTAATGCAGCTTTGGAATCAAAAATATCCAAGATCACCTGGGTTTGACAAGCTTAAAAAATAAAAAAATGGAATTATTAAATATATGTTATGATTTGCTACGACAGAGAATTCCCTGTTCATGTTTTCGCTGAGCTCATTGTGATATTCTCACAAAGCAAACTGGTGACAACCCTGTGGACACGGAACTTTTCATGCCAATCCAACAGAGGAGTGCTGTTCTATATTAACTCATGCGAGACATTTAAGTGATTTTAAGTTTTATGGTGGTCACTTTTTAAAAGTACAAAACCAGGTGACGTTCATTTTAATATATTTTCTTTAACCCAGTAAATCCAAAAAATCATTTCAACATGTAATCAATATAAAACTTAGTAACTACTAAATGAAATATTTTACATTCTTTTTTTTTAAATAAAATCTTCAAAATCCAGCGTGCAGTTTACACTGATAGCACACTGCAATTTGGATGCTACATTCTCATTGGAAATAATTGGTATTGCATAAAATTTACAGTTGAAAATGTAGACTCATACATCCAGGTTGCTTGAAACATAAGCTTCCCAATAAAGTTGTGTTTAACAAACAAAATACACTGCTTCCATTTTCACATTTAATTAAAATTTTAAAATTAAGCTCAGTCACACTAGCCACACACATTTCAGTGGCCACAAGTAGCTGGTGGCCATTATATTAGAAAGCATGGCTGTAGATTATGCTTTTTTCCCCAAATGCTCAGAATGGAAAGGTCAAAAAGCTGAAAGTAATGCTGGCTAATAATGTGAAGCAACTACTCTCAATTTACAGAGTGAATTGACTTTGCGTTCACTACTTCCATTAATGTTGCACATCCTGTGACTGAAAAATAATACAGAAAAAAATGACTGTGAGGAGTATTATTAATTCATTACTTTGCTTTTCCAACAGGTTGTACTTGGGGCCATTAAATGAATACCTAGTTCATGTGACTGGACTACTTAAAGATTTTATCCCAACAAATCCTTGTTTGCAAAATCAAAAAAACTAAGAGGATTAAATGTTTCCATGTTAGTTAAACTAGGAAAACAGAGTTGCTGCTGTTTAAAACTTTACTATGCACAGGGGAAAAAACTGGTATGAAATGGAACTCATGTGCCAAATAAAAAATGAAAAGGGGAAAATAAATCAAGTTCCTTTGAGCCTCATTCTTAGTATCTTTTTCATTTCAGAGCATCAGAACTAGTTTATAGTCATCCAAAACTGTGACATTTATTGTAGAAGTAAGGAAGCAACTAAATCACCCCATATATATCCCTAACTATTTCATTAGGCTCTAATAAACTGACCTTTAAAGGTCTCGTGTAAAGAAAAGCACATCCATTACATAACCACCTATTATTTTCTTGCCTCACACTGGCCGTGCTGGTTAACCAGAGTAACCACATTGCTGGGGCTTCTCAGGGCAAAACTCACCTTAGCATCCATGCTTCACAACAATCAAAGCAAACCCAGGCATCTCCAGAAGATGAAGGTGTCTCAGCACATGATGGAGCATGGTTTATTAACCAGGCTCCTTCAGCTACTAATGAAGTCACAACATGTCATCCATCAAGCACCATACAAAGAACATAGCTCTTTAGGGCAGGCACAGAGGGTATTTTTTATTCATTTTGATGCCCAGCACCAAATATAATTCTTGGCAGGTGGCAGGCACCCTAGAACTATTTGTTGAATGAATGAATGAATGTATTCAGGAACAAAAGTGGAGTGGGCATTCTTTGGGAGTCTGGAAGGTGGTGAGCAGGATGGTATTCTTCTCTTCCCACACCACCCTCCCTCTTTCCCCTACCCTAAGCTTCCTCCTTAAAGTATACTTGATGGGTCAGATCTACTCAGTTCAACAAAGATTCACTAACTGCTCAGCACCTACAGCTAAAAGACATAGGACAGGAATCTACAAGAGAACAGAGGGTACTCATCAGAGAATTAATGTGTTAGGGAGTTGCCATAAAGGCCAGCTCTCCACCTCTCACTTCTCGGCAGAACATGTTGAATGTGAAGATAATTGTGTTGTGATCTGATTGGTTCACCTGTTGAAGTTTACAGTTAAAAAAAAAACTCTTGTTGAGCAGTGGTAGTGTTGGGTGGCTTCCCTAAAGATTGTGCTCCCTAGTGTTAGACATGCTGAAAAGAAGAGGCATCTCACATCAGAAAGAGAACCTGGAAGATTAGCCTTCAACCACCAGAAACCGAAACTCCTAAGGTTTGGGGTTTTCTCTTGGATGTGGAGTCACATTTCTAGAGGGTGTTAATGGCATAAATGTGAAGGAAGGAGACTAAAAGTAAAAGTCCAACTAGATGAGGAAAAGCCTTATGTTGTTAGAGTATCTAGTTGTACGTAACTTCCTGTTCTATTCCACCCCCTCAAGTATCCTATATCCAGCTTGGATTCAAGACGTGGGGAGAACAGCTCCTGAGAACAGCTAGATAGGGAAGGGGGTGGTAGTGGTAACTGGTGACAGCTGTCCAAGGAGAAAGTGGTCCTGTGAAGCAAGTCTCTAGAAGGACCAGGCACCCCTCCCCAAGGGTGACCCTTTCCATTGCCAAACTGGAAGACTTTTTAAGGGTGTTTTCTGGGTTTTCCTTGCAGAAGACAGTGCATATATACACAGCAGGTAAATGCAAGATGGCACCACGATGGGGTGAATGGAGGTTGGGAAGAGATTCAGAATAGCTATGCACAAGCAATGAAACAAATTTTAGATAGCAGTGCAGCCTTGGGCATATCACATGACTTCCTAGGTCTTCGGGGTCTTCATCCATAAAATGAGGGGTTTGGACCAAATATTACCAAAGGGAACTTCCTGTTCTGCTGTGAGCTAAAATGCGTGATACACACTAACTGCTCAAAGAGTCAAGAATGGAGAATTCAGGTGTGCTGGGAGTGTTGGAAAGGTCCTGGTGGAGGAGGCAGGACTTGCAATGGGTTGGAGGATAAGGAGGATTTAGCTATCTAGGGAGACAAGCAGAGGGAAAGGGACATATGGAAGAACAGTTCAAATAGACTCAGAGCCTTAGACTGGGGAATCCTTGAGGACTGGAAGCACTAGTGGGTTGGGACCAGATGCAGGGACCTTAAGCAGGGCTGAATGAGGAGCTGGTGGGTGAAGTGGGGAGTCATACTAAGGAAGAGACCAGAGGTCCTGACTCCTCAAACTTCCCTGTTGTTCCAAACATTGAGTGAGTTTAGTCCCTAAATCATGTCCGACTCCTTTGGAACCCCATCGACTGTAGCCCGCCAGGCTCCTCTGTCCATGGGATTTCCCAGGCAAAAATATTGGAGTGGGTTGCCATTTCCTTCTGCAGAGAATCTTCCTGACCCAGGGATCCAACCTGTGTCTTCTGCATCACGTGAGGATTCTTTACCACTGAGCTACCTGAGAGGCCCTCCAAGCATTTACCCATTCAGTAAACTTATATTAAAACTGTGCCAGACACTAGATGCTGGGGGGAGGGAGAACATGGACGCTAAGAATGAAAACAATACGTGGACTGCTTTTTCCTTCCACTTCTATAAATTCTTTCCCCTTTTGGGCATGTTTTGGGGTTTAATTTCATTTGATTTCACTAAATAAAATTTTAGAGAGAGTTGAGCGGCTTTCTTTCCTTAACCCTTCAGAGGTTTGTCTACATAATGGGTATAATGACACTCTTCAAAGATAATTGTAAGAATTAAATGAGCTGCCCAGGGCAGGGAGGGAATGCTACACTAATTAGGGTTGCTAATTACACTAGACAAGAAAATGGTAGTGCCCTAAACAAATGCTGGTTACTGGCATTTCTACTGTTTTCATTTCAAGGAAGTAAAAAGATGAAAATGCAGTTCTGAGGAATTACAGTGACTTGCCTCTGGTCAAGGTGATAAAGCCAGGCCCAAAATTTGGGCTGCTGCCAGACAGCACCATGACTGGCATTTATTTTTTTTAAAATCACTCTTTTGCCTGGCCAGTTCAAGGGGTCTGGCCATTTCAACTGGATAAGGGGACCCCAGCCTAGTGCCTGCCCCACTGAGTTTGTACTTCTTTGAGAAGTATGCAAAGCCCTCCCAGACCCTGCAACTCAAAGGACCAGAGCAGACGTGGAGCCCTGAGATACAGCAGGCTGTGGACAAAGAAGGCTGCCAGATAAAACGGAACATCCAGTGACATTTGAATTTCAGATTAACAACCAATAATCTTCACTTACTAAACAAGGCAACCTGAGGCCAACAGGAACATAAGACAGCCTGCAAGGTGAGTCTGGCAGGTTTTGAGGGGGAACATTCCAGGATCCCTGAGGCTTCCTCATTTAAAAGTCAATAGACTTGGGGACTTTGTGGATGAGGGTAAGGGTGGGATGAGATGGGAGAAGGGCATTGAAGCATGTTAATTGTCATGTGTCTAATCAATCGCCAGCCCAGGATTGATGCTCGGGACTGGTGCAGCGAGATTTCCCGGGGGGGAGGGAGGAGGGAGGGGGGACCCGGAGGGGAAGCATATGTAAACCCATGGTGATATCATGACAATGTATGGCAAAAACAATAATAAAAAAATAAAAAAATAAATAAAACTATTCAGTTTAATAACTCATTGAAGTGTATTTTAACATGAATTCCTGCTAAGCCAGATAATTCAAAGAGTGAATGGGTATATACAATATTTCAGAATTTATTGGCAGATTTCACCTTAATCTCTATTGAAGTTCATTTTTGTTTCATCAATATATCGCCATCTGTGGATTATACCAGATAACCTACAATTCATTCTAAGTCTTTTGATTTGAAAGATTATTATATGTCTGATTTTCATTTCCATTGTATTTTAGTGCTCTTAGAATGTTTCATGAGGGCAAGGGTGGGATGATATGGGAGAATGGCATTGAAACATGTTAATTATCATATGTCTAATCAATCGCCAGCCCAGGATTGATGCTCGGGGCTGGTGCACCGAGATTTCCCGGGGGGAGGGAGGAGGGAGGGAGGAGGGAGGGGGGTTCTGGAGGGGGACCATATGTACACCCATGGCGATATCATGTCATTGTATGGCAAAACCAATAAAAAAAATAATAATTGAAAAAAAAAAAAAGTCAATGGTTCTCCCATAAGGTAATTATTTCCAGGGTGGTTTCTCTTTCAGGATTCAAAATGTCAAAACTGAACCCTCAGTGAGAGTGATGACAACACTTGGAAGGTCTTCACATATGTCTACTTCCAACTGAACTTTTCCTCACCAGATGACCAACCAAGTCTTTTTGTTTTCTAAATTGAAGTATAGTTAATGTACAATATTATCAGTTACAGGCGTTCAGTATAGTAATTCACAACTTTGAAAGGTTATACTCCAGTCATAGTTATTATAAAACAATTGGCTATATTCCCCCATGTTGTACAATATATCCTGGTAGCTTATTTTATACCTCAGTTTGTACCTCTTAACCCCTACCCCTGTATTTCCCCTATCATTTTCTCTCTCCCCTCTGGTAACCTTTAGTTTGTTCTCTACATCAGTAAGTCTTTTGTTGTTATATTCACTAGCTGATGTATTTTTTAGATTCCACATATAAGTAATAACATATAAGTATTTGTCTTTCTCTGTCTTATTTCATTTATCATAAGACCATCCAAGTCCATCCATGCTATTGTAAATGGCAAAATTTCATTCTTTTTTATGGATGAGTAGTGTTACATTGGGGCTTCCCTGGTGGCTCAGATGGTAAAGAATCTGCCTGCAATAGGGGAGACCTGGGTTCAATCCTTGGGTCAAGAAGATCTGCTGGAGAAGGGAATGGCCACACACTCCAGGAGTCTTGCTTGGAGAATCCCATGGACAGAGGAGCCTGGGGGGTTACCATCCGTGGGCTCACAGAAGTTGGACAGGACAAAGCATATAAAGAAAGCACCCCACAGAGTACAAAGAAAGGAACAAATCTATAACTCTTCCTGAAACAAATGGTTTTGTTTCTGAAATTTACATAGAAATTCACCGGCTGGGATGAGAACCTACAAGCTTCCCAGGTGTGGTGGTAGCTACACTTTGATCAAGGAGATTTATTTTAGCTTCCATCATCTCCATCCTCACCCCTTCTGAGTGAGACCAAAGTACTATAGCGATGAACTGCTTAAAAGTGAAAGTGTGAGTCGCCCAGCAGTGACGGACTCTTTGCAACCCCATGGACCACAGGAAAGCCCCTAGCATTGCTCCCCTTTCAACCCCTTCTGCAATGCCATTAAAAATTCTGATATTTACAAACTCCCTAGCGGTCCAGTGGTTAGGACTCCACACTTTCACTGAGGGCATGTGTTTGCGATCCCATAAGCTGTGAGGCGCTGCCCCGCCCCCACCCCACACCGAAAAAAACCCCCAAAATTCTGCTATTTGATGGGAGATTGCTTAGGTCTGAGAGACAGTAAGGGGGTTTCTTTTCAAGGTGATGTAAATGTCCTAAACTGACTGTGGTGATGGCTGCAATCAGTGAGTATATTAATATCCACTGAATTGTACACTTTAAAATGGCTGAACTGTACAAAGTATGAATCATACCTCAATAAAACCTCTTTTTGTCTTCCTTATTTCTAGTATTTAGGAAAGCGATGAACACTAAAACAGAGGACAGAATCCTCCGTGCCTGTGGGGGCATGCAAGGCCTCGAAGGAAGCAGCTAGTTTCATTTCTTTTTTCTACTTTTGATAGAGACATGAGCCCATCTTTCACTTTCCTCTAATTCCATTAATTAGAAAAAACAGCAACTCAGATGGTCTAATCTTTGGCCTTTCTAAGGAAGGGTGAGGGAAGTGACTACCTGGAAAGGGTAGTGGGCAGAAGGTGGAAGCTCACACCCAAATGTAGCTGGTAGTTGCTAGGTGGATATAGGCCAGGTACCGATGAAGCTTTGCTTTGTAACAAGCTTTTGAAGTTTTGTTTTTGTAACAAGACAGAAACCCAGGTGCACTGAGTGGGGAGGAAGGGATAGAGACAGAGAAAAAGTTCTCTTAAAGTTTAAATGTGTGCAACTGATTGAGCGTTTAAAGATTGGGCAAGACAACAGTACACAGAAGAACAAACACAAACACGACACACCTTGGGAGCTTCATTTTCCTGTGAACTGCCTATCTGCCACCTCTTATGTAAGGTCACTGTGTGGTCCTGGTAGAGGTCCCTCCTCCTGGAGCAAGGGCCCCTGTGTCCAAGCTGAGGACACACTGCCTCACACTTGATGCATGCCACTTGGCTGCAGCTATCTTAAAAAGCAACACCCATGGGTGGAAACGACTCAAATGTACATCAATAGATGAGCAAACAAACTGTGGTCTAGCCATACAATAAAATACTATCCAAACTTGAAAAGGAATGAAGTCTTGATATGTTAGAACACAGATGGACATCAAATACATGATGTTAAGTGAAAAAAGCCAGACACAAAAGGCCACATATCGTATGATTCCAGTAATATGAAATATCCAGAATAAATAAATCCATAGAGACAGAGGGCAGATAAGTGGTCACTAAGGGGTAGGGCTTTCCTAGTAGCTCAGACGGTAAAACATCTGCCTGCAGTGCAGGAGATCAACCCCTTGTTCCGGAAGACCCCCTGACTGAGCAACTAACACACACACAAGGGCTAGGGGAAGGTGAGGTGAAGAGTGACTTCTTAAATGGATATAGTGTCTCCTTTGGAGGCGATGAAAATGTGCTTTGGAAGTAGATAGAAATGATGGTTACATTACATTATCACCGTTAAAAACAGCATGGTGATTCCTCAGAAAATCAAACAGAATTATTACATGATCCAGCAATTCTACTCCTAGGTATAGTCTCAAAGGAATTAAAAGCAGGGACTCAGGGAGGTACCTGCACATCAGTATTCATAGCAGCATTATTCACAACAACCAAAAGAGTGATAAAAAGATTCATCAAGACGAGTGTAAAACAAAATGTGGGACTAGACATAGATTAAATATTATTCAGTCTTAAAAAAGAATGAAATTCTAACACGTTACAAATGAACCTTGAGGACACTACACTAGGTGAAATACGCCAGTCACAAAAAGACAAATACCATGTGATTCTACTTTTGAGTTATCTGACTAGTCAAATTCATAGTAAAGTGAAATTGTGGTTGCTAGGGGTTGGGGAAGGGAAAATGGGAAATTATTGTTTAATAAGTTTCAGTTTGGGGAGATGAAAAATTCCCAGAGATGGATGGTTAAAATAATAAATTTTATATTATTATATTTTACCATATTAAAAACACTTAAAAAACTCTTTCATTTCAGGTATATATCAAAATGCAGATTCTCAGGCTTTGGACCCAGAGTGACTCTGACCCAGGACTCAAGCTGTACATACCTGAGAATTACTGCCCTTTCCTCTCATTGAAATGACATTTTGAACCTTAATTCAGTTTACTAACCTCCCCATCCCATTCAGTATCAGTGGAAACTATTTAGGATACACATTATTATAAAAACACTATATAATTTTTGTATTCAATAAACCACCATCATAGATGGAAACCTTGAATTATACCTGACTGCTATACTAAAAGAAGGAGACCCCTGGAAGACCACTTCAGAGGTATCTGAAACCCTCATAAATGTATGTCCCTACCAATCCAAGGGAATAGTTTAGAAAAATCTCTTATTTTTCTCTCCTTCCCTCTTCCACCCACTTTAAACATGAAAATTTCCACTCTGGCCTCTTTTCTGACCAGAACTGTGGAAAACTGAGGAACACAAAGGACAGCAAATTCCACTACAGTCAGGGATATTTCTCCTGATTTGAAATGATAATGGAGCGATGGGGGCCCTTACACAATCTGCTTGGATTGGCTCTTTTGGAGGGATTTTGTGAAACAGCATTCTCCGGTGTCTTTAACATCTTCTGTACTGAGACAGCAAATCTGCGTGGAGTGACAAGGGACCAAGGCAGGAAAAGTCAAGGCCTTGTGGTACAGCAGTCTTCTAGAACAGAAGCCAGAGCTCAGACTCTAATCATTCTACAGGCACTCCTATTCCAAACAGGAGTAGATAAACTGTCATGGCTACCAAACTCCTCTGCCTGGCATTCAAGGCCTTGCCTCACCAGACATTCTCCTTCATTTCCCTTCTCATCTCTCTATTTCCCTTCACAGAAGGTCAGACTGATCTGTTACCTATTTGCCACCTAATATCTCTGCCTCAGTGCCTTTCTTCATGCTGTCCCCATGGCCTAGAAAATTCTTGCTCTAAATTCCATTGATCCAAATCCTTATTGTTTTCCCCTGCCACCCCCTTAAGGAAGTCCTTCGGATTGTCCCCAGAAGGAAATCATCTCTTCATCCCTTCCAATCCAGTAACTTTTCTGTACCTCTCTTACAGTCTTTAGCATACTCTACTTTGTATTTACCCTGTAGTATTTATCATTTTCTGTTGTTCAGTTTTTATTTCACTTACTTAAAAGCTCCTTCAGACTGAAGACTGTATCATTGCTCTCTGTATTCTAACTTTTGTGGCAGACACCCCAGATTGCTATTCCCCTCTTCTATCCTAAGGGAACTTCAGAGTCTCCCCAAAAACAGACAGGCTACCTGGCTTCAAAGTCCGTGAAGCTCACCATGGGGCACCCCTGGAGTGCACAGCACCATCCATTATTCAACTATTATTAGAAGAGGAAATCATCAAGTTGGAACAAATATCTGTTTAATTCTGGCTTAGGAAAGGAAAAGATTCATTGTTTAAAAAACGAGGAAGAGGTATCATTTTTGCAAAGAGAACTGAAATTCCTCATCAACTGTTTATAAATTTATGTTTAAAAGGGCATTTGTTCAATTACTCTTTGCTGATCTCCGCCTGTCTCTGTAGCTGGTGTGGTCATAATCTCTTAGGGTACAATAAGCCAGAACTCTAGGAGAAAGAAGACAAGGCAAGTCCAAGGGAACTCAATGTGCCAAATGAGAGACAGTTAGCACATTGCTGAGCGAGAACTTTCTGGAGGGAGGAGGTGACTATCCTTGGAGCTGTTCTTTCTGTCACAGGACAAACAGAATTTGTTGGTTTTGTAGGCATGGGGGTGGGGGAAAGCAAGCATAAGAGGAAAAGAAGCTTAGAGCAGGGGAACAAAATGTAATTATGGAGGGTAAGGGGGATGGGAGGGGAATGGTCAATCACTGCTCTTGTCAAGAAACCAGAGAGGGAATTCCCTGGTGATCCAGGGGCTAAGAGGGTGCCCTGGTCAGGGAACTGGATTCCACAAGCTGCAACTAAAACCCGGTGCAGCCAAATAAATATATTTTTTTAAAAAAGCTTTTTGTTCACTTCAGCCTGCTCCCAGTCAAGGTACACAGATCTCCACATTAATCTTTCTCTAGCCAAATTATGTACTCTGTGTTTATGTGTGTGTGCTGGACAAGGGATCGGCAAATATTTTTTTGCAAGGATCAAACAGTAAATATTTTAGGCATTGCAGGCCATATAGTTTCCGTTCCAGCTACTCAGAGGTGCCAAGTCGCACAAAAGCAACCAGGGACAGTATGTTTTTACACTGTCTGCCAATAAAACTTTATTTATGGAACTGAAATTTGAACTTCATATGATTTTCAGGTGTCACAAAAGATTATTCTTCTTTTGATTTTTTTCCCCCAACCATTAAGTAAGTCAACAGGTTATATATGGGTTTATACCATATGTATTACAGTAAAGACCAGAAGCCATGCCAGGGAGTGATAATCCCTACATTTTGGATGAGACCCCTCCTGTGAAGGGAGGAAGGGGATTGGGATTGGGTGCAGTTTGCAAGGGGCTTCAGTTCTCTCATGTTTTATTCCTTATGTTGGCCTGTGGACACAGGGGTATTTGGAAAAGTACCATTCCTTGTACTTTTCAGTAGGTCTGAAATATTTCAATAGAAGTAAAAGTGAAGGCACATAAAATGAGTGTGCCAGTTCATTTCTATTTGCACTAATGACTATATCCATAACAAACAAACAACATTTACCCATGAAAAACCTTTTTTAATTTTTGAACTGCTATATGAGATTTCCCTCAGGATCTCAAGCGCAAAGAACTAGGTACCTGGCAACAATGAATTCACATCTCCTATCCAAAGCATCTTAATTTTACTTCTGCCTAACGCACTTTCCGTTTTCTAAAACAGCACCTCGTGCTCAATTTAGTATATAAACTGCTAATACAGCTTCACAAAATGGCACATTTTTAAGGCAGGGAGCTATGCTAGGTCCCCAACAGTTGCTTTCTGAAAATTCTTCAGTGTATTATTGCATAGCAGAGTAGTGTGACAGGGATCAAAAGATTAGAAATAATTTCAATTAACTCCTTCTACTAATATAAGTAGCAGAATAACCATTGAATTTTGCCTCAATTTATACTGGAAAACAAGGCTCACTGACCAAAATTACAGAACTTTTAAAATGCTGTTTTGATTCTTTAAAATCAAAACATCACAAATGCTCTGCAGAAATGAAAAACTGAAAATGATGTAATAGGATAAGGCAATAAATTAAACTTTTTATAAAACCCTTTGATTTAGGGTTTCTATATTCTTTCTCTACCCACTCTCCAGCACCCTTCTGTTCTCTACTCATATGTGCTTTACCTGCAAATGTATTATGTCAGCATGTCTTCTGCCTGTCAGTCAGAAGGAGAATCTATCCTTATAGGGCTCTGATACCAATGAGTTCATCATCTTTAACTTCAGCAAATAATTAGAACTGATAAAGATCGTGTTCTATAACTAAAACAAATGTTAGAAAAATATATTCCTAAAGTTCAGATACCCCCAAAAAGAGAAAGCAATAAGTTCAGTAGGAGGACTTTAGAATCCAAACAGGAAGTACCACCTCCGACCCAGGAAAATGGGGATTAAGTTGGCTGATTCTTAGTACAGAAGATTAAAAACTACCACAGAGCCTCTGTCACACTCCTCCCACTGAATGATGGAGTGTGTTTCCCTCCACGTGAACTTGGGTGGGCTCCGTGCCTGCTTTGACCTGAAAGTGACCCTGTGCCAGCTTCTAGGCCCAGGTCAGCAGAGACTGGCAGCTCTAATGTCCTCTCTGAGCACACTCACCCTTGGCGTGCCTGGCTGAAATGAAGAAGTTCAACTACCTTGTAGGAGAGACTTTATGAAGAGGTTTGAGATTATCCCTGCTGAGGTGCCAGACATGTGAAAGAAGCCATCTTGGATTCTTGGACCAGACAAGCCACCAACTGATCATCACCAACAGGTCCCTTTTGATGTATATATCAACATGAAGAATCTCCCTGCTGAGCAACGCCAGAATCATGAGAGATGACAGGTATTCATTGGTGGTTGCTTGACCTACTAGGAAATCAGAGTAGTTTAATGTACACCAAGAGATGACTGAATCTATGGCTGATCCACGTCGATGTATGGCAGAAACTAACACAACATTATAATTATCCTTCAATAATTTTTTTTAATTTAAAAAAAGAGATAATTGAAGCCCTTGCATCATTCTGAAATCTACAGACTAATGTAAACCCTCACTTAAAATTTCTGGAGAGTGAATTCTCTGGTGGTCCAGTGGTTAGGACTCTACACTTTCACTGCCTAGGGCTCAGGTTTGATCACTGGTCAGGGAACTAAGATTCCACAAGCTGCACAGTGTGGTAAAAATGAATTAATTGATTAAAAAACAAATAAAAATTCTGGAGAGGTGACTTTCACCCAAAGCAAGAAATCTTAGGCAGTATTACTCTTGAGAGCAAGACTAGGCCCTATATAGATGAAAGTTTTTATAAATAGGCTATAAACCAAAGGGTTTTTATAATTAGGCTAATTTATTCTCTTATCCTATTACACCATTTTCAGTTTTCCATTCCTGCATAGAGAAGGAAGATTCCAGCTAAATATAAAGGCTTCCTAGTTGCGCTCTCCATTCCTAGCCTGAAGTGTCTCATGATGAGGTATCACGATGATGCACCCACCACTGTAAGAATTCAAGGCCAAGATGGAATCAGGAAGCACAGCAATAAAACCCTACAAGTTTGGAGTCAGAAAGACTCGTGTCTGGATCTGTTTGGCTATAATCACCTGTGTGTTCTAGAGAAAACTGCTTAACCTCTCAAAGTCTCCTTGCTCATCAGTACAACAGGAATATTAACAACAGCAGCTCTGGCAGCTGTAATGAACACCTGGTCCCTTGTATGCTCTCAGCGCACGTGTTATCAGATTATGATTATCACTAATGCTGCAAAAGCATTCCTACATTGGATGGAATGTCGAAGCAGAAAGCCCCTGCGGTCCTGTCCAGCTGAAAAATGCTAGATGTCCACCCATGGACAATTTGCTTGCTGAAAGCTAACTGGAAGCAGCCAGACACATTTTCAATTACAACTCAATCAAGTCAATGGCATTCTCTTTCTATTAACTTGAGGACATTTAATTTGTACATAAGCCCTTAATTATTTAGGCAGAAAAGAACAATTAATTTAACTCACGTGTCAAAATAGTTTTGCTTTACTTGTTGGTTGACTTGTTACAAAGCTCCATTGACGATTTATGATGCAGATGGCACACCATTCTCCCTCCCTTAGTGCCAGCTTCCTCTGTTCCTGGAGACTCAAAGTTCAAGTACAACTGCCATTCCCAGATGGCCCTGAGTCATGGAAAGGACTAAAGGAATAGTTTCAGTTCAGGCACTTACTAGTCCTGTGACTTGGGGCACATTAAGAAACCTCTCTGGGCCTCAGCTTCCTCATCTGGAGAATGGGGATAATAATGAACCCTTATAGAGATGTTCTAAAGATGAAACAGAATAATGACTCCATATGGTTCATATGTTGTAAAACAAAATGCCTTTTTCTTAGTAGTTATTACTTTCATAGCAAGATCATGGCAGATAATAAACTCCAAGACAATGAAGCCAAATGAAAACTGAGAGAAGCAGCTCAGGATCTTAGATTCACCATTAGTTTCTCTTTTTAGTTTTCATAGTTTGCTGTTTATTTCTTTCTGGAACAAGACATTTTAATTAAAAAAATTCTTTTTGAGGGCTTCCTTGGTGGCTCAGTGATAAAGAATCAGCCTGCCAATGCAGGAGACACGAGTTCGATCCCTGGTCCGGCAAGGTCCCACATGCCTCACAGCAACTAAGCCTACACACCACAACTACTGAGCCTGTGTTCTAGAGCCCAGGAACCGCAACTACTGAGCCCACACACCACAGCTACTGAAGCCCGTGTGGTAGAGTCTGTGCTCTGTGACAAGAGAAGCCACTGCAATAAGCCCGCACACTGCAATGAAGAGTAGTCCCCACCCTCCACAACTAAAGAAAAGCCCGCACATCAGCGAAAACCCAGCACAGCCAAAAACAAAGTTATTTTAAAAATTAAAAATTCTTTTTGTTAACTGCTTTTCTTTGTATTTTTTAAAATATAAACTTAACTGAAGCATTTCATATGTACAGAAAATGCACTGATTAAAAGAGCATTTCTCAGTGAATTTCACAAACCAAACACATGTGTCACCAGCACCCTAGAGGTCTCTCTTAGGTCCCCTTCTAGCCATCATCCAGCCAAGGTTGACAGCTATCCTGACTTCTAATTCCATAGATTTGTCTCTTTTTGAATTTTAGGTAAAAGGGACTCATATATTTTATTAAGCGAGGCTTCTTTCACTAAAAATTAGGTTTGTGAACTGTGAACACATTTTTACGTGCAGTAACAGTTGTTCGTTCTCATTGTTTATAGTATTCTATTGAATGAAAATACCATAGCTTTTAAATTCATTCCACTATTGATGGATATCTGGGTTGCTTCCAGTTTGGGGATATTTTTAATGATGCTTCTAAAGGGCATTGTGAAACTTACATTTTGGTGAATATATGTAACAGATTTCTGTTGGGAACATACTTGGGAATGAAACTGCTGTCTCATAAAGTATGTATACTTTCAGGTTTAGTGGGTCCTCTTTTAGGCACCTGGCATTTTAATCAGGGCTTATTTTATATCTCCTCTCCCTGCTTCCAAGATCTTACTCTTCCATTTGATCTCATCCAACAAACCCCATTTAGTTTTGTTAAAAACAGAATCACTCATGTTTGTTTCAAAGCATTCTATGATTTGGAAATATCATTTATAACACTGTCACAAATCAAGGTCTTTCCTCTTTGGCCCTCATCAATCATTTACTCATTCAACAAGTAAAGTTCCCAGCCTTGGGGCACCTCAAATCTGATAGAGACACACTGAAAAAGTAACAGCAAAGTAACACATCTTAGAGCCAAGTTCTGGAGAACCCAGAGGATCTGAGAAGACTTAAGAAAGGAGGAATTTTATGAACTGGTAGTAAGAAAGCATGGAGAGAGAAGAAGAAAGACAGGGCCCATGCGGTGTCCAAACCTTACCCTGCAAGCCTCAATTTCTCAATAAATATGACATATCCTACTGGTGTGCAAGCTGCTTTTAGGTGGTAGTAAGTGAAGGCACTTCAGTTTAATGGTTTGGCAAATTTAAACGTGCATTAGAAAAATACTAGTTTTCTGGTTAATGTAGGGAGATAAAGTTCCACTTTAAATAAATGTGCATAAGCAAACAAAATTGAGTTGATTTATAGAAAAAATTAAACACTTATATAGCTAAAACACACGGGAAAAATTATAAAGGCAGTTAAGAAATGACTGGCATTGGGAAACTAACATAGAAAGATGGAGAACTAGGGGCAGTTTTAAAATAGGGGAATGATGCAGTCAGATGTGTCTTTCACAAAGACAATTGTTGAGTACAGGGTACTCAGTCTCTAGCCTCATTTATCACACTCTCCCGCATCCCTCCTGCCATAGACAGTTCTTCAGAACAGGCTTGTCTTGTCCCACAACCCTGGCTTCACAGCATATCTAGGTGGTTGAGCAGTGAACTCCGGAGCCTGACTGCTTGGATTTGGTCCCCAGCTCTCCACCTGGTAACCTGGCTGGTAGCAGGCTGGTGGTGACCTGGGAAAATTGTCTTTCTGCTTTATTTGCCACCTCACTGGGTTGTAATGAGGAAGTGAAATGTGCCTGGCATTCAACAGGTACTACAGCACATATGTAGGTGTTAATTTATATGATGGGTTTTATCTGCTATAAAATACACCCTCCTTTCTATGCCTTGCAAACACTTGCCCATTTATTCAAACTCTAGCTGAAACCAAATGTCCATCAACTGATGAATGGATAAACAAAATATGGTATATCCATACAATGGAATATTTTCAGTTATAAAAAGGAATAAAACATTGATATATGCTACAATATAGATGAACCTTGAAAACATACAGGCTAAGTGAAACAAGCCAGACATAAAGGCCACATATTATATGATTCTATTTATATGAAATGTCCAGAACAGGCAAATACATGGAGACAGAAAGTAGGGGAAAGGGAAATGAGGAGTGACTACTTGAGAGGCATAGCATTTCTTTTTAGGATAATGAGAATGTTCTGGAATTAGATGGTGGGATTAGATTGCACAATTAGTGAAATATACTAAAAACCACTGAATCTAACACTTTAAAAATGGTGACATTTACGGACTTCCCTGGCGGTCCAGTGGTAGAAACTTTGTCTTCCAGTACAGGGGGTATAGGTTTGATCCTGGGTGGGGAGCTAAGATTTTACATGTTTCATGGCCAAAAAAACAAAATATTTAGAAAAGCAATGTTATGACAAAGTCAATAGACTTTTAAAATGGTTGTGTTAAAAAAATCTTAAAAAAAATGGTGACATTTATGGTATGTGAATCATATCTCCAAAAACAACTACAAAATTCAGCTAAAGTATCTGCCTGGTGGTCCAGTGGCTAAGATTCCCAATGGGGCTGGGTTCCATCCATAACTGGGGAACTAGATCCCATATGCCACAACTGGGAGTTTGCATGCCACAACTAAAGATCCCACCTGCTGCAACTAAGACCCGGTGCAGCCAAATAAATAAATAAAAAGAAAATATTTTTTTAAAAATCCAGGTAAAAGACCCTGTTCCTTCCTGAGCACCCCCTCCTCTGGGGCTCTGGTCCAAACCGTGTGCCCTGTTATATTATAGTAAGTTGGAAAGGCCTTAGGAAAGACCCTGATGCTGGGAAAGACTGAACGCAGGAGGAGAAGGGGACCACAGAGGATGAGATGGTTGGATGGCATCACCGACTCAACGGACATGAGTTTGAACAAGCTCTGGGAGTTGGTGATGGACAGGAAGGCCTGGCGTCCTGCAGTCCATGGGGTTGCAAAGAGTCAGACACAACTGAGCGACTGAACTGAACTGGGAGACATCAGCTCTCCCCACTGGAATGTAAGCAGCCTGAAAGGCAGGGAGGGAAGGTGGTTTATCTACAACTCCTCAGAATTTATCAGAATGACCAGTACCCACTAACTGCTCCAGTCCATGCCTGCTGATAAGGTAGAACCTTACCATTTGCAGGAAGAGCAGACTCAGAGAATATGTAATGTTCCCAAGTGTCCAGGCTCTAAAGTACCAATCCAGTGACCAAAGATCTTACGCCCCAATGCGGGGGCCCAACCCCTGTTGAGTATTAAGACTGTGTATAAAACAGCATAAAAAGCTCGCTCTTTTGCCATCGAGATTGAAACAAGCTTAGACTTGGATTTCTTTTTATCTCCTGTCAACTAGGCTTGTTTGTGCCCAGCAAACATGCAAATCCTGAACTTGGAGATTGCTGGAGCAATGACAATCTCTGCTCTGATAATCACTGACCTGCCAAAGCCATTGTTAGTAAAGCAGGTACAATACTAAGATCCTGGCAAGGAAGCCACACTCTGGGTGAATACATGTTATGAAGGAAACACAAGTAGCAGAAATCCTGCAAGCAGGGCACTGGTGAATGAAGTAGAGTGTCTTACATGAATATTCCTTTAAGTTAGTCTGCTAATCCTGCTGTCATCGCTGATTTGGAAAAACAAGATGACATGAAACATGTGAGTTATCTGCAGTGTTTGGATACATTTCCGTACCTCTTCTTATACCTACCTTTGTTTCAGAAGGTAGGTGTGAAATAGAAAAAAAAATCAGAACATCGATTTAGAAGGCCTGAGATATTAGACTGTGGGTTCCATGAGAACTGTTCCATGTGAGCCTCAGTGTCCACCTCTGTAAAATGGAGACCCCAAATATTTCAGGGACAGTGCAAGGATTAAGTGAGCTAACATGGAGGAAAGTAATACAGACTTTCATTTAGGGTTCAAGAACAACTATGTGAAAAAGCACAAGCACATTATTCAAAGGTACAAAAAATTTAACAAGTAGGAACCCAGGTGATTTTTCCTTCTTTTTCAGTTTCCATTTTATTTACTTTCTATAAATTACATGTCTTGCCTATGAGATAAAGTTCTATTTCTAAAGTTTCTTCCCGCCTCATCTCTTTCTGGGATTAGGGATTCCCCCTTCTAACTGGCAACTACCTGTTTTTCATATCTCTGAGTCTCTTTCAAGACTCAAGAATCATATCCACCTAGAGGGGTGGGATGGGGTGGGAAGTGGGAGGAAGGGTCAAGAGGGAGGGGACATATGCATACCTATGCCAGATTCATGTTGAAGTACGGCAGATACCAACACAGTATTGTAAAGCAATTATTCTTCAATTAAAAATAAAGTAAAACAAAACAAAACAAAGGAATCACAGCTAATTCCAGAGCCAAACTGTCTGGCTTTGAAATCCAGTTCTGCCCTTATCAAGCAATGTAACCCTAGCCACATTACTGGATCTCTCTGAAGCTGTCTTCCAGTCTGTAAAATGGAGATAATAATTGTATGCACCTCATAGTGTTTTTATGTGAATTAAATGAGTGCATCTTTGTAAAGTGCTTAGGATAGGACCAGGTACTTAACACATGCTATGTAAATGTTAAGTATATTAAAGGTCTCATCTTTATGAGGAGTTTCCTAAGGTTCCCTCTTCCCCGCATACACCTCCTTAGGTTAAACTGATGCTACTGATCCCAACAGCATCTAGAAGATTTCATGGCACTCATTTTTAATGTTGTTAGTCTGTCTGTACTAGCCTACAAGCTCCTTTAAATCATATCTGTTTTTATTTCTAGAAAATAAATGTATTTGACACAAATGTAATAGACACAATAAATGTAGGCAAAATAAATGGTTTTCAGTGAATCAATGGATGAATAAATAAATACCTCTATCACAAAAGTGGGGGAACCAGGTTCAATCCCTGGTCAGGGAACTAGATCCCACATGCTACAGCTAAAAGATCCTGCACACCACAATGAAGACTGAAGATCCCAAATGTAGCAACTAAGATCCAGCACAACCAAATGAGTAATAACAGAACTGAGAGTATTGAGAGTATTTCTTATCCATTTTGTATCTCTAATGCCTGACATAGAACCTTTTACTCCATGAATAAATGGCTGAAGTTACTACTACCAGAAAGGCCAACAAATCACATAGAATTCTGAAGAAGAGTTTTGGAAGCAAACTTGAAAGCGTTATTTGATTCTTGGGCAAAACCACAGATCATCTTAGGTTAACTGGGACAACTTTCCATCATAACAAAAATATCATAGATGTCTATATCTACATCTCCAGTGCCATGAGAGGAATAATGAAAGTAATCAAGCATTCAGAAAACTAAGATCATGGCATCCAGTCACATCACTTCATGGCAAATAGATGGGGAAACTGTGGCTGACTTTATTTTTCTGGGCTCCAAAATCACTGCAGATGTTGACTGCAGCCATGAAACTAAAAGACGCTTACTTCTTGGAAGGAAAGTTATGACGAACCTAGACAGCATCCTAAAAAGCAGAGACATTACTTTACCAACAAAGATCTGTCTAGTCAAAGCTATGGTTTTTCCACTAGCCATGTATGGATGTGAGAGTTGGACTATAAAGAAAGCTGAGCGCTGAAGAATTGATGCTTTTGAACTGTAGTGTTGGAGAAGACTCTTGAGAGTCCCTTGAACTGCAAGGAGATCCACCCAGTCTATCCTAAAGGAAATCAGTCCTGAATATTCATTGGAAGGACTGATGCTGAAGCTGAAACTCCAATATTTTGGCCACCTGATGTGAAGAACTGACTCATTTGAAAGGACCCTAATGCTGGGAAAGATTGAAGGTGGGAGGAGAAGGGAATGACAGAGGATGAGATGGTTGGCTCACTGACTCAACGGACATGAGTTTGAATAAACTCCAGGAGCTGGTGATGGACAGGGAGGCCTGGTGTGCTGTAGTCCATGGGGTTGCAAAGAGTTGGACACGACTGAGCAACTGAACTGAACTGAACTGATAGGACACAAGCCTCTTCAGAACAGAAAGATGAAGACTGAAAAAGAAAAGGACTCATGTCAAAAGCATGAAGGGCCAAGACAGCCCCATGCAGGTAAATTCACTGCCTTGAGAAGCCTGAAAGTTAGCTTTAGAGGGAAGAAAAGTAAGCACTTCTTTAACATGACATAGTAAATTGTAGGGGCTTCCCTGGTGGTTCAGATGGTAAAGAATTTGCCTGCAATACAGGAGACCTAGGTTTGATTCCTGGGTCAGGAGGACCCCCTGGAGAAGGGAATGGTTGAACCACTTGATCTTAAGGGTAAAAGGAGGGAAATGGAGATAGGGTCCCTGGAATTTGAGAGAATTCACTGATCATGAATCCATAATGTGTAGAGTGTTGGATAATGGTTATCTAGGGTTTGAATATGACATTCAAAGAGTGTAACTAGAAATTCATGAATTACACTATACAAAATATATCCTATGAAGTCTGCTAGAGGCAGGAACAAAGGCCCTGATCTAACAGGGTATTTGTAGAGCTTTGGGGACCTTAAATGACCTGACCTAGCATAACACAAAAAGGTGTTCTTTGATTGTAATTAATTTCTTATGGAAACTAGTTAAAAACTAAGCTTCCTTCAGCCAGGAACAACTGTAAACCTAAATGCATTTATCCTTTTCCCCTAAATCTATAGGACATCAAATACTGACCAAAAAGTTTCTTCAGAAGAAAATGTCAGCAAAATACATGAAGGAACTTCCCTGGTGGTCCAATGGTAAAGAATCTGCCTGCCAATACAGGGGACACAGGTTTGATTCCTGGTCTGAGAGAATCCCACATGCCTCGGGGTGACTCATGCACCACAACTACTGGCATCAAGCTCTAGAGCCTGAGAGCCACAACTACTGAAGCCTGGGAGCCTAGAGCCCATGCTCTGCAACAAGAGAAGCCACTGCCTGGAGAACCCAGCACACTGCAACTAGAGTAACCCTCACCAGCCATAACCAGAGAAAGCCCTTGTACAGCAACATAGACCCAGCATAGCCATAAATATAAATAAATAAAAATTAAAAAAAAATAAAGGCAACACTATTTGTTGTATAGACTGTAGTGGTTGTGGAGAGCAAGACTCACCTAGAACAGGGTTTCCAAATTTTGGCACTACTGACTTTTGGATCAGATAATTCTTTATTGTAAGGAGCTCTCCTGTGCGCTTCAGGATGTTTAGAAGCATCCTTGGCCTCTTCCAGAGACGCCAGTAGCGTTCCACCCTTCCCAGACCGTGACAACCAATAATGTCTCCAGACATTTGTCAAATGTCCCCTGGATGACGATCTCCTGCAGTGGAGAACCACTGGTCTAGAACCACCTTGTGCACTTAGTCACTCAGTCGTGTCCGACTCTTTGTGACCCTATGGACTGTAGACCTCCAGGCTTCTCTGTCCATGGGGATTCTCCAGGCAAGAACACTGGAGTGGGTCGCCATGCCCTCCTCCAGAGGATCTTCCCAACCCAGGGATTGAACTCAGCTCTCCTGCATTACAAGTGGATTCTTTACCATCTGAGCCACCAGGAGCCCAAGAATACTGGAGTAGGTACCCTATCCCTTCTCCAGAGGATCTTCCTAACTCAGGAATCGAACCAGAGACTCCTGCATTGCAGGTGGATTCTTTCCCAGCTGAGCTACCAGGAAATGTATCAGTAATATTCACTCCTTCAAATGGGATTCAGAAATGGAGAATCAAGCCCATAAGAACTTTGTAAGAGTTGCTGTACAGGCCATATAACCTAGCTGTTTCCTTTCTGTGACTTAATGTCAGGGTGACTGCTCTTCTAAACCATCCCTACCCCCATCCTCATTTACTCCCACCATCTTGATCGTCTCCTTAGAAACCTTATGAATAGCAGCCTTTTATAGATTTGAACCATGAAAGTTAAATTTGGGGCTGTGCAAAATATGTCTAGCCCCAAATCTCCCCTGCCATCTATCCAATTTTAAAGGCAAGGAAGTTAAATGCCAATAAAATAAAATGCCTTGTCCAAAGCCCCTAGTCTACTAAACCAAGGGCAGATCTTCGTAAGAAGACTGGTCCTGGTCCAGGGAGTTTTCCCAAACCCAACCTCCTTCAGGAAGCCTTATGAGAATCTAAATCCTGACCACTATTTACCTTGAGCAAACTGCTAGATCTGTTAGTCCTTCATTTCCATATCTGCTAGATGAGGATAATATATGTGTGCTTAGTCATGCAGTCATGTCCAACTCTTTGTGACTCCATGGACTATAGCTTACCAGGCTCCTCTGTCCATGGGATTCTCCAGATAAGAATATTAGAATGGGTTGCCATGTCTTCCTCCAGGGAATCTTCCTAACCCAGGGATTGAACCCAGATCTCCCGCACTGCAGGTAGATTCTTTACCATCTGAGCCATGAGGGAAGCCCAGATGAGGATAAAAGTAGGACCTAATTTTTACAGTTGATTCTGCTGGTTAAGTACAGTCAAGCCTGGCATTACAGATCAGTTCAGTTCAGTTCAGCTCAGTTCAGTCACTCAGTCGTGTCCGACTCTTTGCGACCCCATGAACTGCAGCACGCCAGGCCTCCCTCTCCATCACCAACTCCCGGAGTCTACTCAAACCCATGTCCATTGAGTCGGTGATGCCATTCAGCCACCTCATCCTCTGTCATCCCCTTCTTCTCCTGCCCCCAATCCTTCCCAGCATTAGAGTCTTTTCCAATGAGTCAACTTTTTGCATCAGGTGGCCAAAGTACTGGAGTTTCAGCTTCAACAACAGTCCTTCCAATGAACACCCAGGACTGATCTCCTTTAGGATGGACTGGTTGGATCTTCTGGCAGTCCAAGGGACTCTCAAGAGTCTTCTCCAATACTACAGTTCAAAAGCATCAATTCTTCTGCGCTTAGCTTTCTTCACCATCCAACTCTCACATCCATATATGACCACTGGAAAAACCATAGCCTTGACTAGATGGACCTTTGTTGGTAAAGTAATGCCTCTGCTTTTCAATATGCTATCTAGGTTGGTCATAACTTTCCTTCCAAGGAGTAAGCATCTTTTAATTTCATGGCTGCAGTCACCATCTGCAGTGATTTTGGAGCCCCCCAAAATAAAGTCTGACACTGTTTGCACTGTTTCCCCATCTATTTGCCATGAAGTGATAGGACGAGATGCCATGATCTTAGTTTTCTGAATGTTGAGCTTTAAGCCAACTTTTTCGCTCTCCTCTTTCACTTTCAGCAAGAGGCTTTTCAGTTCCTCTTCATGTTCTTCCATAAGGGTGGTGTCATCTCTGCATATCTGAGGTTATTGATATTTCCCCCGGCAATCTTGATTCCAGCTTGTGCTTCTTCCAGCCCAGCGTTTCTCATGATGTACTCTGCATACAAGTTAAATAAGCAGGGCGACAATATACAGCCTTGATGTATGCCTTTTCCTATTTGGAAAAGTGCATTACAGTAGGCACTCCTTAATGTCAGCTATTATTGTTAGCCATTATTATTTTCTGTTTTTAACTTTCAACTTCAAATATTTAGTTACAGATAGCTGTTAAGCAATTACTGAAGCACAAAACTCTCCTTTTCTATCATTGATTACTGTAGGTACACACATATATAATTTGTCATCAAAGTATTTTCCTTATTAAAAACAAAATTGAAATAAACGTGAAATCTTCAGATACTAAATATCCTTTTGAGCAGTGAGCCACCTTATGCAAAACCAAAAACCACACCATTTGGCCCAATTAAGCAACAATAAATTTTATTACATCTCATGGGCACCACTGGTGTTGACAAACCAGGGTGAAAAGCTGCAGCCGTTGACAGTTTCTATAGCCGTGATTGCAAAACATTATCCATTGTAACCTCCTCTCCTACCTCCACCCAAATGTAATGGTTTATGACTTTCTAAAACATTACTTTTTTGGACTAGAGTTTTCTATTGCTTCAGACAATATAGCATTTTATTCCTAAAAATTTGGAAATATAAGCTCAATTTTCTTATTTTTAGAATAACCACTGGTGGGGGAGAAGTGCTTGCAGTGATGGTACAGATATAGCTTCCAGCCCTCCAAGCTCCAAAGCCTCATGTCTTATTTGTCATGAGATTCCCAAGTGCTTGCTCTAGAAGCTCAAAAAATGGATTTGCTAGAGACACAAATTGGCCTTTCACAATGTAGTTTAAAGTGTGTCCGTGTTGGCTTCCAGTTTCCACTCACTTACTAGGCAGAAGTGCTACAGACCCTTCGTCAAGTTGGGTAAGGAAGAGACAAGAAATATATTTGCATGTCCTAAATGGATCCATTTGTATGTGCCAATATTTACAGCATGAATTTGCATGCCTCTAAAAGTAGTTGTACCTCACAAGGAAATCCACTGTACTTCATGTTGTAATATTTTCATCTTTTATAATATGGAATGAGTCTTTGTTCATGCATGATCTACACTTACTTTTCAATATGAAATATGTTACTTAATATAAATTCAATACATATTAAATATATCTTCTACACTAAATATATTAAATATAATATTTAATTCTTAGCATATACATATTTATAATATAGTAGCATATCAATTGGAGGAGGAAATGGCAACCCACTCCAGTATTCTTGCCTAGAGAATTCCTGTCCCGTGGACAGAGGAGCCTGGTGGGCTGCTGTCCATAGGGTCACAGAGTCGGACACAACTGAAGCGACTTAGCAGCAGCAGCATATCAATATGTTAAATATATAATGCAAATATCAAACATATAATACTGATATATTAAATATATACAGGATTAATTTGAATTAGACAATTCTTAATGGCTGAAACTATACTTTAAAATGTTCAACATTAACCCACCCTAACCCATCCCCACATTACAGTGCCTTATACACTGTGGATGGCTCATTTATTATTAGAATATTGTTTAGTCATGTGTGATATAAAGGTTACACACTTTATCTATATTTGCTAATTTGGACACAGTGATAAAAAGAAATAATGAAATCCAAAATAGTTGCCTGAAATAAATGCCACTCACTCTTGCTAGAAGTGCTGGATACAAACGCGGAACATCTCCTTAGAGTGTTTAACAGGCATCTCAGTAAACATTCCAAACTGAGCTTCTGGTTTCCCCAGTTCCCCTTGAACCTATTCTCCTTCAGTCCCTCACATCAAACCCAGTAACTCTGGCTAGAATCCTCACTCTTTCCCTCACCCTTACATCTAGGCCATTACTACGTCTTGCTCTTTCTTCAAGTCACTGGCGAAACCCCTACCACAGCTGAACGGAGGCTGTGAAAAAGGCAGGAGAGCACACAGAAGAAACGGCACCCAGCTGACCAGCATGACTCCACTTCCACTGCCACCTTCAAAAGAGGAATCTTATTTGTCTGCCATGACATCCTCCCTCCAACTCAGTCTTTACCTAAGTTATTATTTAATAAGTAAATCATTTTTTCATGGCTTTCCATTGAAATGGGGGTTACAAACTGTTCTGTGGTTGAAGGGCCTATATGCTCTAGGACTCAGTTACCCCCACGACTTTACCTTGTGCCTCCCTGCTCCTTGCTCCCAGTCCTGGGGCAACATTGGCCTCCTTTAAGACCTTCAGCATGCCCAGCTTCTTCCAACCTTAGGGACTGCATAAATGCTATACCTTCAGCACCACATCACATCCCAGGGAGAGCCTTCTCAGGCTACTCTGCCTAAGACTCCCATCTTAAATTGTCCAGTACCTCTCAGTTCCTTCAGAGTACTGAATCCCATCTCCACCCCTAAAGAGAGCCCCATGAGAACAGATCTCTGCTGCACACCTAGTACCCAGCATCTGGCACATAGCAGCTACTCAATAAATAACAGCTGAGTCTGTGTCTACATAAGAAAAATAGGTTTTTTCAAAGTCTGCTTTAAACCCGTTTAATCCACATTCAGCTTTCCTGATGGCTCAGTGGTAAAGAATCCGCCTCCCAAGTATTTCATATTCATCTTTTTTTTTAAGTACACCTATTAACTAGGTCTATATTTTGATAAATTTCTCTAATTCATAAAGAATTACCACTAGCTCCACCTACATAGTATATTGTTTTAAAAAAAAAATGTTGCTCAGTTGTGTCCAACTCTTTGTGACCCCATGGACTGTAACCTGCCAGGCTCCTCTGTCCATGGATTTCTCCAGGCAAGAATACTGGAGAGGGTAGCCATTCCTTCTCCAGAGGATCTTCTCAACCCAGGGATCAAACCCAGGTCTCCTGCATTGCAGGTGGATACTTTATCATCTGAGCCACCAGGGAGGCCCAGTATATTGTTAAGCAAAGATCTAACTGAACATTTACATGCTGCTCATTCTTAATGTCCCATTTGGTACATATGATAAGTAATACAATGATTCACAGAAAGTACTAGAAATATTAGCTGATTATTAGGTATATTCAGGGTTTTAAAAAATTTCTTGAATTGTCCATTTTACTATCAATTATGATGACAGTTTCCAAATCAACTTAGAAATGAAAAATATCCAGATAACTGTAAATAAGCCACAAGCCATGATCAACAACAGTCAAAAATAACTAAATCCACGATCTTTATGTACCTTCAGCAGAATTTATATAATATTGCTTTTTTTTGCTTTTTGGTTGTGCCACGCAGCTTGTGGGATCTTAGTTCCCCGATCAAGGATGGAACCCAGGCCCCCTACAGTGGAAGCACAGGGCCCCTAACCACTAGACCACCAAGGAATTATTTTTTTTAACTGCAAAGAACCTTCCTGGAGTGTACACAAACCTTTATGACCATTTCTAGGGACTTAACCTGGTGATCCAGCAGATAAGACCCTGAGCTTCCAGTTCAGGGGCCATGGGTTCAATCCCTGATCAAGAAACTAAGCTCCCACATGCCGCATGGCACAACAACAACAAAAACCCTTCTGGGGTCCCCAAACCCAGTAGCCACAGGATCCCACCAGCCACTGGGGAAGTCTTTTACAGAGTTATAGATCTAAAACTAACAGGAGGACACACAGAGGAGGCTGCACCTCCAAGCACCAAGAAATGCAGTTTTATTTAACCAAGGAAAATCATGCAGAGGGAGGGAATAAGGCAGGGACTAGCAAATCAGTATGACAGATCGGAGAGTGGTTGTGCCACTCAGTAAACGCAAGACCAGAGTTTTGTAAAAGGTTCTAGAAAGATATTAACAGCTCAGACAATGACACTAACACTCATTTCATGCCAGGTCAAGGGGAAATACTTAACTGAGCTCTGCAATTGAGAAAAGAATTGAGATGGAATCCTGTAGCCACCGTTGGCATTTGGCAAAATCTCAAAGGTCTGAAGAGACAGTTAAAAAAAAAGTGCAAGTTGTCTTCACAGTTACTTTCAGAGCAATCATTAATTATAATTAAATGGCAGTAGAAAAAGTGATAAACAACATAGTAACATGAGTTAGTTAAGTGTCATTATCTGTACGGCACGCAATTCACAAGACGGGTTCAAAACAGAGCTGTATGATTTAGATGGAAATCACAAAAAGATTGCCAAAGACTAGGCTTTGATTTGGAAACAGAAGTGCTGAAATGATTGCGCCATTCCCACACTTAGCTCTGCCTTGCTTGTTACTTAGTCACTGGCCTCCATCAGGGTCTTGTGGTGGCACGGAAAATAATAAAATCAGAGAAAATACGGCAGCTTAATAGGAGAGGTCAGGGGAAAAATCATGCTTATTCAGAAAGACGTGCTGGTAGTTATATTTTGAGTAGAACACACAAGTAAGTACTACACTTTGAGTTGTACTTGTGCTGTGTAAGAGTCTGTGTTTTATTCACTTATTTGACATATATTTATGGATTACCTCCTCTGCGGCAGGGTCTTCCCAGGTGGCTGTGCAAAGAATCCACACCCACCAATGCAGGAGATGCAGGAGACAAGGGTTCAATCCCTGGGTCAGGAAGACCCCCTGGAGGAGGAAATGGCAACCCACTCTAGTATTCTTGCCTGGATACTCCCATGGCCAGAGGAACCTGGCGGGCTACAGTCCATGGGGTTGCAAAGAGTCAGGTGCAACTGAGCACACACACCCTCTGTGGCAGACTCTACTCTAAGATGCTTGACAAACATCAATAAATGATGCAGATGTTCTAATAGGGAACAGACAGACAACAAGCCACACAAACATAAAATATGCTAAAAAGTACAGTATTAAAAATAGAGCAGGATAAGGAGAGAGAGTGCCAACAGGAAGGAGACGGTGCTGTCTTACACAAAGGGAGGAAGAATAAAGATTTGGAGGAGGTGGAAAAGTGGAGCTTGGACGTATTTGAGGAAAACAGGTCCGGGAGAGAGACTTAGTGAGTGCAAAGGCCATGGAAGCATGAAGCTGTGGCTAAAGCAAAGTGATAATGGGGTGACTGATAGGAGACGATGCAGACTTTCTGGCATTCCAGTGGTTAAGACTCCATGCTTCCAATGCAACGGGCATGGGTTCAGTCCCTAGTTAGGGAAAGAAGATCCCACGTGCTCTGTGGTGTGGCCAAAAGAAAAAGAGGTAATGGGACTCAAAATACAGCGCCTCGTTGGCTTTTGAGGGAGATGGAGAAGCTCTGGAAAGTTTTCAGCAAGGAAATAACATGATCTGACTGTTTTATGAGTCACTCTGGATACTGTGTCAAACACCAAGCGTATGGGATCACGGCAAAGGTGGAAACAGGGAGAACAGAAAAGCAGATTCTGCCATTTCACTGACAATTTCATTGATTAACTTTAGCCAATGGGAAAAGGACAAGACCCTTCACATCTTAGTAGGATGTGTGAGAACATGGGTGTCACCATTTGACCCAGGGTCTGTGTGGCTCATGCCCTTCCCACTGGGGGGTGACTCCTAGGTCCCACTCTGGGAAGAGTGCTGGGCGAATGTTGAATATTCGAAGATTCCTGCCTTCCCAGGGTTGGTCTCAGCCACTGGGAGTGACTGGGAATATGGAGCCACTGCAGATACAAGGCACAAATTCCAGGGCTCGTTAGCAGTAAGTAGTAGTTTCTGCTTACTCACTGGCAAATCTACAAATAACGTGAGGTGGATCCTGGAACCCACGATATAGGGCAAAGAGCAAAGGAGGTACCTGGGACAAACTATTGTTTGCTCTAGCTAGCTTGTTATTGGATTCCCTTTGCCCTGCAAATAGGATTTCACTGGAGGCAATTCTCTGAACACAAGTCTTCACTACTTGCCCTCCTTCCTCTTAGCTGAGAGTACACCAACAGCCATACCAGAAACACCAATCACTGTGGCTCACAGAGCTGTGCACTCCCTTGATACTGTTCTTCCTCAGTGGACCTCTGTTCACTCTCCCTAATTTTGAGAAAATGCACTTTTCTCTGATAATTATCTAATAAATTCCTTCTAATTTGAGAAGATACATTTTCCCCTTCTCATTGTTACCTAATAACAAGTCTGGGCCTTCTAAAGGCTGTTAAAGAGCAGAAAAAAAGAGGTATAAACATTTAAATGTTTGGCAATGTAATGGGCACCTAAGCACTGCAACAATTCAGCCCTTCCCTTCCCCAAGCAGACATGCTTTCAGAAGCTTGGCTGTGGATAAAGCTTCCATTCTGGTTGCTTTCTATTTCTCCATCATATTTTTTCTATCTAACAATTTTTGCTAAAATGCTTGTGGAAAAATAGAGGTCATCCAAATAAATATGATTCATAATTCATGCCCATGAAATGGAAAAAAAAGCTGTCATTTTATATGGTAATGAATTTGGGCAAAGAAATTCTTATTTATTGAGCACTTAACTATAAACTAGAGACATGCAAATATTATTTAGACACAAATCCTGCCTCCAAGGAACTTAATGTCTATTTGGCAAGGGAAAACAGTATATATACAAAAAGTATCAAATGGTATAAAATGCCATGAGTAGTGCACAGAGAAGACACTGGCAGTTCTGAGAAAGTCTCATACTCTGATTATGAATATGACCAGTTAACACTAACCAGCAGAAGTCTTAATAGGAACTACTTAAGTTTGCTGTATTAAGGTATTTTACACGGAGTATTTCTACTTTGCATTAGCCATTTCCAGATCTATACTGTTTTCAGCAGAACATTTGGCAGTCTCTCACTTAATAGCTATGATAGCATCATTCTTTTTGCTTCTAATAAAACATCATACGTTGATGATCATATAGAGAGAGGAAAGAAAAAGGCATATTAATGATTCTAAGTTAGTTTCTTTCTACAACTAAGTTACAAAGACCAAAAGAAACTTGCAAAAAAATAGTGCCTGCCTATAATGGCAATGGCATTTGGTCAAAAGGAGTGATCTTAAGAAGAGAATCCTAGATTACCATCACCAGAATAAGTCACAAAAGAAGTAGGGTAGTGAGATGAGATTCAAACACAGAAAGGCATCCTAAAATGATATATAACATGTGACCAATGTACCATATCAGACTGACTGCATGCCAGGTACTGTTCTGAGCCTTCTTTATACAATAGATTGATTTCTTTAATCCTTGTAACAACTCTGTGAGATAGGCATTTTACAGCTGAGGAAACTGAGTCCTAGAGAGATCAGGTAGTCCGTAAGTGGCCAAGCTAGGATTTGAACCAAGGTAGACTGCATTCTTAGCCACTTCTCCATGGATTTTGAATTTAATGTGAATGGTCATCCTTTCCCCACAGACTGTCATTTTCATGTGGGCTAACCACCCCTTCTTTCTCTCCACATGGAACCAAATTTGGTTCAGATAGTAAAGAATCTGCCTGCAATGAGGGAGACCTGGGTTCGATCCCTGGCTTGGGAAGATCCCCTGGAGGAGGGCATGGCAACCCACTCCAGTATTCTTGCCTGGAGAATCCCACGGACAAAGGATCCTGGCGGGCGACAGTCCATAGGGTCCCAAAGAATCAGACACAACTGAAGCAACTGAGCACACACCCTGAGAACAAACCAGCCCACGGAGCTGAGATCTCCTCTGCATCAGCATGCTGCAGCTTTTGCCTTTTATACTCTAACTAAATGCCAAGGCAAATTCTCAACCACTGCATTCTTCACTGGGAAAATAGTAAGATCATCTGCACATAGAAATATATCATGATTATTAGCTGGAAGAATAAAAACAACAATAGCAACAAAAAACCCATCAGGCCATTGAATTTTCTGTTAATAATAAGCTGCAGTGCCCCACTGAGTTTTCCGTGTCACCAAATTCTCCCAGTTGCAGTTACACAAAGATAACTTTGTCTTGAGACGGCTGCGAAGAAGATGGGCCTAATCTTGGCAAGGGCTTGGTGTACTGAGAACCATGTTATTATTTTTTAAAATAAATGACAGCAAACAAAGAGAAATATTATTTAAGCCGTCTTCTCAAAAGGCACATTGCTATCATCATCATGGACATGGAACCCCACTTTTGGACACATGAATATTTTACCTGACCTCAAAAGGCCCAAATACACATTTTCAGAATGGCAACCAAATTGATCCAAGAAAATTAACACCTGAAAAAAATCTTCCTCACTTTATTAAGAACTTCTTTTGTTTTCTTCTGGCATGATATGGAATGCTTTACAAAAATGATTGAGTGAAGGCTCAGTGCTCTGAAAAGTAAATACTTTTTATTATAATTTTTACAGATTGGCATTTCCTTGGTCAGGTAGAGGTGTCTTGTTTCTGTTTCAGCTACACAATGCCCCACATTCATTGTACATCCACCCGTTTGCCCATTGGTATGTATAATTAACCCTTGCTCATCCACAAGTGGATTATCCATTGCTTCTACAATCCGATTGGCTTTTTTCCCGGTATATGGAAACTCAAGGAATATGACCAAAATTGGCTATTAGCCAAAGCAAAGCATCATCAGGAAACACTGTCAGCAAATCCTCTTTCATCAACATACACCCACCAACTATGGTCTTGGCACTGGGACGTTATGTTCGCAAGAACCACAAACATACAGTATTCCCAAAGACAAATATCGTGATTTGAGGCCAGCGATTGTTTTCTTGACTAGTGTAAATGGCTGTAATATATAAGCATACATTTTGCACTGTCAAGAATCTGCTGAGACCAAAGGATTGATATTTCCTCAAAATCACAAAGCGTTTTCAGGGTTATACCATCACTTTGTCTTCTGGTGTCATCTCTCTTAAGCAGCCTTCAGAAAGGTAGAGATTGTTCTTTTGATTTCTAAAATGATCCCATTCTTTAAAACCTGGTAGGGTTTACCAAAAAGAGAAACTATAAACTACAGTCAAGCATTTCTACTATAGTCTCAGTTTTGTTGTTTTGTATTTTACAAATGTAAAAACTGTTTATATCTAAACACTCCCACAAATCACTTCTGCATAAACTAAATGCCTAAGAGGACAAAATCTCCATATTCACAGTGAAAAAGAATGCTCATATTATATACCTAAATTACATAAACTAAGCTGTGGGTTTTGTTTTTTCTTTTCAGGTGTCCTTTAAACCACTGCAGAAAGTAGTAGAAAGCCAGAGTGGAGTGTGGTTGAAGGGCCTGTGCCTTTTGTAATCAGTTTACCTTGGGCTGTACCTAGAGACAACATCTTGAACTCATTCAAATGAGCCGTCTATTTGCAGTGCACTAGTGGCATTTGAATTACAAAAGTGGGGGTGGGAGTGAGCCTCAGATTCCTCCAGTTGCCAGTTCACCTGCAATAGTTGGAGGGCATTAAATCCCACATTATTTAGGGGTTTGGAGCTCACTTGTTTCTTGGCCATTCATTCCTCCAGACACTCTGTACCCTTCTATTTTCGCTGGAAAATTCCTTCCTCGCCCACTTCTCAAGGCAAAAAGAGACGTTCTGGAAAGAGAGGGGTACACTGACTTGAAGGGAAAGATATCCTTTCCCTCTGAGTCCTCTCCCCATACAGATGCTGACAGAGCAGAAGGAGATGCAACTATAAAGAGGCAGAAACCATCAGAATGCAAGCTAAGACCATTTCAGGAGTCTTTTACTGACAAGATGATTCAGGACCACACACAACAAGTGGCAGGGTGCCATTTCCCCCTAAATCCCAGTATGAGAGGTTTCTAACAACTTGAGGTGGCAGTTGAACAATCTCATATTATCATTGCTATGCTATTCTTCTCGGGAGTTTCTAAAAGCCTTCTATCTCATAACCCAAGTCATCCCTGCATTGCCTTTATTAACAATCCTTTTCCGATTGTTCTTTGAAGCAATGACCCTGAGCAGGTGGTTGTTTGGACTAACACACATGTCTCACAATATTAAATCAGAAAATCAACATCACCATAAGACACAGAGACTGCTCCCAAGAGGAAAAATACATCTTTTAATCAGGCCAATAGCTGAAAAGTTCCAATATGACCTTTAACTTGGAATCATTCTGACAAACATTTTTTTAAACTGCACTTATGTATTCAATGTAACTTCACAAATGTCTGGCACATAAACCCTGGGTTCTTACAAAATCTATCCTTTAGCTAAGTCGTATGAATCCCACACTTAAGCCCTCTTCAGAGTAAGTTTTTTTCTAGGATTATGCATCCTCTGGGAAAACCAAATCAGAGTTTCACTTGAACCTCAGGCCAACTTTGAGGAGATCTCCCTCCCCCCACTTGCACTCCTGTATCCAGTGCTGAAAAATCAGAAGGGACTTGAAATATAGAGGTGGAAACCTGTCTGAAATAGGCAAATACTTCCCTCTAGCAGTCAAAGCTCAATCATTTGGGACGTGATAGATTTTAATCGTCAGATCAAGAGCAGAATTTGGAAAGCAAGTTCATTTTGTAAAATTATTTTATCGGCTTCAATCTTCTAATCTTTGTTTAAATTACTGAGAACAGGTTCTGTTACTAGTAAATCAGAGAACAGTTTAATCTGAATGCTCTTATCATGTGAGGAGGAAAAAAAAAAATGAGAGTCATCCTAAACACTAGTCGGAGCAAGTATGAGGGCACATGTCCTGAAGCACATAGTTTCCTTGCTTTCTATCTTGATTTCATCCTCAGTGTCACCAGCTGTTTTGGGGAAAATTTAGTCTACAGCAGCACAGGTAGGAATCAAAAATATGCTGACAATTAAAATTCTAGAGATTGGAGTAAAGTGATGATGCCAAATTTTCAATCTTACAAGCTTCTGAAAACTTAAAAACCAAGAAAAAGATAACGAATCTTCAAAACTTGATGCATTTTTGGCATCTGTTCACAAAAGACTCTTAAGCAGATGAATTTAAGTGTAGCCTTGTCAGGTAAAGAAGCGTGACAGAGTCAGACTAGGAGCTTAGTTTTTGTCGGTTTATTTCTTCCTTTAACAAATATTGAAATAATAACACTGGGCAGATTTCTCATTCTCCCTCTGTGCAGTAATTAAGTCAAAGAGGCCAAAACAGTTTATCAGAACAAGGTGAAAGGTAAGGTAGACAAGAAAGGATATGAAAACCCAAATTCCTTTCTTTCCTTTCTCCTGTTTCCATTTTGGACTGGGTTAGTTTTGTTTCCCTCCAAGATTTCAGATCATCAACCTTACAAGGATTATTGTTTAATAGTCCACCAGGCTCCTCTGACCATTGAATTCTCCAGACAAGAGTATTGGAGTGGGTAGCCATTCTCTTCTCTAGGGGATCTTTCTCACCAGGAATCGAACCTGGGTCTCCTGCATTGCAGATAGACTCTACCATCTGAGCCATGCTGAACAGCAATACAAAATCCAAAATGCTATCTCATTGCCTTGATTGGGTACTTGGCTTTGTCTAGAGATTGTTTCATGCTGTTGAAAATCTTTTACCTTTTAGAATCGGCACCTGCAACTCTCAAACGCACTTGGTCTAAATTGCAACTGTGCTTAAATCTGTGGCAACCTCTTCACATTTATGCTTTTCTCTGCCCTAAAAAATTCTTGTGACTCTAGCATTACAAGTTTTAAAGAACACATTTCTAATCTATATTCATACTAAAGAATACTGGGTGAGCCATTAGAATGTGCTACATCAGTCAGTACAAATCAGTACGGCAAAAATCAGCACGGCCTATGAGTAAAGTACCTTGAGGACACAATCTTAGATAAGCCTCAAGAAAGAAGACACATCCCCAAATGCCTTGGGACAGTAGCCAAGAGTAGATGAACTTTTACCTTAACAAAAAATGAATCACTATTTGAAAGATTCCACTTCATTTATTTTATCTTATTTCTTAAATATCCAGTGGCGGATTTGTCAGCTGTCATAGTTCATCAGCCCTAGACTTTTATGCACATTGAATTTTTAACTTTAAACAACTAAGCCTGTGCTCAGTGTTACCTTGCGAGGTAAATGACTCCAAGAAGATATTCCCCTCATATCCTTCCCTAATACACATCCCCCCGGTAACCGTCCCCTCCTTACCACTCACTGTCAGATGCCTGTCATAAAAGTTTTCTCAATCTCACTTTAATAATCTGAGTCTAAAAAGTCACCTGTGCCTCTGGACAGCCCAATCATACGCTTTCCAGAGCGGGGGGCAAAAATTGTTTATTGTATGGAAAAGGTTTCATCACCAGAGGAAACGATGGGGCTGACTGTATATAATTTTCTGCTTTTCCAGAAGCTGACGCTTTAAAAATCTTATTATAAACTATTTATTTCCCATTGAATATGCCAGAGTCGGAAGGGGGAAGGTAGGATAAGGGGAGATAAGGTCTAAAGAGAGAGGAAAACAAAATTTCAAAATCTAGACCCACAGGTAAGACTAAGGGACAGCAGTTAGAAAGATTGCCAAAAACGACCTTACCTTTGTGACGTATCTGCCGTCGCCCACTTCAGAAACGAACACCTTTCAGAGCGCGGTAGCGACTGACACAGCTAGGCAGTAACCTACAACATCTTCTCGGCCTCCCTCTTTTTAATGTAAAACCAAAATAAGGAGTGTCCAAGCGACTCCCTACCGCGCCGCTTAAAGCCACAGATCCTTTCAGGCTTCACTCCCAGGCTCTGGGAATTCCAGTTGGTCAGAATCCCTTAACCTTGGAAACCCGCAGGAGAGAAACTCTCCGAGGGCAACTCCCCGAGCCCCAACTCCTCACTGTCCCAAAGTGCACATTCCAAAGTGAGAAGCCGGCGCGATAACCAGAAGGCAGTTCTCTCGGGGCTAAATTCCTGGCGGGAGCGAGAACTCGAAAGCGCGGCAAGCTCCGCGGGCAGAGCGGCGCCGGACCCGCACGCGGGGGAGCCCTGCGGCCCCGGGAGCCCTGCGTGCGTCCGCCGCTGCGCGCGGGGAGCGCTCGAGCCTCGGCTCCGGCGCTTCCCTGTTCCCTCCTCCCGCTGCTGCCCTCCCCCCTCCCAGGCCGCTCGCCTCACAGTAGCAAGGTTGTCTCTCGTCTACTCCCTTCCCTTAAACTCACCAAACCAGATTTTTACTCCCAACACCGGCAACTTCCCGTAAATCTGCTCTGAAATTTTATCCTGCTCGCTGAGCCTCCGCTGGCTGAAGGCCAGTGCAACATTCCTGTTGTTTTAGGAGCGCGGTTACCTTTGCTGAAGGTTGGGGTAGGGGGGAAAAACAAAACAAAACAAATCTGCCTCGAAGGGGAAGAGACGTGGGGACTTCACCACACAGGCTTGTCGCTCCCCGCTCGAAAAGTCACATCCATTTCAGACAGCCAAGAAATAGCCCCCGCAGTGGCACCTGCTCCACCTGAGGACATCTGCCCGAAATCAGACGTCTGGCCCCCCGCTTCGGGCGGTGGTGGGAACCCAAGCAGAACCACGTCTGAGGAATAAGGAACCAGCTGTTGAATCACGAGCCGGTCGGTACACCCCACCCCCGTCCTCCACCCCCCCACACCCTCCCCAGGAAAGAAGTCGTGTAACCAGGTAGGAGCACGGCGAGCTCGGCGGCGGGCCTGGAGGAGAGCGGGGGACCTCCCGAGAGCGTCCTTACCTGAGGCAGAGACGCTCGGACGGGCACGGGAAGGAGCGTCACGCGGACCAAGCCCTGACCTTTGCTGGGGCCTTCGCAGCAGGGCCTGGGGCCTGGGCGCTGCTGGTTCAGAAGTGGCTCATTTTAATACGCTCTGACCTAAAGTTACAGCTGGTTTCTAGAAAGGGAACAAAAAAAAAAACACTGCATTTTAAAAACAGCAGCCAAGCCCTCCCTTAACCTCCTCCCGATCCTCTGGGGAGCCGGTGCTAACCCCCATGCCAGCCCCATCCTCAAGAAATCCGCAATCTGTGCCCCGCCCCTTCGCATTACCTGTTTATACAAGAGTTAAGGAGCCTCACGCATTTCAATAGAGCGCTAAGCCTGTTTGTAGGCGCGTAATCGGCCAAAAGGAATCGAATTCTGTGGCTAAACAAACTAGAAGAGGAAGCAGGCACCACCAGGAACCTAAAACGGAGTTGTGATTTCGGGTTGCAGTGTCATTCAACTGAGGGGAGGGAAAAAAAAAGTGCTGCTTCTCATTGGGCTGCTTTAGTGAAGGAATAGTTCAAATCTTTCTCTTTTTTTGCTGGTTAAATGAGTTAGTACATACAGAAAGGTTAGAACAGTGCTTGGCACACTGCGTTAGCTGCCACTAATGCCACTATTTTAAAAAATTATTATTATTTGCACTATAGCTTTTTTCTGAAGAGGTGGGGTCGTGATCAGAGAAGTGGGCTCTTGAGCCAACACTGCCACTCTCTAGCTGTAAAGCCATGAACCAGTTTCTTTCTTTCTTTTTTTTAAACCTCTCCCAGCCTCCCTATCCGGAAGATTCTAACGATGACATTTCTGCAGTTTACATTCATTGAATATAATGAAAAATAAAGGTCCTGTAAAAAAAGAGTGTTTAAGTGATCTCCATCTCACTTAGAAGTTGCAAGATGGACAAGATACATGAAAATAAATTGACCTGTACACTCCATGAAGTTCTCTGACAGAGAGGAAACTCACGATCTAGCCATCTACCGCGGATGTGTGCTTCATTCTAATTCAGATTTAGGCACCTACTTTGCTGTCTGACACCGGGAGAGTTACTTATCCTGTCCAATGCTGGACAAATAACGGTCATTGCCATTTGAATATCAGTGTGAAACTGGGGAAAATGATTTTTAAGCTCTTCATACATGTTTGAAAGTAATTATTGACAGCTAAGATGTGCAGTGCTGACACCCTTTTTTCTCCACTTAACTTCACTCTTAAAGAAATCATAGCCCCTTTACCTGAATGAGGCCTTTAATACTTTGCTGTGCACTTCAACCCACCTCATTTACGCTACAATTCTATCCTATGGAGTACTTCATTCCTGTTTTGCAGATTGAAGACATCGAAGTCAGTTAGAGCACGTTTTCCCTGAGTGGTGAGGCCGTGATAGTTCTCAGCTCCAATTAAATCTAAAAGCAGTGTTTGCCACTTTTTGGAAAAATGATTCCTTCAAACCAGCCAAGAATTCTGAAACATTTTAAATCTCTTTGATTTTTTTGTCTTCCCTATGGTGCAAGACTTAACAGATCAATTAAATGTTTTCTGAGTTTTAGATTCATTCCTTGTTACTGTATAAGCCATGAAGATCCGGCACTGTGACCCCTTCAAGGTTCTCTCACCATACCTAAGATGCCAGGCACAGACAAGCGTTCCACAGCCTCAAGACAACTTAAAAACTCTAACTCCACATAGCTCAGATTTTTCTTTTCTTTTCCGTAAGTATAAGGATTGTTACCTTGAGAGCCTCACAGTGTCAGGGACCTTCTGAATTAAAGAATTCAAGAGGGGACATTCTCAGGCTCACAGATTTCCCCACCTCTTTTTCCAGGCTTTTCCATAGGAAGCAATGGGCCAAACCTGGGGAATAATGGCTAGGAATAATCAAATAAGTTTGAAAGCGTGGAGGTCAGTGACTGCAGGTGACCTGGAGGTGGAATCAGGGTAGATGGCCCTTGAGGAAGCCCAGCTCCCTGGAAGCAAGTCCTTATGGCAGTCCTCAGTTGTTCACTTTCTCTCAAATGATGCCTGGCACTGCTCCTTCTTTCTCAGTTTTTTACACTGCCACCTATTAAGTGGATATCATTCTTATTCCTAACTACTTCCCACTGCTGTCCCTAGGAACACAGAGAATTTAAAACATTTTTTAAGTGACAGTCCATGGCAAAAGAAATATGAATGTTTGTTAGTATTTCTTTGTGGTTGACCTTGATGTCTGTTCTTTGTCTTTACTATTATTATCATTATCATCATCATTATTTTTTCAGGCAAACCCCATTATCCTTGGGCATTTGAGTTCTGCAGACCCTCACCTTTTGGTTTCTGTTTTCTTCTTTCCCTTCTGCATAAAAGGCAGAGGGCTAGAATAAATGCCAATAGCATGGAAATTGTTTCCCCATAGTTCTAAGTTTGAATCTCACTTTTACCTCTTAGTTATGTGCTGCTGGGTAAATTGCTTAGTTGCTCTTGAGCTTCAGTTTGTGGTGGTTGTTCAGTCACTAAGTCATGTCTGACTCTTTGCAACCCCATGGAGAGCTTCAGTTACTTCATTTATAAAATAACAACACCTCCCTCTCTGGATTTGTATAAGAGTTAAATGAGAGGTGAAATCTCATTATGATTACTGGCACATAATAGGTACTCCAGAAGTGGTATTGCCTTTGGTACCTGGAAAAAACCTACTCCACGGCTCACAAAGAATTGTCTTTCATATGTTTAACATCAAATAACACTATTCCCAAGACACCCTCATTATTAGGAGCAATCCTCCAACATTTGTAAAGAACCACAGTATAGGACTTCCCTGGTGGTACAGTGGATAGGAATCCACCTGCCAATGCAGGAGACACAGGTTCCATCCAGGAAGATTCCACTTGTCTCAGAGCAACTACACCTGCGAGCTGTAACTACTGAAGCCCATATGCCTAGAGCTTTTGTTCTACAACGAGGGCCACTGGAATGAGAAGCCTGAGTAGCCTCACCTTCTCACAACAAACAGTAGCCCCTGCTAGCTGCAATTAGAGAAAGCCCAAACAACAAGGAAGACCCAGCACAACCTAAAATAAACAAATAAATAATTTTCTTTTTAAATCACAGTATAATAGTAACAACACATCTAACATAGTCGTTCCAACAGTGATGTCATCTTTGATCATCAAAACTGTATAAGGTATGTATGAGTAAAGCACAAATCATTTGCATCATTCTATTGCTCAGATTAGGGAAACTGAGGTTATCAAGAGTTGCTCCAGGTGCTAGTAAGTAGCAGAGTCAAGGTTTTTTGCTTTGGGTTTCTTTTTAAAACATCTTTTCACAATTTCCTATAGCTAGAACTATGATTACTCTATTTGTATATCCAGTTAAGGAACAAGATCAAGAAGTTCCAAACAATTATTTTATCTCCCACTTGTGGGGAGAAATCCAGGAAATTCTAGCCAGAGTTTCAGGACACTTCTCATCTTGGAGGCATGGAAACCCACAAAGAACCCCATCAAAGACCCCTATGAGAGTGAGGCACGCTGCTGAGTCTATGCAGTACGCTTCCAATTCTATGACAGAGAGAAGAGCAGCAAGATAAAGAGCTTGGGCTTGATGTCAATAAGACTAAACTTTGCATCTTGGCAATTGTGGGGAGCAAGTTACCTAACTCTCTGCACCTCAGTTTATGGTTGATGGCAATACCTGACTGTGGAGTCATCATGAGGATTAAAAGAGGTGATACACATAAAAACACAGTGCTTGGGACTTCCCTAGTAGTCCAGGGTTATAACTCTGAACTTCCACTGAAGAGGGTGCAGGCTCAATTCCTGGTCAGGGAACTAAGATCCCACATGCCATGAAGTGTGACCAAAAATAAAAAAAATAAAATAAAATAAAAGGCATAGTGCTGGACACAGTCTGTTTTCAACACATCAGTCTTTTTTTTTTAAAGACCAAAGACCATGCACTAAGATGGTACACATTAGGCCTAAATTAGGCATATAATAAATTCAAAGAGCTTAGAACAATGCCCAGAAGATGATAGCCCAGTAATTGGTATATAACTGTTTACTGTTATTACTGTTATAATTGTTTCCCTATATAATAACTCCTTTTAACAGTAGTTATATGATAAGCAGTTGACTCTCTCTCTCTCTCTCTCTCTCTCTATATATATATATATATATATATATATATATATATAGAATTTTTTTCTGTTGCACCAGGTCTTAGTCGAGGCATGTGGAATCTAGTTCCCCAACCAGAGATTGGAGTCTCAATCACTGGACCACCAGAGAAGTCCTCAAGCAGTTGACTTTTATGGGGAGAGAGCCTCTAATGTTTATTTCTTATGGAAGCTGAGCTCATAAAATGAAAAAGGCAAATATCTTCTCAATCAATTTACTTTCTACCAGTTTCCCTTGTTCCACCTAATTTTACCTGAAACAGAAAATTTATTAGTAGATGGGATAAAATCACCAATCAAGCTTACTGTTGAGGCTATGGATATTTTGCCCAACAGAAATTATTAAAAAAGGTAACCCTCTGATGTGGCTTCCCTCATAGATCAGTTGGTAACGAATCGCCTGCAGTGCAGGAGGGTTCTAAATTATCAACCCTCTGGTCACTTAGAACATGCAACTCAACCCAGAGAGACCTCTCATCCCCAGTTTCCAGTTTCTCATTTCCTCATATGGTGGCCACTAGCTACTCAGTTGTGTCCAACTCTTTGTGACCCCTGGGATTGCAGCCTGCCAGGCTCCTCTGTCCATGGGGATTCTCCAGGCAAGAATATTGGAGTGGGTTGCCATGCCCTTCTCCAGGGGATCTTTCCAATCCAGGGATCAAATCCAAGTCTCTTGCATTACAGGCGGATTCTTTACCATCTGAGCCACCAGGGAAGAAGCCCTAGCTACTCATAGAAGCCTTTTTTAATGAATCTTTTATTTTTAAATGTTTATATTAAATCCCCACTGGACCTAATGTGTGCAAATTTAAGACATGCTATTTCTGGGCACACTTTAACCCAAAGAATTCAGCACAATGATTAATCCTAGAATGCAGTCAGCAGTCCACTGGGTCAAGGGATGAGGGAGGGCAGTGTGAACTCCGTCAGAAGGGCGTCTGGGTTTGTGGTTTCCATGCCACACCATAGGAGGGCCCCTAACTGAATTTTAAAAATGTACTGAGTTCACAGAAAAGGGAATTAAGTATAGCAGGGGTTCACTTCGAACATTAATCTCGGAAGCCAAATCCTTCATTTTGAGAAAGGCCTTCAATACACGGAGTCCCTTGACCTCCGTACTTCCTGCACAAATAGCTCTGCCAAAGCCCGCCTGCTTAGACTGCAGGCTTTCCCCGACTCACCCGCCTGCTGGGATGGAAGGAGCCCTGATGGAAATTACAAGCCCTTAAAGGCCCACTCGAGACCAAAACATGGTTTTGTTAGAGCAACAAATGCTGTTAATTCCTTTATATCCCTTTAAGGCTTATTCCCCACCAGAGAAGGTCTCCAGATTTATTTTTATTTTATAGTGGAAAACAGCCTCACATAAGAAGCTCAGTTGTTCAGCAATAATTAATTAAAAATGATTGTCAACATAAAATTACTAACATTTTTTTAAGTGCTTCCTAGAGTTTTCACTAGATGCTGTGTTAAGCACATCATAGATATTAACTATTTAATCCTCACAACGACCCCAAGAGATAGGGCAGAATGTTGTTATATCCATTTTATAGTTGAAGAGACCAATGCACTGGACAGGTGACAATGCTGAGGTCCCACAACTAGGAAGCAGCAGAACTGATTTTTAACACAAGCAGTCTGGCTCCTGAGCCTGTGATCCTAACCACTATACTCTATGGCCTCAAAAAAGATTCTGTATTGTCTACAATTACATTATATATAAGTGTATGCATCTAGTAGCAGTAGTACCAGTGTAAAGACAGGGCCTAGCACACAGTAGGCACTCAGAAAATGCTTGTTAAATGAATAAGTGAATGTGGATATACATTTGAATATTGTGATATTAATTTGTAGAAGTGGGTGTCAAGGAAGATAGGATTTGGCTCAGCTAGGATCTGAGCTGAGTCACATTAGAGATGGAACACAAAATAAAGTTTTAATTTGACACATTGTATAAGATGAGTATTTTACAGGATAGATTTCATTTCAGGTTTAGTCAAATTTACTGATCATAAAAACCACATAAAATAATATGTGGTTTGCTTCTATGGTTTCTCTACTTAGAATACCCTTGTATAAACCTTCCATCCATCCATTACTGGTTTAAACACAGTAGTTACGTATCTGTGAAGCCAGATACGTAAGTCTGAATCTTGTCTCTCCTGCTTACCAACTGTGTGACTGTGGTCAAATAACCATCTAGGGCCTTTAGGAAACTTACCAGTACCCTCAGCATTAGGATTATTGGGAATTTTCCATGTGCTATTACAAGTAGGGTCCTGGGAAGAGCACCAGAACATTATAAGCCCAATGTAAGTATTTCCTGTTAGGATTCATCATCCAACTGTCTACTTTTTGTTTTAAAAATTCAGTACTTGGATGTAATCTCAAAAATTATAGAATGATCTCTGTTTGTTTCCAAGGCAAACCATTCAATATCACAGTAACCCAAGTCTATGCCCTGACCAGTAATGCTGAAGAAACTGAAGTTGAAAGGTTCTATAAAGACCTACAAGACCTCTAGAACTAACACCCAAAAAAGATGTCCTCTTCATTACAGGGGACTGCAAGCAAAAGTAGAAAGTCAAGAGCTACCTGCAGTAACAGGCAAATTTGGCCTTGGAGTACAAAATGAAGCAAGTCAAAGGAAAACAGAGTTTTGCCAAGAGAATGCACTGGTCATGGCAAACACCCTCTTCCAACAACACAAGAGGAGACTCTGCACATGGACATCACCAGATGGTCAACACCAGTATCAGATTGAGTAGATTCTTTGCAGCCAAAGATGGAGAAGTTCTATACAATCAGCAAAAACAAGACTGGAAGCTGACTGTGGCTCAGATCATGAACTGAGATCAGATCAGATCATTGCCAAATTCGGACTTAAATTGAAGAAAATAGGGGAAACCACTAGACCATTCAGGTATTATCTAAATCAAATCCCTTGTAATTATACAGTGGAAGTGAGAAATAGATTCAAGGGACTGGATCTGACAGAGTGAGTGCCCGAAGAACTATGGATGGAGGTTTGTGACATTGTACAAGAGGCAGGGATCAAGACCATCCTTAATAAAAAGAAATGCAAAAAGGCAAAATGGTTGTCTAAGGAGGACTTACAAACAGCTGAGAAAAGAAGAGAAGCTATAGGCAAAGGAGAAAAGAAAAGATATCCCCATTTGAATGCAGAGTTCCAAAGAATAGCAAGGATGGATAAGGAAGCCTTCCTCAGCGATCAATGCAAAGAAATAGAGGAAAACAACAGAATGGGAAAGACTAGAGATCTCTTCGAGAAAATTAGAGATAACAAGGAACGTTTCATACAAAGATGAGCACAATACAGGACAGAAATGATATGGACCTAACAGAAGCAGAAGATATTAAGAAGAGGTGGCAAGAATACACAGAAGAACTATATTAAAAAGATCTTCATGATCCAGATAACCACAATGGTGTGATCACTCACCTAGAGCCAGACATCCTGGAATGTGAAGTCAAGTGGGCCTTAGGAAGCATCACAACGAACAAAGCTAGTGGAGGTGATGGAATTCCAGTTGAGCTATTTCAAATCCTGAAAGATGATGCTGTGAAAGTGCTGCACTTAATATGACAGCAAATCTGGAAAACGCAGCAGTGGCCACAGGACTGGAAAAGGTCAGTTTCCATTCCAATCCCAAACAAAGGCAATGCCAAAGAATGTTCAAACTACTGCACAATTGCACTCATCTCACATGCTAGTAAAATAATGCTCAAAATTTTCCAAGCCAGGCTTCAACAATACGTGAACCATGAACTTCCATTTGTTCAAGTTGGATTTGGAACAGGCAGAGGAACCCAAGATCACATTGCCAACATCTGCTGGATCATTGAAAAAGCAAGAAAGTTCCAGAAAAACATCTACTTCTGCTTTATTGACTATGCCAAAGCCTTTGACTGTGTGGATCACAACAATTGGAAAATTCTGAAAGAGATGGGAATATCAGACCATCTGACCTGCCTCCTGAAGAATCTGTATGCAAGTCAAGAAGCAACAGTTAAAACTGAACATGTAACAACAGACTGGTTCCAAATCAAGAAAGGAGTATGTAAAGGCTGTATATTGTCACCCTGCCTATTTAGCTTATATGCAGAGTACATCTTCTGAAAAGCCGGGCTAGATGAAGAACAAGCTGGAATGAAGATTGCCAGGATAAATATCAATAACCTCAGATATGCAGATGATACCACCCCTATGGCAGAAAGCGAATAAGAACCAAAGAGCCTCTTGATGAAAGTGAAAGAGGAGAGTGAAAAAGTTGGCTTAAAGCTCAACATTCAGAAAACTACGATCATGGCATCCCATCCCATCACTTTATGACAAATAGATGGGAAAACAATGGAAACAGTGAGAGATTTTATTCTGGGGAGCTCCAAAATCACTGCAGTCATGAAATTAAAAGATGCTTGCTCCTTGGAAGATAAGCTATGATCAACCTAGACAGCATATTAAAAAGCAGAGACATTATTTTACCAACAAAGATCCATTTAGTCAAAGCTATGGTTTTCCCAGTAGTCATGTATGGATGTGAGAATTGGACCATAAAGAAAGCTGAGCACTGAAGAATTGATGCTTTTGAACTGTGGTGTTGGAGAAGAGTCTTGAGAGTCCCTTGGACTGCAAGGAGATCTAACCAGTCTATCCTAAAGAAATCAGTCCTGAATATTCATTGGAAGGACTGATGCTGAAGCTGAAACTCCAATATTTTGGCCACCTGATGCAAAGAACTGATTCATTTGAAAAGACCCCGATGCTGGGAAAGATTGGATGAAGGTGGGAGGAGAAGGAGTTGACAGAGGATGAGACAGTTTGATGGTATCACAGACTCAGTGAACATAAGTTTGAGTAATCTCTAGGAGTTGGTGATGGACCGAGAGGCCTGGCGTGCTACAATCCATGGGGTCACAAAGAGTCGGACACGACTGAGCAGCTGAACTGAACTGAACTGAACCAATACTTATCGAGCATCTACCATGTGTCAGGTTCTGTACATCATGCTGAATATAGAAAAATAAATGAAATACAGACCCTATTTTCAAGAAATGTGGGTTCTATGGCAACAGGTTAAGAGACATCCAATGGCCTTACAGTGTATGAGCCCATGAAGTTCATGGCAGTTTACCTTAAGCTTAAGGAGTCCATCTAGGAGAGATGATGTCAGAACTGAGAAGTCTGAAGTTTGCTTAAGATCTGGCCAGGTAAAGAAGGTGGAGAGGTGTATTTCTGTTTCACCAAAACAAGAGAGATGGTGGATTCAGGGATGTGAGACAAGGAGCTCTCTATACCTAGAGGGTTAGATGGCAGTAGTGTAAAATGAAATTGAGAGACAGACCAGTTCATGAGAATCATCTGTTACACTAAGGAGTTTCAGAAGAGCTTTGAAACTCTTAGGGGGTGCGGAAATCAGATTGGCAAACCTGTGAAAGGCTACAGTAGAGGCAAAGCAGATGGAGAAGAGGGGATTAAGGATATGTTTAGAAGGTGAGAGTCACGGGGCTTAGTGACTGATCAGATATTGGGGGTGAAATGAGAGACACAAAACTGTTTGTAGTAGAGACAATCACTCATTCCATAAACATTTGTTGAACACTTACCATGTACCAAGCACTGTTCTAGAACTTGGGAAAACAGCAGTGAACAAAACAGGCACATCCAAATATTGTCCTCATGGAGTTTACATTCTGACTGGGAGAGACAGACAAAAATAAATATGCAAATAAATAAAAATATACAGCAGGTTTAATGATGGTAAATAATAGGAAGAAAAATAAAGCAGGAAAGCAGGGGAAGGAATAGAAGAGTAAGGCAGGAAAGGAATATAAAGCTGAACTAGGCTGCAGTATTTCCAAGGTGGTCAGAGAAGGCCTCTCTGAAAAGATGACATTGAAAGGGATGAAGATGGTGAGGGACAGAGCAACTCAAATGCCCAGAGGCAGTGTGCTCCAGGCAGAACAAGAGCGGTGGTGGTTTAGTCACTCAGTCACCTCTGACTCTTTGTGACCCCATGGATTGTAGCCTTCCAGGCTCCTCTGACCCTGGGATTTTCCAGGCAAGAATCCTGAGTGGGTAGTCATTTCCTTCTCCAGATCTTCCTAGCCGAGGATCAAACCTAGGTCTCCTATGTTGCAGACAGATTCTTTACCAACTGAACCAGAATGTTGTGGATCAATTTGAGAATATCTGGAAGGCTGGTACAGCTGGAATGGAGAGATGGAAGGAGAAAATGATAGGAAATGAGTTAGGAGTATAATGGGGCCATGAGACCTCCCAGAGTGTTGGGAGGACAAGAAGACAAGAGACAGGATCTCTATCCCAACCGAGGAAGAAGAGTCCATGGAGAAGGCTAAGGAGAAAGTGTTTGCCCAGGAAAGAATGAGATTCAAGAAAGAAGGCATGTTCATCAAGTCAAGTGAGGCAAGGGTTAAATGAAATAAAGATGGAAAACTATCATTTTGTTTAGCAACCAGGAGATGACTGGTGACCTTGACAAGGGTGCTTTCTGTGGAGTGGTAAAGCTGGGTGGTGAAGGAGTGTAGATAGCAGGTGTGGATAACCCTCTCAGATAACGGGTCTTGAAATGAAGAACAGTGATAGGATAATAGCCAGAGGATCAAAGGAAACTTGCTTTTTGAGAGGAGAAAGGCCTCAGAATGTCTATAAGCTGAAGAAAAAAACCAGCCAGATAGGACTGGGTATTCTAGACCCACAGAACAAGTCACTCATTCATTCATTTGTTCAACAAATATTTATTGAATACCAAGAACTTGTTGTTCTGTTGCTCGGTCGTGTCCGACTCTTTGCGACCCCATGGACTGGAGCACGCCAGGAATTAAGTACTGGGTATACACAGATGAATAGAACACACAGTCCATTTCCTCACTCAAAAGACAGACAAATATATAACTATATACAGTACAAAGTGAGGAAGGCAATAGAGAGAGATGCAAAATGCCAGGAGAAACCCATTAATTCTGCTTGTGTGGAAAGAGGGGGAAAGTGAAGGAAACTTCTCAGAGGTGGAATTAAAAATAAGAAAATGAAGGTTAGTAGGCACTTTAGTCAGGAGAAGGTCACAAACAACAGCCAGATGGGGGAGAGGTGGTGAAAGCGTTTAACTCCCCATGTGACCAGTGCCTAGGGGGTGGTGACGTAGCAAGATCTGCAGGCGTAAGGTGAGTTGGGGCCAGATAGTTCAGAGACTTGAATGGAAAAATGGTCCTTATGCTTATGAGTACCAAGATATTGAGCAGGAAAATGACATGATTACGGGTGTGTTTTAAACACAACACAGAGGATGGGTTGAAGAGGGAAGAACTTGAGAGCAGAGAAACTAGGTATGAAGATATTGCAACGGTTCAGGTAAGAGATGACAAGGTCCATAGGGCAGTGGCAGTTTAAGAGATGATGCATGTGGTAAATACTGTGAATTATCTCATTCCACTCTCCTTCCAGTGTACCTTCTTGAAAGGGTGAAAAGTTAAAACCCCCATTTCCCAGATCCTTTGCAGTCAAAGTTCCAAATGCAACGTGAGTTCTGACAAACATCCATTTTGTGCAAGATTTGTTAAAAGTGAGGAAGGGGGCAGGTTTCTGGCTGCTTCTGCTGTTTCTTCCAGCCAGCAAAGTCATAAACACATGTTCCTGTGGCATCACCCCATGGGCTGCTAGCCTTGTGGGTAGAGCACAGGCCACAGGCACTCTTTTTTGCTGGTGTGGATCTAGCAGACATAACATGCCTTTGTTGCGAACATGGCGGTAGTAGCTTTCTGATCCCAGAAAGTGGTGTGTCCCAGAACACAGTAGTTCCAGTGGTGGTTTTCTGACTCATCACCTTCCTGATTGTGGCAATGCAGCAGCTCCCCTGACAGGCTGGTTCTGCAGTGTTCCTGTGGAAGGCTGACCTCCAGGTCCAGTGGAATGCCTGCTCTTCCAATCACTGTTTAAGGACTTGATTGCATATATTAAAGGGCTTCCCTGGTGGCTTAGACAGTGAAAACCTGCCTGCAATGCAGGAGACCCAGGTTCCACCCCTGGGTCAGGAAGATACCCCAGAGAAGGGAATGACTACCAGCGAGAATGATTTCTATTTACTGCCGTTGAACACTTCCTGATTTGTTGAGTAAATAGAACTGAGAGAATTTGGTGTCAACTGAATGCAGTAAGGAAGAAGGACGGGGGTGGCAATGAGAAAAAGAGAGAAGGCAACTGCTTCCAAGGTTTCTAGCTTCTTGTGGCCATTCATCAAAATAAGGATTCACAGAGAGAACTGGAGACTTGTCGACTGGAGAGTGGGACATCTCATGAGTTTTCAGGAACAAGTTCTCTGCAGCATCCAGCTGTGGGGCAGGCAACTGAAGCTAGGTCATTACTAGCTAATAGGGAAGCAGAAGGAGATTTGGTTCCAGAACTAAGTTTTTATTGTGATGCATGACTGACTTACACTTTCCAGTTCAATTATTGAATGAAGAGTCAAATAAAATAACAATAGCAGAGTTAGTGAAATTTATACACACTTACCTGTCTGTTCCCAGGGACATTTCCCCCCTCATATCTTACTATTCAGAAAGCTATCATTCTGATAGTATCTCCTTTCTTATCTTCGGTAACAATAGTGCATTTTTTTCTTTTTAGAATAAGATGCTAGTCTAGCAGCATGTTTCTTTTAGGCCCTAAGTGACACAGTGTTGCTCAAATAAAATGACATTTTATTTTATTTTTTTTTATTATTATTATTATTTTTTTATTATTGTTTTTGCCATACATTGTCATGATATCACCATGGGTTTACATATGCTTCCCCTCCGGGTCCCCCCTCCCTCCTCCCTCCCCCCCGGGAAATCTCGCTGCACCAGTCCCGAGCATCATTTTAACTTCAGCCTATTGCTTTCATGATGACAACCTGTCCATGGGTTAGTGACTCGTCGTATGACTCCTCCTCTCAAAAATATTGTGTTTCACAAAATGGATGACTAACAAGGACCTACTGTATAGCACATGGAACTCTACTCAATGTTATATGCCAGCCTGGATCAGATAGGGGTTTAGGAGGAGAATGGATACATATATGTGTATGGCTGAGTCCCTTTGCTGTTCACCTGAAACTACCACAGAATTGTTAATTGGCTATACTCCAATACAAAATAAAAAGTTTAAAGTGTGGGGGTAAAAATGAAAAAAAGATACTGTGTTTTGTTGTGCAGGTTATAGTAAACCTGCACAAGTAGCAAGAGTTCCTTTTTCTTTATTCTTATTTACTTCTTTTTTTTTTTTAGCATCTGATACCATTTATTATCAGCACAGTGACCATGTTCCTAAGGCTGTAGGCAGTAGGAAGGTAAACAAACCTCAGTTCAGCTTCCTTAACTCTTTGGACAAATAATAACCTGGCACTGCAACTTGAGATGGGAGCATGTGCTTTCTGATTTTATAATAAAATTCTGGTATTTACAAAGTTGTCATTAAGTGTGTACCTAATGAAATGTGTATGTTTGTTAATGGACATGAAGATTGGAGGAGGAGGTAGAAGTAGAAACATTTGCAATCTGTTGTAAATATTAACATCTATTTTTTAAAAAAGAAAAAAGACCCTTGGTAAGATTTCAAGGCACATTTGAATATGCCTTTATTGTAGCATTGGTGACATTTGATTATAGTTAATTAAATGCAAATATCTCTGCTCAACTGGCTTATGAGCTCCTCCTGTGAGTGCAGAAACTATTTTGTTGAGCTGTGTTTTCCCCCATTCCAACTAGAGGTCCACATGGTGGGCACTCAAGGAATGCTGGATGAGTGATGGAAGGAAGTTTCTAAACAGGAGGTCAAGGGACAGTGTTTTAATACTGGCTTGAACTGAAGCTTGGCTTCAGTTTCCTCAGCTATGAAATGAGTTTCCAGGTCATAAGTTCTGTTATTTCCTTGAAGGGCTTCTTAACCATAAATTTTCTTGATCTCTCATGGAAAAGGAGAAAGAATCTCCTTCCTAAAATATGGGAAGTATCATTGTTTAATAGGTTCAGTTTGGTTGTGCCCTCGCCAGAGCCATGGGTTGTATAATCTCTAGAGGTTCTCTTTGGATTCTGGGTGGTGGGATCCTATTAACTCTCTTCTTTGAGATCTGGGTCAGAATTAGTGGGCGTGGCGCCCCTTCCAGAAACAATTTAGCTACTGAATTGTTTCTATTTTCCTCTTGTTTACCATCAGAATATTTCCCCTTTCCATGGGGATTTTCTAAAAAGGTCACACAGCCACCTCAGAAAACCATCCTCTTGTTGAATGACAATGATAGCCTCTTTCTCTGGTTGGCAACCAGAAGCAACTGCTGTCTGATTTAGGCAGAAAGAAAGGGTTAGGACACTTAGTTGGCCAAGGCCAGAGGGAAAGTCCAGCCTCTGGTGATGACATAAAGACTGTGGCAAATGTCTCCATGCAAGTGACGATTAAGCAAAGTTTCACCAAGACCTTGCTAGAGCAGCCCAGGGGGAGGGGGCATCTTCTGTGAGCTGCTCCGGGCTTTTAGAGGAGACCCCAAATACTTCAGAGCGTCCTGCCAGCACCATCTTTGCAATCCAGTTTCAACATGCATACACAAAATAATCTAGTGCCCTTTGGAATCAAGGATAATCCTGCTATAAGTGCAGTTAATAGCTCTGGGTAGAGCTATGAGTATAAACCAACCTACCCTCCATCCATCAAATATTTCCTGAGTACCTGCCATGTGCCAGACCCTGCACTAGGTATTGGCCTCAGCATGGTGCATGAAATCAGAGACCATAGACAGATGGTCTGGTTAAGTAAGCATGCACAATTATTATAATAGCACAAGGGCCCTGCTTTGCCTTAGTTCAAAGAAGGAACAATGAATTCGACCCTGTAAGTGCTGCCAACTTGTGCATCCGGTATGATGGCAGGTCCAGGATCTGAGTGCTGCTTTGCCTTCCCATCTCACAACCTCTCCTGCTTCTGTGGCACTTGGCTCATCTGATCATATTGCTTGGCTCCCCAGATCCCTCAGTGACTCCCATCCCCTGTTGGGTAAAGATCCAACCCCTTAGCAAGGCATTCTCTTTCTTTTCTTTTTGATTGCTCTTGGTCTCCATTTTGGTACATAGGTTCTTTGACACTGCGTGGGCTTTTCTCTAGTTACAGTGACTAGGGGCTACACTCTAGTTGTAGTGCAGGAGCTTCCCATTGTGGTGGCTACTCTTGCTGTGGAGTGTGGGCCCTAGGGCGCATGGGCTCTAGGGCTTGCAGGCGGATTCTTAACCACTGGACCACCGAGGAAGTCCTGACTCTCACTTGATTTTTCAACTCTACCTCTTGCCCCTTCACTAATGGTCCATAATTCATGGACCATTGAGACTTTTCATGTCTCAGGGTACGTGTACCTGTCTATGCTGAAAATTGCTGCAAACACCTGTACCTCTAGTTCTGTGTCTCTTCTTTGGCTGTGGGAGCACCCTAGGCAGGGCAAGCCAGAAGTAGAAGTGTCCCTGGAAGCAGCTCTTCCTACTCCAGCTTCTTCGCTCTTTAGTTGAGATCATTCTGAGCCACATGTTATGTTACACTGACTCCCAGGGCTGCCCAAAGGAGTTAAGCTCCAATTACCCACAATGCTAACTGTCTCAATAACACACCCTCCTTCCATTCCGGTTGCATTCCCCTTTCTCCAACAGCTGTTTCCTGGGGTCATCTCCCAAACTAACTATTGCATTCAAGTCACTGTCTCTGAACCTACTTCTGCAGGGATCCAAACCAAACAACCTCTCCTTTCTTCTCCACTTTGGCCCTTATGCCACATGTCCCCAGTCGTTTGAGCTCCTCATTCTCGAAGTTCTGTCAGACAGTCACCTCTGTGATGCCCTTTTCATCTACCACACTCCACCATCCAGTGTGAGGGCCTCCTTCCTGAGATCCTTGGCCCTTTATACAGACTTCTCGTACAACGTGCAACACATGGCAGTGACTACATTTAGGTATATCTGCCTTTGCCCACTGGGGACTATGACGTACTCATCTTGTCAACTCAGGCCCTAGCAGAGTGCCTGGTACGGAGTAGATGCCCAATACATATTTGATGGAAGAATACGTGAGCCTTCTGCCATGCCTTCCTGGCTATAATTCCTGGGTACACAGGAAGAAGCTGGAAGCCATGGTCCTGACCCTGCACTTCCAGACCAAGAGGAATTCTTCCACATCTTGAGAGGTGGTTAGGAAACCCTTTCTTGCCCTATTTGTGAGACTGACTCTGATTGTGATCTTATTGCAAAAATAATAATAATAAAAATAATAGAGTCCTTTCACTTCAGGGCAAGTCGCCAAGCAGACTTACCCATCATTAGGAATCCAAGGAATAAATTCCAAAGGTGTGAAAAACCAGTGAGCAGAGGCCTGAGGGCTAGTGGAATGGCTAAAGGAAAATGGTTGCAGATAAGCCTGAGGCAACTCAAAGATGCCATCCATCTTTAAGGAAGCAGGCTATCTTTGTAGTTGGCTGAGTAAATAGCCCAGAAGAAGATATAATCTTGCAGAGGAATCCAAGACTTTTGATTGGGCAGGCAGCTGGTCTTTAGGGAAGGCTGGTTTCAGCTAAATTTCAGCAATGCTTGGCCTGCGGTGTTATTTTAAAATCTCACTGCCAAGGAAGACCTGTCCCTCGAGACTAGCAGGGATTAGATGGAAGGTGCTGGCTGATATCCCACAGTGTTCAACTTCAAACAAAGAGGAACACAAATTTCAGATCCATGAGAAGGAAAGTTGGTCCTTCCTGCTGAGTAGAAATGGAAATGAACTAAGCAGCTTGCAGTGTAAGAAATGGGAGTTGGCACAGGAAAATGACCCCAAGTTCTACCATGTTGCTAGTGGAAATCAGGAGAGACCTAAGGAGGATTTGAAGAAGGGCAGTAGCGGCACTGAGGAGGCAAGGGAAGAAAGAATATGAGCATTATTTAAGGGCTGTTATGTGCCAGGCAAGTTTTGTTTACTGTTCAGTAGCTCAGTCGTGTCTGACTCTTTGTAGCCCACCAGGCTCCTCTGCCAATGGGATTTCTCAGGCAAGAATACTGGAGTGAGTTGCCATTTCCTTCTCTAGGGGATCTTTCCAACCCAGGGATCGAACTCGAGTCTCCCACATTGCAGGTGGATTCCTTACTGCTGAGTAATCAGGGAAGCCAGACAAGTGGCACTTATTTATTTCTTCTACTGGCCCTTAGAGCTATTATCACAGCCATGAACAGATGGAGAAAAATAGATCCCAGAGAGGTCAAATGACTCGCCCAAGGGGTAAGGGATGAAATTTAGGTTCAAGTGACAAGATGAGTTTGAAAAGAATTCAAACCAAGTTCAAAACACAAGATGACCATCAATTTGATTTGGGTGATGTGCTCAGGACTCAAAATTCAAAACTGGGCACATGTTTTATCCTCCTCTGTGTATTTATTCATTCACTGCCTTTGGGTGCCCTGTGAGATAGGCACTATGAATGTGGGAGAAAGAAGGAGGAAAGGATCTTTTAGAGGATCAAGTTTAAAGAGGCCTCACTCCTGGAACATCTCCAAATTTGGGTTTAGCAATGTATTTGGCTTGGATAGGAAGGAAGGAAGGGAGAAAGGAAGGGAGGGAGGGAGGAAGGGAGGGAGAAAGAGAGGGAGGCTGCAAGCATAGAATTTAAATTTTCATACTTCCTAATGTTGGTTATGACCATAGGGAGACACTGAAATACCACGGGATTGGCAAATACTGCCCTACTTTCAATTCTGCCCAAAGCAGGAAGGCTTAGGTAAGTCACGAGGAAGCCTCTTGTTACCACCCTAAGACCAGAACAAAAGTGCTGGGAGGAGACTCTCGTCCTGACAGCACGATTTCCAAAGAAGCTGTGCTGGTCTTATGACTGTGATGTCTCGAGTGTCACAATTGTGTAACCAGCTGATATTTTAAATGATCATCAAACCAAGTATCGAGGATTATGAAGATAATGTACATTAGTTTTAGTAAAAGAGTAGAGGAGAGATGATACGCATTGAAGAGCAAAGAGAAGAAGAAAGAACCTGGACTGGGATCCTGGACCTGTGGGTTCTAGCTCTGGCTCCTTCGCTAGTTTGAACTTCCTGTGCTGACTTTTGTCTGCTTTCATCAAGGAACTGTGCTAGACGACATGGAAGAGAGCTTCTAGCTCCAAAGATCTAAGGGAACATTTGGAGATGTTGAAAGACGGTAGGCACCTGAGTGTAATTTGAAGCTATTTGGCTATGAGTCAGAAACAAATCCAGGGACTATTTTTATTGCTCTTTACTTCAAATTCCCTAATTTGGGTTCTACTAAATGAGAGAAAGAGAGAAGGAGGGAGGGAGAGACAGAGAAATAGAAGGGGGAGAAAAGGGGAGGAGAACTATGACGAGGTAAAGGGAGGAGTTCCTAGCAACCAGTGTTTAGGACTTTGTGCTTTAACTGCTGAGGGCCAGGGTTCAATCCCTGGTTGGGGAACTAAGATCCCAGAAGCCCCATGGCCAAAAACAAGGGGAAAAAAAGAGATAAAGAAGAAAAAAGTAAAACAACAAATAAAAAACAACAAATACATCTTTAATGAGTCAAATAACAAAGCTAGGCATTTTTAGTATACTAAAGCAGTTCTTTGAGTGGCAATGTCACCCTATAGAAAGAACACAGACAAGTTTTGGATCCAAAGCCCTTCATTTGAATCATAGCTTTTTCACTTATGGCTTAAACAATCCTGAATAAATCTCCATTTCTTTGAGCCTCAATTTCCTCATGTAGAAAAGGAGAATAATGATAGCAATAGTAGTAATAGCCACTATTTATTGAATGCTTTATGTGCCAAGCACTGAACTAGGCTCTTTGTATTATGTTTCCAAATCCACCCACAACTGTATAAATTGGGTATTATTGCCATTTTATAGATAAGGACATCGAGACTAACTGAATCTAAGGGCAGATCTGGGATTCTGATCCAATTTGGTAAAACTCTGAAGCTTATTCTCTCATATACAGTCCTACACTTCCCCGAAGGACAATAACATATATCAAAAAAAATTAAATTTTAAAAGATACTTTGTGAATGGCAATGTGGAAGTATTCTTGTTGTTGTTCAGTCACTCGGTCCTGTCCAACTCTTTGTGATCCCATGGACTGCAGCATACCAGGCTTCCCTGTCCTTCACTCTCTTCTCAGAGTTTGCTCTCACCCTCTTTTCCTCTGGTCCTCAATCTTTCCCAGCATCAGCGTCTTTTCCAATGAGTCAGTGGTATAGAAGGATTCTATACAATATTCATTATCAATACAACAATGATAATGCAGTAGCAACAACAATAATATCAGTGAATTTTTAAATGTTCATAATCAAAGTGAGTATCCAATAGGAATGCATATGACTTTATTTGAATGTCTAATCAAATGGCAACTAGATGTCTCCAAGTTAATCAGACTCTAAGAGCTTCCCTCATCAGGTTTCATCATTGAGTGCCTAAGATTCTGGGTTCAGAAAAAAAGTCTGCAGAGTAGACATGTTATTTGAGAAATGGTACAGAGAAGATACAGAGCAAAGTGAAACCTCTTTGTGTTGTGCAGTTTTATCACTGAAAGTGCCATCTGGCCAAGCAGATCAGAAAATAACTAGAGATCACCAGCTGGTAAATTTTACCTTTAAAAAAAATAAACAAGCAAAAGACTCAGTAATCTATCAGTGCTGTAATCCTGGACTGTCATCAGTAAAATAGGTGGCAAACTGTCACTATGAGTCATCAAGGCCAACAAAGAATCTCTCTGGCCTTTTAGAACTGGACCATGTGAACTTGAAATTGAACCTTAGTGCAGAGGAATGGTGTATAGCTCTTTTAAAAGAGGATGTGGGAAACCAGATGACTCAAGCAGGTGGCACGGTTGACCTAAGAGTCTCATTTCCACTCAAGTATCAACGTCTGTCTCAGGAACCCTCCTCCCTACCTGCTAATTTGATTTCTTCAGTTCCCTTAAAAAGTCCTGGCACCTTTCAAACCTGTTAGAGACAGATATAGAATGTTAAATGTGAAGCAGACCTCAGATATCATCTGGTCAAATGTTCTTATTTCACAGGTGAGAAAACAAAGGCTCAGAGAGGTAATGCCTGAAGGCCCCAAAGCATGTCAGCAACACTGGAAGATCACCAATCTTCAGCTTTCCATACAGTGTTTTCCTAGTATCTGCTGCTACGTCACCCACCCCTCATCCTTCAGTGCTCCCACACTGCCTGCAACACATACACACTCAAATATTCATGTATGCACTAAGGGCTTCAGGAAGATAATAATCCCAGAGTGCTATTCACAGGGAGTGGATAGTATTTCCTTTATGCACTTTATACGTATGAATGCATTAATCCTTCTAATAACCCTGGAGGTAGGTACTACTATTATCCTTACAGAGACATGAGTGTGAGCAAGCTCCGGGAGTTGGTGATGGACAGGGAGGCCTGGCGTGCTGCAGTCCATGGGATCACAAAAAGTCGTATATGACTGAGCTACTGAACTGAACTGAATGGTTGCACAGTATTGTAAATGGGCTTCCCTGGTAGGTCAGTTGATAAATAATACATCCACAATGCAGGAGACCAGGGTTTGATCCCTGGGCTGGGAAGATCCCCTGGAGAAGGAAACCGCAACCCACTCCAGTATTCTTACCTAGAAAATTCCATGAACAAAGGAACTTAGCAGGCTACAGTCCATGGAGTCATAAGAGTCAAACATGGCTGAATGATTAAACCAAAACCCAACCTGATGCCACTGAATTGTACATTTTAAAATGGTTAAAATGGTACATTTTATAGTATGTATATTTTACCCCCAAAAAAGGTTCTAAAGGCCTTTTGGCAGTGACAGAGAATACTGGGGCACTATTTTCCAAGGCTACAAGAAGCATATTTGGGTCTAGAACCTAAGCATCTTATTACTCAGTAAACATTTATTGTTGCCTATTATATCTAAGGTTCTATGCAAGTTATGTCAGGGTATATACAAATAATAAAGCCATAGTTTTCATTCTCAAAGAATAACTGGGAGGCAGCTTGGTTGATGAAAAGTCATGAGAAGGAGCTGGGAATTCCCTAGAGATTCAGTGGTTAAGACTCTGTGTTCTCATGCCAAGGGCCCAGGTTCAATCCCTGGTTGAGTAACCAAAATGCCACAAACCATACAGCAAGGACGAAAGAAAAAAGGAGGAGCTGCTTTTTGTTGAACCATGACACACTTAGCACAGCCACAGCAGCTGGCCTATAGTAGGAGTTTAATCAATGTCAGCTATTATTATTACTATTATTTGACTCTTCTGAGACTTATTTTCCTCTTTGGTAAAACTGTTGTTTAGTAGCTAAGTTGTTTCTGACTCTTCTGCGACCCCACGGACTGTAGCCCACCAGGCTCCTCTGTCCATGGGATTTCCCAGGCAAGAATACAGGAGTGGGTCACCATTTCCTTTTCCAGGGGATCTTCCCAGCCCAGGGACTGAACCTACATGTTTTATACATTGCAGGCAGATTCTTTACCACTGAGCCACCTGGGAAGCCAGGTAAACCAGAGGCTTGAATTACATAATCTGCAGACTATAGCAGGAATAGAGATGGTCTTCTCTCTGTTCTGAAGGTGAGCAAAGCAAGGTAAGACATTCTAGAATGACTGTTCTTCCAGAATGAGAAAACAGAAGCCTGGATGACAATGTGTGGGCTTCATTTTGAAGTAACAGGCTTATGAGTTCTTCTGTGCCTGGGGCCACATGATCAGTGGTGCTGGAGTTGCCTTGTCCTGGTTCTTACAGCTGCTGAGCCAGTTGTTAAACTTTCAAGGGCTTTCCTGGTGGCTCAGTGGTAAAGAACTTGCCTGCAATGCAGGATATGCAGCAGGAGCCATGAGTTCGATCCCTGGGTCAGGAAGAGCCCCTGGAGAAGGAAATGGCAACCCACTCCAGTCTTCTTGCCTGGGAAATCCCATGAACAGAGGAGCCTGGTGGGCTACTGCCCATGAGGTCGCAAAGAGCTGGACATGATGTAGTGACCAAACAACAACAACAAGTTGTTTAACAGTCACTATTAAAATTACATGACAGCTATGTGAGCTAGGATAGTCGCTCAGTCATGAGCGACTCTGTTTTTTAAGTTATTTACATGAACTGCATTTGAATGGTGGAAAGGGTAAATAACAGCTGTGCTACTGTGCATTCGTCTTTTCCCAACTCCTCGTTCAGTGATGTCAGGTGAGTAGCCTGAAATCTGTCAAGGTAGGAGTATTTAATACTGTAGGCCTCTGCAAACACAACAAATCAGTCTTCAACCTCTCCCAAGGCTGGTTGTTAAACATTTACCAGTGCACCCCTGGCTTGACCCAGCATATGCATTTAGACTCTCTTGAAAGGACCCAACTATTGCTGTCAGACAGAAGAGCATAGTTATCATCTGACTGCATGTAACTCAGGGACACATGGAGAAATAGGCTGTTAGATGTGGCCCTCTTTTCCTCTGTCTCCTTAAGCAAAATAAAATAACTAATTCTGAGTGTTTGGCCCATAGCCAAGGAGCTCTCATGTTCAATTCTTCATCCCTTGCTTGCAAGAGCTAATTACAGTGAGGGGTGTGCAAAGCAAGAGTGCTTTGTGTTCCAAGTGAAATAATGGCTTAGTCACCCCTGAGAGCATGAAGGCTCTGTACTTCTCCTCAGAGCAGTGAACACAAATCCCAGTCTGACGGCATGTGACTTTTTCTTTTCCTAAATGAATCAGACTTTGTGAATAGAAATGCAGCCTTCCTCCGCCCGCTCTGGCGTTTCTGTCTTAGTTAAATCGACTCACCGAGAGCCGTAGCAGCCTGTCGGTTCGCACGTTCAGCTCTGATACTGTCACGGGGAAATGCAATCCTTACTTTGCAAACTCACTGATTACATAGCATAAACTTGATTTTGTTTTTGTGTTTCTACTCCCAAGGTAGAGAACTGAGACCTGGGCTCAGAAAGGGAATCTTTTCTGAGCAAAATTAGATCCACGAGTCAACCTGTTGGAGGTTTCAGTGCCTTTTCTGTGGAGCCAGGACATTGCAGGGTGGGTTTGAGCTGCATACCAGGCCATGCCTGGACATATTTTCGGACCTAAAAAGTATAGACATGAAGACCCTAAACGTTGACCAACACTGGTGATTCCTAAACTGTAGCTGATTCAAAAAAAGTGTTCCAGTAACAGTGGAGGGCAATGTAGAATTTTGGATAAGCCCACATCCATGACTAGAGCCAGAATGCTTGGGTCTGAATTCCAGCTTTCCCATTTATCAGTTTTGTGACCTTGGGCCAGTCACTTCAAATCTATGTCTCAGTTTCATCATCTGTAAAAAAGGAATAATTAATAATAACTACCCTCATAGGGTTGGTGTGAAGATTAAATACCTTAAAATTTGCAACATGCTTAGAGAGCGGCTTAGTATATAGTAGGTGCCATATAAATGCTAGTTATAACTAGAATACTGACATGCTTTCTAATTGGTTTTGGATTGAAAATTTGTTAATAGGTTAATTGAAGGCAAATTTTTCCTTATTCTTTTTCTTATTTACTTCCAGGTACCTTAAATACACGATTTCACTCTGAGATACTAGGCAGGTGTCTTGCAGTGCAGTTCCAGAAGCAAATTATCAACTAGTCCTTACGTAGCCTGGGCCTAGAAGTCAAAGTACATTCTGGTGGTTAGGAGTCAGGGCTTTAAAGTCAGACACAGAGAACTCTTTTGGCTTTTTGTTTACTTTTTATTTTTAAATAATTGTGGACTTACAGAAAAGTTGCAAAAATACAGGATTCACAACTACCCTTTATCCAGCTTACCTTGACGTTAACATCTTTCATTATATAGTACAATTATTAAAGCCAGTTAACAAATGTAGAAACAAGTCTGTTAACTAAATTATAAATCTTTTTTCTTCTTTTGTTTTTTATTTTTGAAATTATGAAAGTAAGATAACACATTTACAGGAGACTTGGAAAATACAGAGCAAAGTTACATATAGTTCCACTATATGTCATAGTTATTTTTATAAGTAGATGAATTAAGTTTTAGTTGGAGTTTGAATATCAAGCTCTCAAATATTACTAGAACGGACAGAAAATAGAAGGACAGTATATTTGAAAAGCACTGTGAACCAATTGAACATGATTAAGTAAATCTTTTTTGGGGGGGGCACAGAGAAAACCTAGTTTCACAGTCAAGGATTGAACCCATGCCCCCTGCAGTGGAAGTGTGGAGTCTTAACCACTGAACTGCCAGGGAAGTCTCTCAACTATAAATCTTATTCAAATTCCAGCAGTTTTCCATCAAAGCCCAGGATCTAACACAAGATTTTACATCGCATTTAATTGTTGTGTCCTCTGAGTATTATCCAGTCCATAGCAGTTCCTCAGACTTTGCATTTCTATCCTGACCTTGACACTATAGATGAGTATCAGCTAATTATTTTATAGAATTTCTCAGTTTGGGTTCATTGGATATTTACTGGTGATTAGATTGAAGCTTGCCCTTTTGGTGGGAGGCCCACAGAAATGATGTGTCCTTGTTGTATCAGGCTTTCCCAGACAGCTCAGTTGGTAAAGAATCCGCCTGCAATGCAGGAAACCCTGGTTTGATTTCTGGGTCAGGAAGATCCACTGGAGAAGGGATAGACTGCCCACTCTAGTACTCTTGGGCTTCCCTTGTGGCTCAGCTGGTAAAGAAGCCGCCTGCAATGTGGGAGACCTGGGTTTGATCCCTGGGTTGGGAAGATCCCCTGGAGGAGGGAATGGTTACCCACTCCAGTATTCTGGCCTGGAGAATTCCATGGAGTGTATAGTCCATGAGGTCGCAAAAAGTCGGACATGACTGAGCGACTTTCACTTTCACTGCTGTATCATTTGGGGAGAAGAGGAGGTTAATGTGTCTTTATTAATGGTGATATTAACTCTGATTACTTGGCTAAAGTTTCTTCACTGTAAAGTTATATGCTGTTTTCTAGAATAGAAGACATTGTTAGCAACCTTAGAATAAAGGAAAAAAATTTTTTTTGGTATCCCAGAGCTTCTGTAACAAACTTTACATTTACATCCTGCTCTATGAAAGATTTTATATATATTACCCAACATATCAATGTGCTTTAATATTTGAAGTAAAAGAGACAGAACTACCTTATAATTTGATTACCAGATCAAATGAAAAATCATTTTGGTTACTTCTATGCAATGCTTATTTGAACTGCGTCTAAAAGCTTTATCATAGAATAACAGACCAGTGGAACAAGATTGCAATCTTAACATGTATAAAGGAAATTTTGCACTGTAATGAACATGTGAGACAAAGGGGAAAAAAAACAGTGAAGCCTATGTATTAGGTATGTGCCATGTATAGTCATTAAATGTAACTAAGTCTTTGGGTGGAAAAAAATAAGCCAGTGAAAGATGCTGGAAATTCATATGGAGGAAGGGTAATACTGTAAATGCAAAATATCAGAGCTTGATATTCTGGGCATATGCGGCAATATATAACATAACATACATAATCAAGCCCATATCATCCTCACACACAGTACAGTTTATTTTCAGAATTCAAGAGCTAGTCCTCTCAGAAGACAGCAGGAGGCTAACTTGACATCATTGCATTAGAAAGTGAAAATGTTAACCACTCAGTCGTGTCCAACTCCATGAGACCCCATGAACTGTAGCCTGCCAGGCTCCTCTGTCCATGGGATTTCCCAGGCAAGAATACTGGAGTAGGTTGCCATTCCCCTCTCCAGGGGATCTTCCCAATCCAGGGATTGAACCTGGGTCTCCTGAATTGCAGGCAAACTCTACCATCTGAGCCACTAGGAAGGTTACTCTTAAGGAGAATTGTATTATCTTTGCTTTGTTTTCTATGAACATATTATATGTAGCTTAAGTTAAACACATATTTTATATTAGGAGTAACTAATGAAAAAAACCGAATTATGGCATTTTATGCTATTGTTCTCTAGTGAAGACTTAGGAGAGAAAGAAAAAATAAATGTGGGGTGAGACTAGCTAACACTTGGGTGCTTGCCATATGCTGGGCGCATTCACTATCTGCGAGTGTTAATCTCAGTTTCATAACAACTCTCTAGTATATTTACCGTTATCATCACATCCATTTTACACATGAAGAAACAAGTACAGAGAACCTAGACAACTTGACCAACATCACACAGCTAATTAAGTGTCAAATTGGGATTTGAATCTTCAAGGTTGCTCTAGGATACTGAAGCTCTCATCTGCCACAAAGCATGGTACCTCAAAGGCTAATAACCTTTGCTGCTGCTGCTGCTGCTGAGTCGCTTCAGTTGTGTCCGACTCTGTGCGACCTCATAGACAGCAGCCCACCAGGCTCCCCCTTCCCTGGGATTCTCCAGGCAAGAATACTGGAGTGGGTTGCCATTTCCTTCTCCAATGCATGAAAGTAAAAAGCGAAAGTGAAGTCACTCAGTCATGTCCAACTCTCAGTGACCTCCTACCAGGCTACTCCGTCCATGGGATTTTCCAGGCAAGAGTATTGGAGTGGAGTGCCATTGCCTTCTCTGAATAACCTTTGAGATTCATACAATTTTCTTCTTCTAATACTATGTACCCAATATATATATTTAAAATATCAGTTCATTTAAGTCATTCAGTTATGCCCAACTCTTTGCAACCCCATGGACTGCAGCATACCAGGCTTCCCTGTTCATCACCAATTCCTGGAGCTTGCTCAAATTCATGTCCGTCAGGTTAGTGATGCCATCCAACCATCTCTTCTTCTGTCAAGCCCTTCTTCTCCTGCTTTCAGTCTTTCCCAGCATCAGGGTCTTTTCCAGTGAGTCAGTTCTTCACATCAGGTGGCCAAAGTATTGGAGCTTCAGCTTCAGCATCAGTTCTTCCAATGAATATTCAGGGCTGATTTCCTATAGGATTGGCTTATTTGATCTTCTTACAGTCCAAGGGACTCTCAAGAGTCTTCTCCAACACCACAGTTCAGAAGCATCAATTCTTTGGCGCTCAGTTTTCTTTATGGTCCAGCTCTCAATCCATACATGACTACTGGAAAAACCATAGCTTTGTCTAGACAGACCTTTATTGGCAAAGTGATGTCTCTGCTTTTTAATATGCTGCCTAGGTTGGTCATAGCTAGTTATATATTTAAAATATACTGTATATAAAATTTTTAATAGATCACAAATTGAATAATATATATGTATTGTCTCTTCAATATGTGACAAATCAGTATTTCTGGCATTTGCATTTTCCCCCTTTTTGATTCTTTCAACACCACTGCATCTCTATACACTCTAAACAGAAATGAGTACTCCATCTTGTATCCAGGCCTGGATTGTTTTCTAACTGGCTTATGAGTTGAGAAGCTCTGTGGAGACAAGGATCAAGTCCTCACAGGACACTAGGACAGACTCAATCTTAAGAGCTAATGTTTATGAATCCCCTCATTTGTGTCTGGCAATAGTCTTAAGTTTTTCATAGTCATACTCTCATTCCTCAGAACTGCCTCTGAGGTACATGTCATTATTATCCTCATTTCACACGTGGGGAAACTAAAAGTTAAGTGACTATACCTAGTCAGCCAGCTAGTGAAGGGCAAATCCGAGATTTCAACCAAAGGATGTCCAACCCCCAAATTGCTGCCTCGACCATTAGGATATGCTACATGCTGGCTGGTGCTAAATACATGGCAGATACTCAGTAAATGCTTGTTGACTGATTCATTAATTGATGCTTCATCTGTTTATTCTTTTTGGTTTTTTTTTTTTGGCAGTGCCGGGTCTTGGCTGCTGCTCCGGCTTTTCTGTAGTTGTGGAGAGTAGAGGCTACTCTCTAGCTGCAGTGCTCAGGCTTCTCACTGTGGTGGCTGCACTTGTTGCAGAGCATGGGCTCCAGGGCGTGTGAGCTTCAGGAGGTGCAGCACTGTGGCTCCTGGGCTCTGGAGCACAGGCTCAATAGTTGTGGCGCCTGGGCTTAGTTGCTCCGCAGCATGTAGGATCTTCTCAGACCAGGGATCAAATCTGGGTCTCCTGCTTTGGCAGGTGGACTCTTTTATCACTGAGCCCTGGTGGCTTTTTGATGAAGGAGTGAAGATAAAAAAAAATCAGGAAGATGGGGAAAGAGACAGTTAATAACATCGAAGTGGCCAGAAAAATAACTGAGCTGAGAGTGAGTGACCAAGTAGAGATGAATGCTGGGAGTGCAGGGGAGAGGCAGAAAAGACAGTGACTGCCTTGGCTGATGTCTTGGTTGGAAGTCACACTGGCCTCAGGTAGAGATTATGCTACTACATCAGTCTGGTGTGACTGGAGGCCAGAGACTGCAGTTTCCATCCTGTGTGCCTAAACTCCTTTAAACTCATTTTCTTTAATCTTGGAGTTTTAGCTTCATTCACTATGATGGGATAAACTATGTTCTGGGCTTTGGGAAGACAGAAGTGAACAAAATAGATAAAAATTTCTATCCTCATGAAGCTTGTGTTATAATTGGAGGGATACAGACAATAAACATAATAAATAACTATATAACAGCATTAAGGTGGCAAAAGTTGTAGAGCAGTGTAAGGGAGACTAGGAGGGGTTGGGGCTGGAGGGGGTGTGGTCAGAATAGATTTTACCTAAAGGGTGGCATTTGAGCAATTATTTAAAGGAGATGAGGTTAAAAGAAAGAAAATAATAAGAATAGTAAGACCCATATTACCAAAATAGAGAAGTTTAGAGTGAATGTTTTACAAGAAGATTACTACTGAGTAGTTGAGTACTTTTATAGAGGAAAAGCAACCTGCAGCTTTGTCATTCTTCTCTAGGAGGTCTGGGAGATGACAAAGCATCTATAACTCAATTTTCACTTCAGTTGCTTAAAAATACAATTTCCACCCCAAAGTGGAGGTAGCATACTTTTGAACCTTCGGTCAGTTTTGTTTGTTCATGCATATACTGTTAGTGAGTCAGTGCATGAAGTGGCTTGTTCTTATGACCACATAACTGTAAACCACAAAAAGACAATCAATTACCACAGAACAGCAAAGACTGTCTTTCTGTACATTAATCAAATGAAGCACAAAATTGGTAGATACATTTTCAAGTGTAATCTAAACATTTATTTTCGTTATAATATACAAAAAATACTGCTAAAACAGTTTCTTAGACAAGGAATATATAAACTTGAGTGTTTCTCAGTTTTTATTCTGATAACTATTATTGAGTTCCTACCATGGCAGATATCAAGCAAAGAGTTTTACTATATGTAAAATTTTGTTTAGTTTATTCACTCATTTAAACAACAATTGAGCCTTCTCTTGTGCCAGGCATCATTCTAGACACAACAGGGAACAAAACAGAGAAAATTCCTGATCTTATGGAAATGGATATGTAACAGACCATGTGGTAATAAATGCTGTAGCAAAATCAAACCAGGCTAAAGTGGGTAGAGAATGCTGTTGAGTGGGGGTGGGGGGCTGCTAATTTATTATAGGGTGATCAGAGAAGCTCTGTGTAATAGGATGACGGTTTTCTGGGGAAAAAATGTTTCTAGGCAGGGGATACAGCAGAAATAAGAACATGTCTAATATTTGACTCTATTATTTTATAGGAACCTAAAGGCTCCAGTATATTATTACATATGTGTCCAAATCACATCAGTAACAAAGGGCAAAGCCAAAAGACAACTCCAGGTCTATTAATCTCAAAATCCATGCCCTATTCTTCCAAAATACCATTTGATTTACTCATCCTAGTCCAAAGACTTGCTCTTTTAAAAGACTGGCAAAGCACAAGACTACCAGGAATTAATTGGTGCTGCTGTTATTTCTTTAATTTACTCTAGCCTTAGGCACATTACTGACACTTGCTCTTCTCCAGAGCCCGTAAACTGGGGTTCGGGTAATTAACAACCCAGAACAACTATTATGAGAACTAATTAGTTTCTGCTTACAAAATACTTTGAACATTAACAATAAGAGTGTCTTCACTCCAAGTATCACATTTTCCTCCCAATGGAACTCTAGATACCTCCATTCCCCTCCTACCCCAAATTCTACCCCTAGTCCTTCTCAAATTTCCCTCTGTTGAAAAAAAAAAACAACCTAGTTATTACAATCAGAAGTCCAAATTCAGTTCAGTCACTCAGTCGTGTCTGGCTCTTTGTGCAGCACACCAGGCTTCCCTGTCCATCACCAACTCCCATTGTCTACCCAAACCCATGTCCATTGAGTTGATGATGCCATCCAGCCATCTCATCCTCTGTCGTCCCTTTCTCCTGCCCCAATCCTTCCCAGCATTAGGGTCTTTTCCAATGAGTCAACTCTTCGCATCAGGTGGCCAAAGTACTGGAGTTTCAGCTTCAACATTAGTCCTTCCAATGAACACCCAGGACTGATATCCTTTAGGATAGACTGGTCGGATATTCTTGCAGTCCAAGGGATTCTCAAGAGTCTTCTCCAACACCACAATTCAAAAGCATCAATTCTTCTGCACTCAGCTTTCTTCACCGTCCAACTCTCACATCCATACATGACTACTGGAAAAACCATAGCCTTGACTAGATGGACCTTTGTTGGCAAAGTAACGTCTCTGCTTTTCAATATGTGATCTAGGATGGTCATAACTTTCCTTCCAAGGAGTAAGCATTACAGTCCAAGAGTTACAGTCATTTTTAACTCCTTTCCCTTCACTAACATACATTCCTGAGTCCTATTCATTCTACCTCCAAAATGTATCTTTTATCCATCCACATCTCTCCATCTTCAATGCCACTAATCTACTTCAACCAATTATCCTCTCTTGCATGGAACATTGCAATAATTGGCTAGTTGGCCTCCTCTTTTTCCATCTTTTGCTCCTTTCCAATGCATTTGCCACACAAAAGCCAAGAGTGACCTTTGAAAAAGAGAGATCAAAACATATCATTTCCCTACTTAAAACCATTCAGTGACTGCCTACTGTAGACAGGATAAAGTACAACCCTCTACCACGGTGAGGGTGACCAACTTGTCTTACCCAGGACTTTCCTGATCTAAGCACTGAAAGTCTCACATTCTCAAAAACTCCCCAGTTCTGGACAATAGGGGTGACTGATCACATTAAGCACGTGGAGTGGCTCCTCCCTGCCTCATGGCCTCATCTCATGCACTGTCCCCTCAATCACTATACCCTTTGCACACTGGCCTTTGTCAGGTCCTAGAATGTCACTTTCCATTCTCAAGGCCTACATAGTTAGGCCCTCCTTTCCCTTGATCTGGAATGTTCTTCCTGTAGCTGGGTTTTTCTCATCCTTGAAAGCTCCAGAAAGGCCTTCCCTGACTCAGGTTACCTTAACAGGTCCTATCTGTTATTGTCTATTATAGCATTCTTTTGCTTCCTTCCTAGAACTTATTTGTCTTGATTCATTTATCATTTTACCTATTCATTGTCCGTTTCCTACCATTAGAATGTAAGAGGGCAGGAACCTTGTTGGCAGTGTTCTCTGTGGTATCCTCCAGCACATGGCATATGGCAAGTGCTCAGAAAATATTTATTGAACCAGCATTTTAGTCTTGAGCCTCATCCCAACCAAACAGCTGGTGGACCTGTGCCCTGTAGAGACAGCAATCAAGGTCTTACAAACAGCAGAAGATCTGGTTGACCTAGCTTCCCACCATTCCCAACCCTACTGGTGACAAAGACCTGACCTCATAAGGATCTCAAAAAAAATGTTGGTTTCTCTGAAAGCCTAGAGGGATTAAAGGACTTGCACGAGGGTTTGCATTTAGCATTGGGAAAGGTAAAACTGATATTTCCTGCTTCCCTACCAAGTGAATTCAAATTTCAAAGGATCTTAGTGTAGGAAGAAACCTCTAGATCCAATTCGCTTTGGTCTTTCAAAGAAGACTCTGTAGTTTGCAAGCTATAACACAGGGAATATAGCCAGAATTCTGTAGTAACAATAAATAGAATATAACCTTGATTTATTTAATTAATTTTTATTGGAGTATAGTTGTTTACAGTGTTGTATTAGTTTGGAATATAACCTTTAAAAGTTGTGAATCACTATGCTGTATCTTGTAACGTAAGTAATTCTATAATCAACTATATTTCAATTTAAAAAATCAAAAAAGACTCTAGTCTCTATTTAAAAGATAAGACATCTGGAGCCAAGAAAAATAAGTGACTTTTCCAAGGTCACACAGCTATTGAATGGCAAGGAAAAACTTCATTCTTAATTAGTTTCTGGTTTTATATCTTTTTAACTGGACTTTGTACAATCATGTGATCAAGTATCTTTTCTGCACTGAATAGGTTAACAAATGCTTTAAAAGAGAAAACAAAGTGAATACAAAGATACCTCCGGAGTGACAAGTTGGTTTTTTGTGTGTTTTTAGTTGCTAAGTCTTTTGTTGCTAAGTTGTCCAAGTCTTTTGCAACCCTGTGGACTGTAGCCCTCCAGGCTTCTTTGTCCGGGACTTCCCAGGCAAGAATACTGGAGTGGGTTGCCATTTCCTTCTACAGGGGATCTTCCCAAGACAGGGATCAAACCTGCATTAGCAGGCGGATTCTTTACTACTGAGCCACAGGGAAGACTTTAAACAGATGCAATGCTTTTGTTCCTGATTTATTAATTCATTCAACAATTATCTGAGTCTCTGCTATTTGCCGTGAATTGTTCTGCATACTGGATATATAGTAAAGAATAAAACAAAGATATCCTCTCTGCCCTCCTAGAGCTTACATTCTTGTGTGATCGACAAAAGATAACAAAGTGATCAAAGTGCTATCAAGAAAAATAAAGTAAGGAGAGAAAAAATAAAGTAAGGAGAGAGTGACAGAGGAGGAGCACAGCTGTTTAAATAAGATGGTCAGGGCAGGACACTTTAGCAAGATGCCACTTGAGCAGTGATCTGAGTGAATTCAGGGCAGACACTAGAGGAAGAATGTCCCAGGCCAAGGGGAACAGAAGCACAAAGGCCCTAAGGCAGCATAGGGCTTGGCATGTTCTGGGGAATGCCCAGGGGCCCTGTGGTTGGAGTGGAGGAAGCCGGAAGGAGGAAGAAAGGTCACACAGGGACAGGGGACCAGATCCTGGTGGCAACTGCTCTTCCCTTTTAAACTGACACATCTTTATAAAGCAAATATTTGCAAAGTTAGGCCTTGGAGAGGGGGGGTTTATTGAATGTGTTTCAGTATGTTAACAAACGCCACAGGATTCGCTTTTCTTCCATTTCTTGTTGTTAGAATGTTAATCTATTTAAATCCTTTCAGCTCCACTTGTTTGGAAATCAGTCATCTAGTGCTTGGAGCTAAAAAAAGGAGACCACTACATCTCCACAGAGCAGATAGGGCCACCCCTCCAGCCCAAGGTCTCAGTAGAAAACCTAGCTATTGTTCAGCGGATAGTTTCATGTTGGTTTCTAAAAATAAGAACCTGAGTCATCTTTTCAGTCAGAGAGAGAACTTTATTCCTTTTACCCCCTTGGCTCCTGGTTGGTTAAGGTTACTCAGCAGTGGGTGGACAGGTCTGTCTGCTCCCTCACTGTGGGTGGTGAGGCAGTGAGGGAGAAAGGTGAACTGACTGGGAAGTCAGGCCTAAGCCAAATCCTGTTCTCACCACAGTCACTAGATATTTTTACTTTTTGGTCCCACAGCTTGTGGGATCTTAGTTCCCCAACCAGGTTTCTGAATTAATTTCAGGATAGTGGGATTGACTGTGTTAAACATGATCAAGGCCATCGTTTCCACACTCATGAGATCATGCAGTTTTCATGTCATGACATCATGATACACAACATAGCATCCATAAGAACATAAACTCTAGACTCGCTGCTAGGGTTCAAATCTTGTCCCTGCCGCTTTCTTTCAGTGCGGTCTTGGGCAAGTAGTTATTTAATCTCTCTATGCTGAGTTTTCTCATTTGTAGAGCATCTACTTCACAGGATTGTTGTGAGGATTGAATCAAATATTTATAAAATGTTTACAATTGGGCCTGGCATTGAGAAGTACTATACAAGTGCTTGATAAATGCATTTCCCCCATCAAAGAGCTGCTAAGAAGTAGCAAAAGTGAATCACTTAAGGCTTTTTTTTGCCTTCCCCAGCCCAGTCTACCCTCTTATTAAAGACAGTGGCATGGATTTTTCCAAAACTTAACATCCTACAACATTTAAAAGGGAACAAAAAGATGAAAAATAAAAACTTTTTCTCCCACCCAAGGCATCCACACACTGGGCTCCAGAAGTAATCACTGATACTAGCCTGTACATCTTCCTAAGACAGACTGTACACAGACAACAGTATGGATATTGCTATGATAATACATCATGTAAACCAGTTCCACAGATATGTTTTTAACACAGATGAGGCCGTGGTATTCTGTTCTCTACCTTGCTGGTCTTCACTTAGCTGTTTATTAGAGAGTCTTTCGCAACAGCACATTGAGAACTGCCTCACTTTTTTTTTGATGGCCATGGAGTATTCCACTGAATGTGTGTATCATATTTATTTTACCAGTCTCCTACTGATAGATATTTAGTTTTCAAGTTTTTCTATTATAATCAATAATATGATTATCCTTGAACATGTATTGTTTCCCATGTCTGTGAGTATATCTGCAGGATAAATTTCTAGAAGTGGAATTGCTCAGTCAAAAAATATGTATAGTGTTGACATCTATTACTAAGTTGTCTTCCAAGGAGGTTGTATCAATTTACACTCTCTCTACCATATAGGAGTGCCTATTTTCCCACCCCTTCACCATAATTGTTGATTATTTCAAAGTTTTTATCTTTGCTATAGACTCTAAGTCGGACTTCGACCCTCTGATGTCAATATGGTCATTCATACTTACCAGCAAGAGTGACAGGAGAAATAAATAGGAATGCTCTTAGTCATGATTGTGCAGACAAACCGACCTCTGGAAATCAAGATCCTTTAGGGCATGGTTAGCTAAATGCGGCTTCTGTCTCATTCTCTGTAGGAAAGCTGTCAATGCAAGACTGTGAAGACTCACATATAAACAAGAAAGACCTACTGTATATAGCACAGAGAACTACATTCAATATCTTGTAATAACCTATAATGGAAAAAGAATCTAAAAGAGAATATAAATAGGAACTTCCCTGGTGGTCCAGTGTCTAAGACACTGCTCTTAATGCTGGGGGCCCAAGTTTGATCCCTGGTCAGGGAACTCCTTTCGGTGAACCAAATGCTGTAGCTAACAGTCTACATACCGCAACTAAAGATCCTGCATCCCCCATGCCACAACAAAGATTGAAGATTCCCTGTGCTGCAATTAAGAGTCAGTGCAGCCAAATAAATATTGTTTTAAAGAAAAGATAAATATATCTTCAGATATATTGTATATTCAGATATATAAATATTAGAATCACTTTGGTGTACAACATTGTAAATCGACTATATCTCAATAAAATTTAAAAAAAAAAAAAAGACTGCAAAGACTTGATGAGGACAGAGATTCCTCTAAAACCAAAACGATCTTCCATAAGCAAATAAAGATACCTTCCGCTTTGTCTGTTTAATATAGATCCCTTAAGGTTTATGTGGTATGGGAACATATAAATGGCACAGTACTTGCTAATTTGGAACATGGACTTTGGGCTGTTTTATTCTGAAAATGGGTTCTCAATAGGTACGACAGAGCTCTTTGAATTCAGAAACCAGTGCAGCAAAAACATTAAACTGCAACCCAATCAACAAGGAAAAGTCAATTAGGAAAATGTTGGAGTCGATGATATTTCATTTGCATTTGTCAATATGGTGTATCTGGGACTATTTCTTGCTGAGAAGCAGCAGTCCGGGTGCCTGGGAGGATCCAGTGTGTGCCAAGATATTTAGCGAGTGAAAGAAGTTTCCTTCCTCGAGCTAATACTTAAAACTATTCATTTCTGGTAATATTACACTTTATGATATTATTCATGTGATAATTAACAGCAGGCAATGCCCTAAAAATGATTTTATGTACCAAAATGTGAAAAACTTTATTTTGGCACCTAGCAGGGACAGAAGCTGTAAGACCAGATAAAAATCCATACCTTTCTAAAGCAGTAAGGTTTGAATTATAGATACTACATATTGTAATTACATATAGCTGTAGTTTAGATTTCTTTGTACCTTAGCCTTGTTTGGTAAAGCCTCTTCAGTTTTTGAATATTTATCTTTGATTTGGGAGTTCATATACAGCAGACCCTTGAACAACACAGTTGTGAACTGTGCAGTCCACTTACAGCAGATTTTTTTCAATAATAAATATGATGGTAATACATTCATACACAACTATGAAGTTGGCTCAATCCACAGATGCCAGATCACACAGGTGGAGGAACCACATAGAGGGAGAAACCAGGAACCAGGGATCCAGAGGAACCTGAACGGAAGTTTTACACTCCTAATCCATGAGTTATTTATAGGTCAACTGCATCTTAGTCCAAGTTGGTTGAAGTTTGGTAAAATTCTAAGTCTCGGTGCTTTTTCTTTCTTTTCTAGATAAGACTTTGTTGAGTTTTCACTAAATAACATATAACTCTTCCCTACTTCCCTCATCTTTTCCCCACGACAGTTCAGTTCAGTTTAGTCACTCAGTTGTGTCTGACTCTTTGCGACCCCATGAATCGCAGCACCCCAGGCCTCCCTGTCCATCACCAACTCCCAGAGTCTATCCAAATTCATGTCCATCGAGTCGGTGATGCCATCCAGCCATCTCATCTCTGTTGTTCCCTTCTCCTCTTGCCCCCAATCCTCCCCAGCATTGGGGTCTTTTCCAATGAATTAACTCTTTGCATGAGGTGGCCAAAGTATTGGAGTTTCAGCTTCAACATCAGTCCTTCCAATGAACACCCAGGACTGATCTCCTTTAGGATGGACTGGTTGGATCTCCTTGCAGTCCAAGGGACTCTCAAGAGTCTTCTCCAACACCACAATTCAAAAGCATCAATTCTTTGGTGCTCAGCTTTCTTCACCGTTCAACTCTCACATCCATACATGACTACTGGAAAAACCATAGCCTTGACTAGATGGACCTTTGTTGGCAAAGTAATGTCTCTGCTTTTCAATATGCTATCTAGGTTGGTCATAACTTTTCTTCCAAGTAGTAAGCATCTTTTAATTATACAGCTGCAATCACCATCTGCAGCAATTTTTGAGCCCCACAAAATAAAGTCTGACACTGTTTCCACTGTTTCCCCATCTATTTCCCATGAAGTGATGGGACCAGATGCCATCATCTTAGTTTTCTGAATGTTGAGCCTTAAGCCAACTTTTTCACTCTCTTCTTTCACTTTCATCAAGAGGCTTTTTAGTTCCTCTTCACTTTCTGCCATAAGGGTGGTGTCATCTGCATATCTGAGGTTATTAATATTTCCCCTGGCAATCTTGATTCCAGCTTGTGCTTCTTCCACCCCAGCATTTCTCATGATGTACTCTGCATGGAAGTTAAATAAGCAGGGTGACAAAATATAACCTTGACGTACTCCTTTTCCTCTTTGGAACCAGTCTGTTGTTCCATGTCCAGTTCTAACCTGACCTGCATACAGGTTTCTCAAGAGACAGGTCAGATGGTCTGGTATTCCCATCTCTTAAAGAATTTTCCACATTTTATTGTGATTCACACAGTCAAAGTCTTTGGCCTAGTCAATAAAGCAGAAATAGATGTTTTTCTGGAACTCTCTTGCTTTTTTGATGATCCATTTCCCCATGACAGTGGCATCCAAATCTATAAGGACTAATATTATGTCATTTAAAGAAATAATTTGGTTGAAACCAGCCATGCATGCAGTATTGCCTTGCTTTTCCCTAATCTGTAAGTCAAAAAACAGATGAATGAACTATCTCAATTTGGTCTTGAATATATTTTATATGCTATTGATATTGATGCTTTTAAATTGTGGTGCTGGAGAAGACTCTTGAGAATCCCTTGGACAGCATGGAGATCAAACTATTCAATCCTAAAGGGAATCAGTCTTGAATACTCATTGGAAGTACTGATGCTGAAGCTGAAGCTTTAATACTTTGGCCACCTGATGAGAAGAGCTAACTCATTGGAAAAGACCCTGATAATGGGAAAGATTGAGGGCAAAGGAGAAGGGAGCGACAGAGAATAAGATGTTTGGATGGCATCACTGACTCAATAGACACGAGTTTGAGCAAATTCTGGGAAATAATGAAGTACAGGGAAGCCCAGTATGCTGCAATTTATGGGTTACAAAGAGTAGGTCATGACTTAACAACTGGACAACATATTTTATAAGAATTCACAGATATTAAAAAAAATTTTCCATACAGGTATCTTGAAACTCATGGGATTCCTTGCTAACTGGGACTTCAAAATGAGCAGCTAGTGAAGTAGTAATACTTAAATCTGCCAGATGTTCCTGTAAAGTGTGACATCCCAGGGTCAATGCTTACTTGGTGTTCAATTCTGAGTTATCAAAATTATATAATCGTACCTACTTTAGAAGGTGCCCAGCTTGGTGGGATTCTTGCGCTTTCGGCCAATAGCAGTTTATAAAATCTACAGAGAAAAAGACAGATACATTATCTATTACAGACTAAACTGTGTCCCTTCAAGGTTCATATATTGGAGCCTTACTTCCAAATGTGACATTATTTGGAGATTGGACCTTTAAAGAATTAATTAAAGTTAAATGAGATTACAAGGGTAACCCCAATCCAATATGGCTACTGTTCTTATGAAAAGGAGGAGAGATACCAGGGATATGCACACAGAGAGAATGCCATGTGGAGACACAGTGAGAAGGTGATAATCTGCCAGCCGGAGCAACCAATCCTGCTGGCACCTTGATCCTGGATTTCCACCCTCCAGAATTCTGTTAAGCAACCCAGATTGTGTAATTTTGTTATGGCAGCCCTAGCCAATTTATTCTCTGTGATTTTCAGGGGGAAAAAAAACAAAACTATAGAATTTGAGTGAGTTTTTGAAGATCTTTCCCATGTGGAAGGATGTAACTCTCTGGAATGAGCTGACTCTTGCTGTCAACTAGACAAATAGAATGAAGCCATGAACTGCCACAACCATGACCTTTCCCAAGGCTTGGTGTGCATCTCTTCATTGCAGCCTTTTAATCTATTCTGGCCAGAGTTTGTTTCTGCTATTTGCAACCAAAAGAGCCTTAAGTAAAATGGGTCTTCAAGCCTGAAGATTGACTATGTTTCGTATATAACTATTATTTTTAAAAAATACCTATAGAAGTTGATTAACAAGCTAATCTCAATCTCAGGTTGATAGTAACTTTTTTTTTTTGCAGTTATGGAGTTTTCTCACTCAATAAAAGTCCAAATAAAATAGCAATGTGGTGATGCTAATAAGGAGATTCTGATAAAGAAGCAGGTTGGAAACCACTGATCTAGAGTTTTCTGGCCTCTTTTGTGAGGTAATGGCAATGAAACCTAAAAGGTTGATGGGCGTGCTGTAGAGCAGGAAGTCATGATACCCACCCAAAGACTAGTGATCTAACCAGATTGACTGCCTGGTTCAGTGGAAGTTCTGGATGAAGACGCCTGGAAGCACACTTGTATCACTTTACAGCCTCAATTTGACCCTGTCCTTCAGAGAGAGATCTGAGGGAGCATTCAGATAAGTCATTGCGGGGTTAGGCAATATACTTGAAAGGGTCTGTGCTCCAGCTGAACATGTTTTATGAGGCACTGTGTATTCTGGAAGCTTGTTCCTAGTATACTCTTTCTTTTGAACACAGCTACAGTGTGTGTTGGGTAGAGGCAGCTGGTACTTTGAAAGCAGATAGACTTCACCTTCCTGTGGAAAAGGACCGCTGGGACATTGGCTATGTCCCTTTCACCCTTAACAAAGACAGATACTTTGAAGAAAGGGCAGAAATCCTAGCAGAGTAAAACTTGAGAGTCTCTAGTAGTCAGATAGAAAGATATTGACTTTATTGTTGCTCTGGAGACTATAGTTTAAATGATTGTAAGTATTGTGAATCATGGCCAATCTATTTGAAAGGTCTACCATGAATCCTTTGCAAAAAGGAGTCTAGTGAAGGGGTCCTCAGTGGTCCTCATGCAACATGTGGTACATCTAACCAACATATTTATTTAATCAATATAAAGATCACATCTCCTGCTTTAAGATTACTTGAAATTTTAAGATAAATTATGCATAATCATTAAAATGATATAAAATCAATAATAATTTTTGAGTATGGTATTACCAACTACACGCCATCACCGCTTCCCCCACCTTACTCCTACACTGCACTCTTGTTGACCCACATGAGTCAGAGAAGCAAATACCCTCTGAGTTTAGGGGCATTACAAACAATCATCGTGCATAGCTGTTAATCCTCAATCTCACCAAATTTGCTGACTTCTTACACTGGCATGCTCATAAGGCTTTTCAAGTGTATTTTGAAAATAGACTTCCTTAATCTCTGGTCTTCCTTGCAAAAAAAATTTTCAACTTGGCCTAATTCTCTGTCACAGTAAATTCCTGAACCCCAAGCTAATCCAGTGGCTCCAGCTTTGGTGTTTCAGAAATCTTTTCACCTGGGGAAATATATGTCTTGATCAGAGTAATATTTGAGTTGCCTTCCAAGCTACCACAGAGCCAACAGATGCCCCCCACAGGGAGTAGACATGTGTCTATCCTTGGAACTCTGACTTAACACCAGCAAATAATTCCACAGAACCCATCACTTCTACTTTTATTCATTGATTTTTATCTGAAATAACAAAAAATAATCAGATTCCATACTGAACTACCTGAAGCAAGTTTAGGAAATAGAAGTCCAAAACCTACAGTATCACAATCTGGATTGATCAATGTTGGGAACTCCTGGCTAATTAGATTTAATTTTGTTTTGTGATCTGATGTGACCTCTCTGTAAAACACACTTCATTAGTAACAATAAATAATTCATATGTTCAAAGTGTTTCAGACCCAATCCAAGAAAGAACTGATTTCACAACTACGTTCCTTTCATTGTTCCTTGTATCTAGGCAGTTAGTTTCTTTATAAACATGAAAACAGGTATTTCCATTCAGTGACCATTAAATGTTTAATTTTCCAGTTCCTCTGTTCTATGTGACTAGTAATATTCTATTCAAGATGTTATATACTTGGAAGAGGTGGCTACTTGGATACAAGGTGCCACATATGAAAAATAGCTTATACTCCAGCCTTGTTTTCAGTCAAGAACGTGCTTTCTTGCAGACACAATATGCTAAATGCTGGATGGGTCCCCTTGATAATTCCATAGATTATTGGAACCTAAAATGTCAGTGCGGTCACATGACATAACACATTTCTCCACCAATGCTGACATGGCTGTGCCATTGCTCCACCTCTTTCTTTTCATGTAGTTTACATTTCCCTTTTGAAATCACTGACAATGGCTGAAGTCATTCTTGTCTTTGGCAGGTCAAAACACCTCTGTCCTTTGTGTATGAGAAGAGATGAGTATTTTTGGAGGTGTCCTTTTCTCACCCCAGAGCTGTGTTTCTGCTCTTCTCTTTACTCCTCTCTGCTAAGTGCAGTTACCCCAGCTTCCAAGTCTAAAGACAAGCCCTTGTGGGTGGTGCCACGATTTTTTCTCAGAAGTATTAAAGTTGAATCATGCCTTCTCTTAACTGGGAGCTATACTTATCTCATCATTAGCTACATTTTCTTTTCTCTGAAGATCTAACCTGCAGAGGTAATTTCCTATATGAATATCTTCTCCACGTCACCCTGGGTCCCTGTACTGTACCACACTGATTTTGTTGTTGTTGTTGTTATTGTTCAGTTGCTCAGTAGTGTCTGACTCTTCGACCCCATAGCCTGCAGCACACCAGGCTTTCCTGTCCTTCACTAGCTCCCAGACTTTGCTCAAACTCATGTCTATTGAGTCAGTGATGCCAACCAATCATTGCATCCTCTGTCGCCCCCTTCTCTGCCTGCCTTCAACCTTCCCCAGCATCAGGGTCTTTTGCCATTTAAGTCTGCTGCTTAATTTTTTTGAGGTTGCTCTTTGTCCAGGAGTCCCCATCCTCTCAGTGCTGACCCAGCCCCCTCTCCTGGCCATCCTTGCTCCTCTCCTTCTCCTGGGCAGCCCTGTTCCTCTACAGAGATTACGTATCATAATTTCTTGTTTTTTTAAATGATTTTATTTTTTGGCTGTGCCGTGCAGTATGTGGGATCTTAGTTTCCTGACCAGGGATTAAACCTGTGTCCCTTGCATTGGAAGCTCGAAGTCTTAACCACTGGGTCACCAGGGAACTCCCACACATAGGTTGATTTACACTCAGGTTTCAAGATTCCTTTTTTTACTAATCATCTCACGCCCTCCTCACCTCAACTTCTGCTCCATATAATCTTTTTAAACATTTGAGATATATTTCTTAGGTTTTTAGAGTTCTCTTGTTTAGAAATTTTGCTATTTGTTTACCTCAGTCTTGCAAAACCAAGACAGCTTGATAGTAATGGGCAATATAGAAAGTGAAACTGTTAGTCACTCAGTTGTGCCCAACTCTTTGTGACCCCATGGACAGCAGCCTACCAGGCCCTCCTGTCCATGGGATTTTCCAGACAAGGATACCGGAGTGGTTTGAAATTTCCTTCTCCAGGGCATCTTCCCAACCCAGAGATTGAATCTGGGTCTCCGGCACTGCAGGCAGATTCTTTACCAACTGAGCTGCCAGGGAAGCAATATAAGCATTCTGGAGCTTATTATGGTCCACAGAAATCAAGTCATGGACTCAATGAACAGAAAGTTTCATTGGAAAAGTCTGAGATAATGCCCTTTGTAATGGTCATGAATTTTATGGTGAAAGTGGAGGTAAAAAGTTCTGAAAACTCAGGGTTTCCCTGGTGGCTCAGTGGTAAAGTAGCTGCCTGCCAATGCAGGAGACATGGGTTCAGTTCCTAGGCTGAGAAGATCTCATATGCCTCAGAGCAACTAAGCCTGTGTGCCACAACTCCTGAGCCTGTGCTCTAGGGCTCAGGAGCCACAGCTGCTGAGCCCACATGCTGCAACACCTGAAGCTGGAGCTCCTAGAGCCTGTGCCCCACAAGAGATGCCACCATAGTGAGAAACCTGAGCTCTGCCATTTGAGAGTAGACTCCACTAGATTCAACGACAGAAAAGACCTGAGCAGCAAAGAAGACTCAGCACAGCCGTAAGTTAACAAATTATTTTTTTAAAGTTCTGAAAACTTGACAGAAAAAGGCTACCATTCTTAGCAAGAGAGACAAGAAAGAACTCTCAAGGAAGTTGCAGATTAAAGCAAAGTAAATCTGCTATTGAAAGGGCAGCAATCCTACCAGAAAAGTGACTGCAGATGTTCAAGGCTATTCAAACCACAATTTGAAAAAGAAAATGCACCCATAGAATACTAATTAGACATATATTCCTGAGATGCTTTATCTATTGATGGTTTGTTTTTTCATTATATCAAAAATATTGTCATATAAAGTATTTCATGTAATCAAAATGTCAAAAAACAAGCATTATATGTAACAGTTATCATCTCTACCTATTACATTATCCTGCTCCTTATGTGATTGCAGAAGGAAATGGCAGCCCACTCCAGTGTTCTTGTCTGGAGAATCCCAGGGACGGGGGAGCCTGGTGGACTGCCTTCTATGGGGTCATACAGAGTCGGATACACTGAAGCGACTTAGCAGCAGCAGCAGCCAACTTATGAGACAACCATGGTACTGAATTTAGAGATTAGTACCGGACTCTTCAGAATAAAAAAGTATGTAATTACAAATTACTTTAGTTTGCTTTGCTCTTATTTTGAAAATATTTTCTATTTTTAGGTTCTGTCATGTCTAAGAAGAAAAGTTGGAAACTTTGCCCACGGCGGTGTGCCCTAATTTAATGACTTGTATTAGAAACAGTATTTCAATAAATATTCATTTATTCACTCTTTCAATTTGGGGCTTCCCTTGTGGCTCAGTGGTAAAGAACTTGCCTGCCAATGTGGGAGATGTAGGTTTGATGCCTGGGTCGGGAAGATTCCCTGGAGAAGGAAATGTGTTCTTGCCTAGGAAACCCCATGGACAGAGAAGCCTGGCAGGATACAGTCCACGGAGTCACAGAGTCAGACACGACTGAACAACTAACACACAAGCGCATATTTGGTTCATGGAAGGCACAGTACGAGGCACTGGGGGTACGAAAATGAAGTGGGCAAAATCTTTGCCATTGAGGGCCACAGTATAATGAAAGTAGACAAGCAGACAAACAATTAGGGCATAAGCAGAGGACTATAGCTAATTCCTACCAAGTGTATCAGAGTAAATACATAGAGGAGGTGATCCTTGAGCTGTCTTGAAGAATGATAAGCGGTTTGCCTTGTGGGCAAGTTCCCTTGGAATGAAGGAAAAGCATTCCAGGCAGAAGGAACAGCATTTGCAATGATATGAATATAAGAAGAGCATAACAAGAACTGGCTGCCCCATGTGGCTGATCCCAGGGGAACTCTGAGAGGCAAGTACGAAATGAGACTGGAGAGGTAGGCAGAGTTCAGGCCATGGAAGGTCCTGATCCCTACAAGGGAATTTAAGGTTTATCAAAGTTAGGAGAAAACTGAAGATTTCAATTTCATCTGAAGGAAGTGAATGAGTAGTTTAGCATTTTAGGAAGATGTCTCTGGAGACAATGGAGTAGATGGAGAAAATCGGACAGGGTCAGACATCGGTGGTTAGGAGGTTAGTACAAGAGTTTAAGCAAGAATGGTAATTACTAACATACGCTGAGTGCTAATCATGTGCCAGGCCTTTGACAAAAGTTATCGCATTTAATCCTCACAGTTATTCTTTAAGCTACTATACTAGTCAGGACAGGCTAGGTTATGCTGTGACAAGAAATAACCCCAAAATCTCAGTGGCATAAAACAACCAAAATAATTCTTTGCTCCTACCATGTGTCACATGCAGGTTGGCCAGGGAGCAATTCTTCTCATAGTCACATAGAATCATGGAACAATGGAGACTTCATCTCAATATATACCTCACAGGAGGGAGGGGGGGTGGGTGTCATCATCCCAGTAGTAGGCCAGGAGTGTGGTTCACTGTGTACAGACTCTCAAAGCTTCTGCCCCAGTTTCACACGGCCACAACCAACTCCAGGAAGGCAGGGAAGTGCAACCCTACCATGAGCCCAAAAGGAGAACCAGAAATACTTAGACACCAGCACTAATTACTACCACATCCTGTTCAGAGCATAGAATAAAACTGTACTTTCTGACCTGCTTCTGAAGTTGGATGTGGCTGGCTGTGTGACCCAATTCAGTCAAAGAAATAGAGGAAACTTTGAGAACTAGGAGCCTTTAAGAACTAAGAACTAGAACAAAATTTGTTTGGCTCTTGCTTTCTCTCTGCCATTGCATCTGGCAGTATTCCACATAGCGGCTTCTCCTTTAGACCAGGTTCGAGTGAAAACAACTGATAGCAGAGCTCCCATTGACTTCCAGCCAGCATGTAGAGTTAGTCACAGTTGTAATTTATTGAGATTTGAAGAATATTTGTAGCTGTAGCATAACCCAGTTCACCTGGATTGTTATGGAGGAGACAGAAAATTTCTGTACGATCTGAAAATCTCCACAGATAGGTTTATGATGATGGTGATGATGATGATGATGATATGTATTCCCATTTTATAGATCTGGAAACCGAGACTCAGAAAAGTCAAAGAATATGCCCAAAGTCATACCTAATAAGGGAAAATTCAAACTCAGGCAATCTGAGTTCTGAAGATTAGGTTGGAAGAGCCTGACCTAAAGCAATGGAAATTGGGATGAACAGGTGGGACTAGTTTGGTGACATTTTAAAAGCAGGATCAAAAGATCTGCTGGGCAATTTTATAAGGATAGAGGACAAACAGGTATCTAGAATGATTCCCAGTTTTCTGACTTGGAAAGTCAAATGAACAGTGACCAGGAATTCAAATAGAGATTTGAGAATGATGAGCAAATTGAGGGGTGGGGAAGGTAATGAACTTGGTGAAGGACTCTTTCAGCACTTTGAAAACTGTCATTCATTGTCTTCTGTTTTCTCAGTTTCTGACAAGAAGCTGGTCATCTGCATGTGGTTGTTGTTCTATATGTACTGCATTGTTCTTCTCTGGCAGCTTTCAAATTTTTATTTTTGTGTTTTTTGGCAATCTGACAATGATGTATCTAGGTATAGTTTTTCTTTCTAATTATATTGCCTGGAGTTTGCCGAGGTATGGGGGTTTAAGTTGACCATTTCCACAACTTTGAGAAAATTTTTTCTTTCTATTATTTCTGTCTCATTTTCACTGTTTGTTTTCGAGACACCAATTATACACATGTCTGATGTTGTCCCAAAGGTCTCAGAGGAGCTATTCATTTTTCTCCAATTTTTTTTCTGTTCTTCAAATCAGATAATTTCTATTGATTAATCTTGAGGTTTACTGACTCATCTTCTACCTGCTGTTAAGCCACTAATAAATTGTGTACTTATTTTACTTTAAAAAAGTTCTAGAGCTTACATTGTTTCTTTTTCATAGTTCCCATCATCAAGATTCCCTGTCTATTTCCTACTTATTTACTCATCCAGATCATATTTTTCTTTATTTTGAACATTTTTGCCTTTAATTCTTTGAATATTTTTATAATAACTATCTTAATGCCTTAGTCTACTAAGTAAAATATCTGAGTAATCTTAAGGTCAATTTCTATTTTCTACTTTGTTTTCCTTTGCCTGTGTAGTAATTTTTTATTGTCATACTTAAGGCTACAGATGATGCACTATAGAAATTGTGGATTCTGTAGTCTGTTATTTTTCTCTGAAAAGTTTTGATTTTTGTTCTAAAAGGTAGTTCAATTATTGTTTGGCCACTATGAATTTGTGTAGGCATTTGTTTACTTTTTGATTTTGGAGGGTTTTTTTTTTTCTCTTTTGTTTTTTAGGGTAGATCTTTGGAAAGTCCAATCCATCTTCCCAAGCCCTCTGACAGTCTGCTCAGCCTTCATACAGTTTCCCCTGTGATCTTGTCAAGCTTGTTGTTAGGGCGGTTCTAGTCATGGGTCTTTCTTTAGGGTAGTTGTTCTGAACTTCAGCGTGTATCAGAATTATCTGAAGAGTTTTTGTTAATAACACAGATTTCAAGGCTTTTCCCCTTGAGTCTGATTGAGTAGATCTGAGGTGGGACTCTAGAATTAGTATTTCCAACTCTATGTCCAACAAATTTCCAGGTGATGCTAATGCTTCAAGCCTGGGAATGACCAACTGAGAAATATTGCTTTAGAACATGATCTTTATTTATTTATTTTTTCCTCGGAGAACAGTTTCTAGGCCTTGCGGTTTTCAGGCTCTAGAACACAGGTTCAACAGTTGTGGAGCAAGGGCTTAGTTGCTCCTTGGTATGTGGGATTTTCCGAGATCAGGAATTGAACCTATGTCTCCTGCACTGCAGGCAGATTCTTTACCACTGAACCACGAGGGAAGCTCCCATGATCCTTACTTGTAAAATGTGTTCTGTCTGGTATTGCAGCTGGATGCCTGAGGTGTTATTAACAAAGTGTTAATGTGGCTCTCCACTTAGGCTGCACCCAAACTTCTATGACCCTATCACTGCGTGAATTCTAATAACCCTGCTCAGCTTTCAACCCCACAGAAGATGGTATCTGGTAATCCTTGGATAGTCTCACCTTACACATTCAAACCAGCTTTTAGTTAAGCACCAAAAGGGAATTCACCCAGGATTTTTAGAGAACTCCCTCTGCAAAGATCCCTCCTCTCAGTGCCCCACCTTGCAAATTTTAACTGCTCAGTTGCCCCAAACTAATCTCTGCCTGCTCAGTTCAGCCAGTTTCTCAGTTCAGTGTTTCTTAGTTGGGATATATTCCCCAGATAAAAAGCCAGAGTGACTCTGGGCCTCAGCTCTTCAGTTTCTCTTAGGGACCACAGACTTGTACTGTCTGAAACAGCTGACTCAAATATTTTGCTCAGTTTAGTAATTTTTTTTTTTTTTTAAGTAGTGGGATGGCTCATCTGGTACTAGTTTCTACTTCATCATGGTCAGGGGTAAATATCCTAATTTTAGACCTTATGAATTTAAGGAACTCTGGACTATCCAGATAAAGATATTCTACAATGGAAAGGTAGTCTAGAGACAAAGGTTTGCAAAGCATGAGTGTATAGATAGTAACTGAGACCGCAAACACAAATCATATAGGAGGTAACACAAAATGAGAAGAGTAGAGGATCTGAGATAGAACCTTGGGGGAACTGCTGATTTTTCAGGGATGGGTGAAAGAAAAGGGTTGGCAAAAGAGGTACAGAAGGCGTAGTCTAACAGGCAGAAGCAAAGCCACTGACCCGGAAGTCAGTGGAGACGAATTTAAAATTATTTTGAATTCTTACTATGTCTCCCCATTGTGCTAAGAAAAAAAATTTTTTTTAATATTTCAAGCAACCCAATAATTTAGCACTATTGTCAAATCCGTTTTATAGATGAAGATGAAACTCACCAGCCAAGTAACTTGCAGCAGGTCATGCAGTTGATAAGAGGCAGAGCCAGAATTCTAATCCAGGCATTCTGGCTCCAATATTTGCAAAAACTACAATGTCCTCACTCCAAAACAGGAGAGGGCTACAAATGTGACAGGGCCCTTTAGGAAGTTGAGGATTGAAAAGTGTCAATTGGATTAGGAGTGAGGGCCACTGTTGAGCTCGGCAAGAACTCCTGGAATAAACAGTAGGTGCTAATTAACTGCTCACATTATCACTTCCTGAGTTTAGCTCTTTGTGGGAACCAGCAGGCTGCCGTGCACATGGCTTCTTTCAGGCCCTGTCTGTATTGTCAGCCTCCTCAGTTTTCTGCTCAGAAAAAGGAGACTCACTCCCTACCTGTGTGCAGACAAGGTCCACTGCTCCAGTTCCTAGGGGGGGGAAGAGAAGTGTGAGGTGCCCATTAATACATGTGTGCCGAAGACAGGTTTAAGCACCTTTGAACATATCATCAACTCAATTACCTGGGTTCGGATTAGCCTCAGCAACTCTTTAAGCGCTCACAGGTGTCTTCAGGTGTTCAGGGGATTATTAGGAGGAGATGTTGATCAGTTGTTCTCCACATCTTCTGCGGGGAGAACAAAAGGGAAGAGGCTTAAATGTCAGCAGGGGATTTAGATGTAAGTGAGAACTCTGTGAGGTAGGGAGGTCCTGTGTACTTAAGGTTCCACACTGCTGCCTTAGTTCGCCCTAAATATTCCCTTTTCCACCATATCACCTGTATTTGTTTTTTTTGCTATTTTTGTTAATTTTGTTAATTATTGTTAACAATAATTTGCTATTATTGTTATAGCAAATGCTTATATAGTTCTTCCTTTGTGCCAGGCACTGTTAAGTTTTCTACTCAGATTCATTCCTTCAGTACTCAGAACAGCACAATGCGATAAATACTATTGCTGTCTCCAGTTTACAGATTAAAAAAATAAACAAAAAAACCTGAGACCCAGAGATGGTAAAGGTCACACAAGCAACAAATGTCACACAAGCAACAAATGGCAGAGCCAACATTTGAAGCCTCCTGTCCTTTTACCTACAACCCTACCCTGCTCATCTGTAGAAATTGTACTAGAACAGAATTCAAGATAAGCAGAGCAGGTAAGAGATGCTACTAAAGTGGCGTGGAGGTTGTTAGAAAATGGCCCTCCGTGAACCATGCCTCCCCAAATTCATGCCTTGTGCAGTCCCCTTGCACACTGAATCTGTGCCAGCATAACGGCTTGCTTGGCCTACAGCATACGATGGAAGCAACTTTCTGGGACTTCAAGCCCATGAGAGATCTGACATGCACACACTAAGTCACTTTAGTTGTGTCCAACTCTTTGTGACCCCATGGACTGTAGCCCGGCAGGCTCCTCTGTCCATGGGGTTCTACAGGCAAGAATACTGGAGTGGGTTGCCATGCCCTCCTTCAGGGGGACCTTTCTGACCCAAGGATCAAACCTGCGTCTCTTAGGTTTCCTGCATTGGCAGGTGGGTTCTTTACCACTAGCACCACCTGGGAAGCCCTGAGAGATCCGGGCTTCTGCTTTCTCTCTCCGAACCCAACTGCCTTGTAAGGAAGCCCAGGCTATCCAGCTGTAGAGGGAGGCCACAGGTAATGAAAAGCTTTGGAGGTTGAGAGCCATATGGAAAACAGAGGCACCTCAGCTAAGGGCCAGCCTCCTAGTGGTCAATGAGGCATCTGAACCGTCCACTGAGACATCACAAAGGGCAAAGATGACCCACACCTGCTGAGCACTGCCTCCAGTCCTGACTCTAAAAGGGTGCTGGTTTTAAGTCAGTAAGTGACTTTTCTATTATGAAACATACATAACAAGATTTACCATTTTTACCATTTTCTACGTGTACAGTGCTCTGCGACATTCACACGGTGCAGCCATCACCATGGTCTATCTCCAGAACTTTTTTATCATCTCAAACTGAAACTCTATCCCGTGAAACACTAACTCCTCACTCTTTCTTCTTTCCAGCCCCTGGTAACCACTGTTTTACTTTCTTTCTCTATGAATTTAAATCATTAAGCTTTAAGGCAGTTTGTTAGGTAGCAACTTATAACTTTATATAGACACTGATAGATTTAATAATCTGCTTTTAGAATATATTAATGTCTTATGAGTTTATTAAATACCAGAGAATTGCAGAAGCATTAGGAACCTTCTCAGAGCTTCAGTTCTCTTTGCATTGTGCATGTAATGTGTCATGCCCTACAGTGTTATAGGTAAAATTATAATTATATGTAACATTTACTTTAAAGTTGAGAAGGCAGTTTCTCATTTAACATATTTTTTTGCCTCTTAGCTTTGTGAAGTAGAATGAGAGTTTTCATTTTATAGATCAGGGGACTGAGGATCAAAGAGTTTAAGTGACTTGCTCAAGGTCACAGCATAGAGTAGAATGGGTTGGCCTGCAACCATTTATTGATTACTCCTATTTGGTAAGGGAGATGGAGAGGAGACCCAAAAGACAGTTCAGCAGCTTGAAAAAGGAGCTAGAAGCCCAGTCCTCAAAGAGCATCTGCTCTCCTAGGACACACCCATGCCCACAGGAAAGCCCTTTGATCGTGCTGAGTACCAACTAAGATGGCTCCCAATGAAATGTTTTATAGGGTATGGCTGGATACACATTAAGAAATAAATATGCTTGCTCGTATTTGGGACAGGAATAGCATGATGAGGAAAGCCAGATACATCCCCACTGAGTAAAGCCCCAGACTGATATTCCTTTCATTAAAGGGACATAAAATCAATTCAGTGGGTCACAAACTACATGTGTGATGTGCGTGTGTGTGTATAAAATAGAGCTAAATTCATTGAAATAATAAAGGTGAGTGTTTTTCTATGGAATTTATTTCAGTTATATTGTATATATATACTTGTATCTTCATAGTCAAGTTACCTGGGATTTGGATCACAATATAAAATGTATTTCTTAATACCACTAAACAACTTGAAAACCATTGCCCTACCCCACCTCTCTCCTGGCCACAGCCTTCCTCAAAGTGCAGAGATATTCTGCAGCCTTAGGGGGAGTGTGGCCTATCTACATGTACTGGCCCTGTGCAAAGAGTAGAAAACACAGATGTTATTTTAGCACAATAACAACACTCCAGAGGCCTGTATGGAGTAGCTGAAAACATGGTATCTAAAATGTTGCCCATGTTCCCAAGGCGGTTTAATGACTCAGAGACACCGTGACACAATGCTGAAAGTGCTAGGTTAGAAATAGGGAGTCTGAGGTTCCGGCGCAGTTCCTTATCCGACACCTATAATTCCTTGAAACTTTATGGGCTTTCCTTCCTCATCTATTGGATAAAGGAATCAGAAGAAACTATCTTTAAGGAAAGTCTCCCACCAAGAGAAGGAATGCTGATAAGATTTATGTCACTGCCTCCTCTTTTCCCCAAGGAGAAGCAATGGGATAAGGAAGGTAGAGGAAAAGTCAGTCTCTCTTCTTTAAAAATGTGCCCAGCTTTTTGTTTGTTTGTATTTTATATTTTTGAGGTCAAGACAAACAACATCATCTTTGAAAGACAGCTTATGTCCATTTCCGGTTTGAGGCAAGGGACTTACCCTGAGTACTCCACCCAGGTCCATATGTCTATAATCACGAAAACTTACATAGTTTTATTCTCACGAATTAAACAGTAAACTATAATCGTCTAGGTTCAAAGTATGATGGTGAAGTCATGGCACCTCAATCACATATAAAAATCCATCCCTATAATTAAGCCATATATATAAGAAGGTTGTTGGAATTCATGGAGTTAAAGCACGGGATCATGGTGATTCTCTACCCTGAGCCGAGGAAACATGAACTCCTGATGGCAGGACTTCAATCCTGGAGTTTAGGCAGAGGCTAGGTAAGAAAGAGAAGGACTGTGGCAGAAGAGAATGAGCTTGGATATTGCCAGCAGCCTTATTTTTTTTTTTTAAGAGTTGTAGAATATAATATATATTTTAGAAAACTTATGAATTTTTGCCCTACTAAAAAATTTATGACATTCTGATTCTGCTTATTTGACTTAATATGGATAGAATGCTAGATTTCTAATTTAAAAAATAGGTATGTAACAAGCAACAAAGGTTTACTGTATAGCATAGGGAACTGTAGTCAATATCTTGTAATAACCTATAATGGAAAATAATTTCAAAAATAATATGTGTGTATATGTATAATTGAATCACAAAAAGAAAACAATTCTACTATTTGAAATTTAATAATGTTTATCTTTTTGCCAGTTTTTAAAAATATCCCATGGAAATCTAATAACAACATTATGAGATACAAAACTTTAAATATATTTGTGTAGGATTTGAGAAGGGCATGGCAACCCACTCCAGTATTCTTGCCTGGAGAATCCCATGGACAGAGGAGATTGGAGAGATATGGTCTACTGGGTTGCAAAGAGTTGGACACGACTGAGCATGTATAGGATATAAGATTAATATGTGTAAATCTATTATATTTAAATTATTAATGAAATCATTCAAGATGGTCCTATTCTTATTTTTTTCTGCACTTGATAAAATATTCTCAGAGATATGTTAATCTGTCTCACTATGGTTATATATTTTTTTCTTTTCCCTTATAATTCTTTTGATTTTTGCTTTATGTATCTTTGTTTCTTTGTTGTTAGGTGTCTTCTTTGTGAATTTTGTACCTTTTATTACTAAAAATGTTCATCTTTGTTTCATTTAAAAATAAATAAATAATTTTTAAAAAGAAAAGAGTTGTAGCACCTCAGCAATAACGGCTCTGCTTCTGTCGATGTCAGCAGGGAGACAGGTGCAGAGAGCTCTGAAGAGCTCTTTCAGCCATAGATGAGGCCCAAGAAATGTCCCAGAGCCTGTGCTTCTTGCTATGATGGGCTGAATCTGGAGCATTTCCAGGAATACTCAAATGGGTCCAGGAGTGACATGGGAACTTAGCAGGTTTGTTTGAAACTTAAGAGTAGAAATTGGTTTTCATCAAACAGAAAACATCCTCATCTACTTGATTTTCAGACAAAGTAATGCTGTTTGGGACTGATAAAAGTAAATTCATTCTCATTGGGAAACCCCACATATTTATTCTATTTAGGAAGAATGTAAGTGAATGGTTCGAACTGCTTCATTGATATTTTCTCATGGTATAAAGAAATGTGTGTGATTTAATGACTAATTTTTTATCATGATAATTTTTACACATATTCAAACAAGATGACTTTTAATTGACTTGAATACTGCCTTACTTTCTGGATATGATAAAAATCATTGAAAGGCACTAATTGAAGGGAAAAGCAAGAGAAGATTTATTAAAGGGCCATAAATTATATTAATATTATTAGACCAGTGATCCCTTCCCTCCCCCTAAACTAACCCCAAGCCGAGTTTATTTAAGTAAACCAAAGGAAATTTAATCTTAGCCTCTACTATATATTTAGTACATTCTGGCTGATATTTTAATCCCTGTTAGAAATCTGGTTGGCTTCCGGGCACATGCAATACTAGAATGGAGAAATAGTATAGATAAGTATCTCATTTTTTCTTTCTCTCTGAAACACTGACAATAATTCTTGGTAAAATGCCTCAGGACACTGAAGGAAGTTACTGACATAGATTTTGTAGAAATTCATCAAGAGCTGATTATTGCAATTTATATAAATACGGATATTTCATTTCACAAGCTTCATGTATTGCATGATTAAGACATACGTGGAAGACAATGGGATCAGTATGCTGGTAAACATATGAAAAACATGGAATCAAGGGGCAGGTTTGAAGAGTGGGGTTTTCAGCTCAACAGGGGATGGAACAACTTCAAGTGACACAGGCCGAACCACAAGATATACACCAATCCCCTCCCAACCAGAGCAAACATTACCCAGCAAAATGGGGGAAAACTATAGTGCATCTCATTGCTCAGAAGCCTTGCAAATGTGCCAGTTTCAGGGGATGAGAGACACGTTCAAGTTCCACAGACACTTGAAATTCACAGATAAACTCAAGCCCTTCTCTCAGCAGTTTAGTTTTATTCTTCTTGTCACCACGGCACAGCTGTGACCAAGGTCTACACCACAGGCAGGAGTCCGCCCTCTTCCCCATCCTCATCCTGCAGAGAAGCTACTGAGTCAGGAAATGTCTGTGGACAGATGCTGGGGCCATGACTCAGTCCCTTACGGGGTGATGACCCTTGGGAAACTGAACACTGGGATCTCATGTTAGGCTTACACAGAACAGGAGGCTTGCCTCATTCTCAGAATCAACCACCCAAGGCAATTTTAGATTTTTCTCTTTGATAAGTTCAAGTCTTCTCTGGTGTGTAGTAAGAGACATATAAATCATTTAGTTCTACTTGCTATAGAGTTTTCACTTGCGATTTCACCTGTGCCCACCTACTCTTTTTCCCAGAAACAGCAGACCAGTCTGGCCACTTCTCTAGATTTACACAGTAACCTCACGCTGGCAAATGACAGGTAAATACTATGTTAAAGCTGCTTTCATGCTCTTAACAAAGATGATGACATTTTCTTTCATAACATTGTACTTTGCCTGTCAATCTTAATTAAACTACTGTGTTTAGGTTAAAATTATGTGGAGTATATTTTAAAAGCACTCCTGCATGCAGACTTATTTAAAGTAAGCATACACACACACACACACACACACACACACACAGTCAAAGCAACTGTTTTTAAAGAAGTAAATTCCTTCTGAAAGCCATAATTTCAACTAGTCACCATGACTCTATGAAACCATCTTTTTTTGGTTAAGAGAACTTAAATAACTAACGGCAGTCCATTTGTCTATGCCATAAAGATACACCTACAATTTATTATCTCTCTACAGACAATAGGTAGTGTGCTGATGGTTCCATTGAAATGCAAAGCCCAAAATGCATCAAGATTCCTTCTGGGGAATCTTTCTGCTCATTACTGGATGAAGAGAGATCACTCTCTTTATTGGGCAACTGAATGAGGCTACCAGTATATTTCTGTTCATAAAAATCCCTGTGTATGAAGAATATTATACAGTTCACCTAATATGCACCCAATTATAGTCTCATGATCCCCACAACATCCCTGAGAGGTTGGGTAGAGTAGGAATAGTTATTACTATTGACAGATGGGAAACTGTAGCTAGGAGAGGTTGAGTTACAGGATCGTAGAGAACAGTATCATAGCTCAGATGGTAAAGAATCTGTCTTCAATGCAGGAGACCCTAGTTTGATCCTCGGGTTAGGAAGATCCCTTGGAAAAGGGAATGGCAGCCCACTCCACTATTCTCGCCTGGAGAATTCCATGAACAGAGGAAGGGCTACAGTCTGTGGGGTCACAAAGAGTCGGACATAACTAAGCAAATATCGTGTCGTATCACCCAAGGCCATAGCACAAACCAAGACACAAGTTGGGATTCAAACCCAGATCTTCTGAGGCTTCATCCACCTTGTGTTCTCTACTTTATGCTTCCTATAAAATGAAAATTACTGCTGCTTTTGAGACAGACTAAAAACCCCATTTGTTTGGTTCCTCCTGTAAAATATAAAGATAATAAAGAGCTCACCAGGTAAGTTCAACACACGTGGAACATCTGTGCTACAGCCAACATGGAGGCACTCCTCCACAGGACTGGCAGTCTAGGTATTGTACCGCTAGGAAGGGTTGTATGTAGTGTATGGGAAACAAGTTTATAATCTAGCAGCAGCTTCCCTGTGTGTGTCCTTGGAGGCATTCCAAAGCTCTGCAATTGGGCTGATGTCTGCAAATGTCCCCCCTAGTTCAGCCATTCTGAACTGCTCTCTCATCCTCTGGTAAAGCACAGGAGTCAGGGAGATGGTGGTTGGCACTGGAAAGAGTTGGTACTGGGTGAAGTGTTGGCACAGTTTCTTGTAGATAACTGAGTTGGGGAAAGAAGTAGAAGATGAGAGAGATTGGCCACAATTTTTGGAACTTCCCTCAAAGGGCTGGGAGTGGTGGCAGGAAGCTTCCCCACAAAGGAGCAGAATGTGATGTGTTGGTCATGGCTCTCTAAGCTATGGTCGGTGAGTTGGGGAAGAATTGGAGAGTTCGTCAAGTCCATCCTTCATTCATTCAATGAATAATTACTGAACACCTACAGTGCTGGGGCTTTCCCGATAGCTCAAGTGGTAAAGAATCCTCCTGCAGTGCAGAAGTCACAGGAAACGTGGGTTCAGTCCCTGGGTCAGGAAGAGATCCCTTGGAGGAGGAAATGGCAACCCACTCCAGTATTCTTGCTTGGAGAATCCCAGGGACAGAGAAGCCTGGCGGGCTACAATCCATGGGTGGCAAAGAGTCGGACAAAACTGAGCACCCATGCATGCACAATGCCGAGGATATGGCAGGAAACAAAGTCCCTGCCCTCACGGAGCTTACATTTTAGCTGGGGAGAAACAGCAAACAAATAAATAAATAGTATATCTGCTAGTTATAAGTGCTATGCATGCATGCTCAACCATTCAGTCGTGTCTGACTCTTTGCGACCCCATGGACTGTAGCTCACGGGTTCTTCTTTCCATTGAATTTTCCAGGCAAGAAATACTGGAGTAGGTTGCCATTTCTTCCTTGAGTCTCCTGCTTGGAAGGCAGATTGATTACCACTGTGCCCCCTGGGAAGCCCCAATAAGTGCTGTGGAGAACAGGATAAGAGGAAAAGGGATTCTTGGGAGGTGCGAAGTACTATCTTATGTATATTGTTTAAAGCTGATAAGGTATTGCCCACAATTAAACAGAGACTCAAGAAAATGAGAAGCCATTTGGGGATATCTGGGGAAGATAATTCCAGGCAGAAGGGACAGCAAGTACAAAGACTGTGCTATGGAGAGAGCTTGGCATGGTTAAGGAACAGCTAGGAGATGCCAACAGGGATGTTGGTGTGGCATGAAGTTGGACAACTGTGGGGCATAGATCACACAGGGCCCTATAGGCCAGTGAGTGAGATGGGGGCCCACTGGAGGGTTTTGAGCAGGGAAGTGACAGGATCTGACTTTTTAAAGTATCTGTCTTTAAAAGTATCCGGCTCCGGTGTTAGAAAACATTTTGGGGTTGTGTCATGAAATGCAATAAACATCTACTTTATTCTTGAAAGATTTTGCGTATGTGCCCTTATATTTCCCAGATTGGTTCCTAGGCTTCTTCCTAGACAGGTTTCTATCCATTTGTTTTATTTACAATCACTAGATTTTTAGAAATAGTCTGATCTTGTCACCAACCCCTTTCAACCCCCAACTTAAAAATTTTCAAATGATTTTCACTTGCTCTTAGGTGAACGTTCAAATTCCATTCTCTGGTCAAAAAGGTTCTGTAAGATTTAGCCCTCGTCCACCTTTCTCTTTTTCTCTTCCCCTCCATCTGTCTCTTTCTACTCCAACCACATTGCTTTTATTTCAGTTCATTGTAGTACAAGGCCTTCTCCCAGGTCATTTCTACTTCCTGACATGTCTGTTTGGTTCTTCCTTGCATACCTTGAGTCCAAGGGCTCCAGAGATTTGTTGAATTAGATAACTTATCAGTTGAATGTGGTACATAAAATGAAGTCACCAGTGAACTGACTATTTGGAGTTATCTTTTGCCTTTCACGTCTCTTCTTTTCTCACTACTTGTAAGGCCTTCTCAGACAACCACTTTGACTTCTTGTACTCATTTTTCTTGGGATGGTTTTAGTCACCACCACCTGTACAATGTTATGAACCTCCATCCCACAGATTCAAATCCTTAGTCAATAAGTAAATGTAAATTGGTTCCTTACTGAGAAAGATTGATTTGTCCTTTATCATCTAAGTTATGAAACTTTTAATATGTTCCTCAAGAAATGGTCTGCTTTAAAAAATTATATACACAATTCACATGTGTGACTACACAGATACACAAATGGACACAAGATGGGAGACATTTCGCAACACAGAAAACAGAAAAAAAGACTTTTAAAATGTATTTTGTATGATATTTAATAAATATATCCACATAAATTAGCTTAATACCTACTGGCTGAGAGTAATAGACATAGTTGTCAGTGACAAAACAGCTGCAAAGTGGAATGGGATTGCAAATAGGTTAGTGTATGAAATCTCTTATTTTGAACATAAAAAAATAGGGCAACTTATTATTGTCAATAGAAAATCAGTTTCACTTTACTCCCACTAATGATTAGTAAGTAAGTAAAGAATATGGTTTGAAGCAAAAACACTGCACTAAATTAATATCTGCGGTACCCTCATGCCTGGTCTGGCCTTAGAGATAAATGTGATTATTGTCACTTAACAGATGGGAAAACTGAGATGGGAAGATGTTAAATACAGTATTTCCTGGGTAACAAGTGGTGGAACCAAAACTGAAACCTGGTTGTATCAACTCAAGAATTCCATCAGGAGAAATTGACTCTGACTCAACTTTCCTTGATTTTGGGGTTAAAGCTCTAAGAAAACCAGAATATTAGAACATATCAGAGCATCAGTTTAAACAAACTGAAAGAAAGAAAAATACATACATACATACGTACATATACAAATAAATAAACTGAAAGTATTTGAAGGAAGCAGCCAGGACATTTTTAATGCAAAATCAGGCTTAGCTTTTCATTCAAAATATTCTTTTATCTTAACCAAATTCATTTTAAAGATTATCCCTCAATCTGTGGGAAACACCTGAAACTGTTTTTAATTTACTTAAAAGCCTACATATATTTAAATTTCATATAGTTTAATCAAGTTCTTTCATCCATTAAACAGCCTAAAGAGAGGTTAGCAAACCTCTTTTGTAAAGGGCCAGTTACTACATGTTGTAGATTTTGAGAGCTCTGTCACAGCTACTCAATTCTGTCATTGTTGGTGTGAAAGCAGCTAGAGAAAATACATAAACAAATTAGCCTGGCTATGTGCCAGTAACACTGCATCATCTTGGACTCTGAAATGTGAATTTTAAAATTTTGTATGCCATGAAATATTCTTCTTTTGATTTTTTCCCAACCATTTGTAAATATAAAAACTACTCAATATCACTCATTGTCAGATAAATGCAAATCAAAACCACAGTGAGGTACCATTTAACACAGGTCAGAATGGCTGCCATTAAAAAGTCTACAAACAATAAATGCTGGAGAGGGTGTGGAGAAAAGGGAACCCTCTTACACTGTTGGTGGGAATGCAAACTAGTACAGCCACTATGGAGAACAGTGTGGAGATTCCTTAAAAAACTGGAAATAGAACTGCCATGTGACCCAGCAATCCCATTGCTGGGCATACACACCAAGGAAATCAGAATTGAAAGAGACACGTGTACCCCAATGTTCACTGCAGCACTGTTTACAATAGCCAGGACATGGAAGCAATTTAGATGTTCATTGGCAGACCAATGGATAAGAAAGCTGTGGTATATATACACAATGGAATATTACTCAGCTATTAAAAAGAACACATTTGAGTCAGTTCTAATGAGGTGGATGAAACTGGAGCCTATTATACAGAGTGAAGTAAGTCAGAAAGAAAAACACCAATACAGTATATGAACATATATATATGGAATTTAGAAAGATGGTAATGATGACCCTATCTGCAAGACAACAAAAGAGACACAGATGTAAAGAACGGACTTTTGGACTCTGTGGGAGAAGGCTAGGGTGGGATGATTTGAGAGAATAGCACTGAAACATGTATATTAGCATATGTGAAATAGATGATCAGTCCAAGTTTGATGCATGGAACAGGGCACTCAAAGCCGGTGCACTGGGAAAACCCAGAGGGATGGGATGGGGTGGGAGGTAGGAGGGGGGGTTCAGGACAGGGGGACACATGGACACCTGTGACTGATTCATGTCGATGTATGGCCAAAACCACCACAATATTGTAAAGTAATTAGTCTCCAATTAAAATTAATTAATTAATTTTTAAAAAGAACATTAAAAAACTACTCTTAGCTCATGGGCTGTATAAAAATAAGGTAATAATTTAAAATGGATAACCAACAGGACCTGCTGTATAGCACATGGAGCTCTGCTCAGTGTCATGTGGCAGCCTGGATGGGAGAGTGGTTTGAGGGAGAATGGATACATGTATATGTACTACTGAACCCCTTGGCTGTTCACCTGAAACTATTACAGAATTGTTAATCGGCCATACCTCAATACAAAATAAAAAGTTCAAAAGAAAAAAAAATAGCGTTAGGTAAGCCTTAAAAAAAAGATAAGGTGATAGGTTCAATTTGGTTTGTGATCCATAGTTTGTCAACCCCTACTCTAGAGCCTAAAATCAAAACCTGCAGAAATGAAGAAACTTAAATTTAAGAATATGGAAGAAAAAATAGAAAGACAAAAAAATAAAAAACGAATATGGAAGACCCAGGACTGTGCTCTATTTTTCCTGCTTACTCAACTTCATGGGTTGGACCCTAACATAAAGAAATGAAAATAATGAAAGCTACAAGGAGGTAATTTAATTATATGTGGGAAAGGGGCATTTTAAAGCCAAGAGCCATAGCTGCTATGGAACATTCTTAATTAAAGCCAAGTCAGAATGCCTGCCATTATTACTCCACATGTCTTATCTATAATACAATACACTAAAATACAATACACTCTTTCTATTAGTAATGTTCCCTTCCCTCTGCCACAAAATTGTATACTATTACTAACTGCAAACTCTGCAAATATTAAGCTAAAGGGTCATAGGGAGAAATTGCTGTTGTTCAGTCGCTAAGTCATGCCCGACCCTTTGCAACCCCATGGACTGCAGCATGCCAGGCTTCCCTTTCCCTGTCTCCCAGAGTTTGCCCAATTCATGTTCATTGGGAGAGGAAAGCACTAGGTTAAATTCTTACATTACAATATTTGTTGTCCTATCCTGGAATTAGTGGATTTAAAAGAAAGATTTGCTCTAATCTTCTCCATTAATGAAAATTTATATCTAACTAATATAGCATTATTTTGAAGAGGTGATGATTGGGCTTTTATATCATTTAACATTTATTGAAGGTAGCCCATGTTCCAGAAAATATTCTAGGTTCTGAGTGTGTGTCTGTGTGTGCATGTTAAGTCACTTCAGTCGTGTCTGACTCTTTGCTACTTTATGGACCATAGCCTGTCAGGCTCCTCTGTTCATGGGATTCTTCAGGCAAGAATACTGGAGTTGATTGCCATGCCCTCCTCCAGGGGATCTTCCCAACCCAGGGACTAAACCTGTGTCTCTTGTTTCCTGCATTGGCAGGCAGGTTTTTTTTTTTTTACCACTAGTGCCACCTGGGAAGCCCAACTACAGTAAACAAATCCTCTTATACCTCTTTCAGAGGAATGTACAATATAAAGTTCTTCATGCTGACAAACTTGAGCTACCATTTTGCTTTTTATATGGCAATCAACAACAACCAAAAAAACCCACTAATGAGTTATTTGATTAGTTCATTATTTATTACAAAGTACTTTGAAGCATAAAGATCGATACCAACTCTAAATGACTTCAAATGATGACTTCAAATCAATAAACATTCACTTGCTATTTGCAAGGCAAACTATAACTAGTAGAAATTATATGTCTGTTCAACTTTTCAGTAAATGCAAAAGACCTTCACACCAATTTTCTCTCTCACCTACTTCATTCCTCTCACAGTCTCTATGTCAATAGTTAGAGGAAATTCAAGCACAGCAAAATACAAGGACTCATATAAGAGCATAAGTCGCAACATAAGTGGTCCAAGTATCAGGGTTAGAACCCAGAGTTTCTGTTTTTAAGACTCTTCCTTTACCCATTACATGCTAAACTAAAAATATAAGTAAAATATTAATAAGAAAGTCAGCTCCAGCTGTATAGCAAATTCTGTTTGTCACACACAGTTTAAGCTGAGTGAAAACAAGGAATCTTTTTTCCTTTTCACTCTCATTCTACAAACATAAAAAACTAGAAATACCAGATGGACCCGGAGGTAATTAACACATAGTAAGTTTAACCTTCTGCCTGCAAGATCACTTTAAATGTGCAACAAACAGCTATAACTGAAATGTGATGGCTTAACTAAACCACTGTATTAGATGGCTGACTTTTCTTTGAGCAAATTATATTTTTGTCTTTCCAGTACTCCTGGTCCAACCACTGATATGCCATGGCTTGTAAAACTCATGGCTTCATCAGTATTGTTCTGCTTCTGCTTAGGGTTTGGAACGGCTACTATCTGATACTTTCTCCAAGGTATTTAATGAAAAATTAAGGCATAAATGCAGTGATGGCACTGGTGGTAGGTGAACCCCATTCAGTATGTGCTAACTCATCTCACAATACCAGAGCTTGGTTCAAGGATGAAAATCTGAAATCAAGATGATCCACGGCTGGACTTACCAAGTGGTACAATGGATAAGAGTCTGTCTGCCAAAGCAGGGGACACAGTTTTGATCCCTTGTCTAGGTGATCCCACTTGCCACAGACCGACTAGAGTCCACATGTCGCAACTACTGAGCCTGCATTCTGCAACTATGAGGCTTGTGCTCCAAGAGCCTGTGCTCTGCAACAAGACGAGCCACTGCAACTAGAAGTCTGTGCGCCGAAGAGGTGTAGTCCCCACTCACTGCAACTAGAGAAAGCCTGCATGCAGCAAAGAAGACCCAGTGCAGCCAAAAATAAACAAATAATTTTAAAAAAAAGAAGAAGAAGATCCAGGGCTGGCTAAGGGTCACTCTCAGTTTGAATCTAGTTTTGCCAGATCCAGACAAGAGATTCAAGTAAGTTTTCAAGTTGGTCACAGGTCAGCATAAGGAATTCTCCTGTCATCTCAGCTTCTGGACTGGGGCTATCCAGGACCTGGTGTTCTGCTGGATATGGAAACTGGCATAGTCCCATTCAAAAACAGGGAATGAACCGATGGGGCATGTTCAGTGACCCCTCATGTTCAGTAAGCCCTCTCCCCCAGCACACGTTGCAAGTCCCATTGTACCTAAGCCTGTATTTTCTGAGTTCTTAATCTTTTTTTTGCACCATAGACTTCTTTACTTGTTCTAAGAGACATGTTTTTAAGTGACTAAAATATATATGATTAAAAAATATACTGAAATACTCTTATGACTTTTTATACAATAATGTATGTGCTTCCTTATTAGCACATTAGATAAGATCTGGATTCTAATGCAAATCAAAACTACAATGAGTATTACCTCACATCAGTCAAATGGCTACAATTACAAGTCTAAAAATAATAAGTGCTGGAGGAGGTATGGAGAAAAGGGAACCTTCTTACATTGTTGGCGGGAATATAAATTAGTGCAGTGCAGCCACTACTCAAACAACATGGAGTTTCCTTAAAAAACTAAAAATAGGACTTCCCTGGTGGCACAGCGCATAAGAATCTGCCTGCCAATGCAGTGGACACAGATCTGACCCCAGTCCAGAAAGATTTCACATAGCGAGGAGGAACTAAGTCCGTGCGCCACAACTACGGAGCCTGTGTGCCAAAACTACTGAAGCCCATGCGCCCTAGAGCCACACAGCACACACCACAACTACGGAGCCTGTGTGCTTGAGCCTGGAGACCAGGCTCCATAACAAGAGAAGCCACTGCAGTGACAAGCCCGCCCACTGCAATGAAAAGTAGCCCCTGCTCATCACAACTAGAGAACGCCTGCTTGCAGCAACAAAGACCCAGTGCAATCAAAACACCAGAAATAGAGTTGCCGTGGTGGTGGTGGTTTAGCCACTAAGCCATGTTCGACTCTTTGCAATCTTATGGACTGTAGCTCACCAGGCTCCTCTGTCTATGGGATTTTTCAGGCAAGAATACTGGAGTGGGTTGCCATTTCCTTCTCCAATATGATCCAGCAATCCCACTCCTGGATTTATATCCAGAGAAAATTCTAATTTGAAATAATAAATGCACCTCATTGTTCATAGCAGCACTATTTACAGTAGCCAAGATACGGAAGCAACCTAAATTCTCTTCAATAGATGAGTGAATGGAGAAGATGCAGTATATATACACAATGTAATAAATAGAGCCAAAAAAAAGAATGAAATAACGCCACTTGCAGCAACATAGGTGACCCTAGAGATTATCATACTGAGTGAAGTAAGTTAGAAAGAAAAAAAACAAATATCAAGTGACATCACTTATAATCTAAAATATACAAATGAATGTATTTACAAAACAGAAACAGATTCACAGACACAGAAAACAAACTTATGGTTAGCAAAAGGGATAGTGGGGTAGAGGGGAGGAGAGATAAATTAGGAGTATGGGATTAGCAAATTATTATATATAAAGTAGATAAACAACAATGTCCTACTATACAGCACAGGGAACCATATTCAATATCCTGTAATAAACCATACTGGAAAAGAAAAAAATCTGGGTTTTCATAACTATCATAAATTTGAAGTAGCTTACACAATAGTTCCACGATATCTGTAATAACTAGAATATGATATGAAAATATCTGTGGTTTCTTTTAATGAAAAGTCACAGCTATTGCTAATACTAGTGTCATACATTGCCTACATTCATTATTGAAGGAAATGTCAACTTTTATTTAGGGGTTAGTGAAAACAAAATTTAATTTTTTCGTCTAAGATCACCTTGAATCCTATCAATGGATTGTTAGCTAACAATCCTCAATTGTTTGAAAGCAAATAAAAACCCAACTAAGTGAGTTAAAGGCCCAGTCACTCTGATGAAAAAATTTTCAGGCTGGAGATGCTCCTTCTCTTTACTTTCATTTTTACTGAAGTATAATTGACCTACGATATTATATGTTTCAGGTGTACAATATATCGATTTGATATTTTTGTACTACAAAATAATAACCACCACAAGTCTAGTTACCATCTGTCATCATATAAACTCATTACAATATTATTGACTATATTTCCAATGCTGTTCATCACATCCCCAGGACTTATTCTGTAACTGGAAGCTCGTACATCTTAATCCCCTTCACCTATGTCACTCATCCCCCGACTCCTCTCCCCTCTGACAATCACCAATTTGTTTTCTGTATGTGAGTCTGTTTCTGTTTTGTCATGTTTGCTTTTTTTGTTTTTCACATTCCACATGTATGTCATACCATGCGGTATTTGTTTTTCTCTGACTTATTGCAAATGGCAAGATTTCATTCTTTATTTTTTAAGGTTGAATAATAATCCATTACACATATATATATTTCATCTCTTTACTCATTCATCCAGTGGTGGACACTTAGGCTGCTTGGGGATAGTCTTTCTTTTCCAACCATTTTACTTGCAAATCTCAGTCCTAGTTACCCAGTGAAAAATTATCCTACCTACTCTGTCTTCCAATTACCCGCTGCTGTGGGTTTCAAGTATGCACTGGTGTTTCTAAGCATTAAAAAGCACCCTCAGAATATATCTCTTTCTAAGAGATATGCCACAAAAAGATGATGATTCAGGTAATTTACTGTAAAATGTCCTTGAAAACTTAGGAAATGTAGGACACTTACCTTATTGATCTGGCACCACCAATATTTTGCTTTCAGCTCTTTAATTGTGGAAAAGAGCCATTTGTACTCCAGCCAAATACTTTTTTGATGAACCTACAATTAAAGGTCAACAGATAGTATTCTAGAAAAGCCTAACTTTGGGGGATTAAGATCGGGCCAAGGTAAAAATCCTGAAGATTACAATCTTGGGGTCATCTTTAATATTAATTTTTAATCTATCTTGTTAGCAGAAATGAAACAGAGTGACAACTGTTATTAAGGACGGTTATTATTGATAATAGAGAACAGGTAAAGACAATAGTTTTTAATGCCAGATGTAATAGCAGCATTAACAACATCAGTTAAGCCACTATCCTCAAACAATGAAAATATTAGCAAGAAGAGCTTTTAAGTCCTAAATGTAGACAGTGATTCTTTTGTTAAAATAAGCTTAAAACTATCCTTTAATAAGTGAAGAAACATGATTTCATTCATATTCCTGATTCTAAAAGAGGTGCTACAATATGCTGGTCAAAAGAAATAGTAATATGAAACTATAATGTATAACAAGTTTAATAAATGATCAGTCTAGTTAGTACTACTAGCAAAGTGACATTTATATATGAGTGTGTTATAATGCTGCAGAAAAACATGTAAATGATTTTAAAAGCTTTCAAGAACACAATAGTTTTATTCTGAGACAAAATACTGCTTTATTCTGAAGCAAAGTATAAATACAGAAAGTTTGCTCATAACAAAAAAATTTTCACAATAATTATCCTCCATTGAAATAAATCTTCATTTATTTTTAATGTACTGATGTAAACTGGGGCCTTGTTCTTTCAAACAAATATCTTGATTAATTAAAAAAGTTAAAGAAACTATAAAACACTGTGCTTGATAGAAACCTTGACGTTTAGACTGGCACAATCTGAAATCTATCTATAGCTGTCCAGAATCATAAGCAATGAGTTACCAGATATTTACAAGGTTGCTGACAAACCAAACCATTAAAAAACTGTTTGTTAGATAAGCAAACTTGTTCAGTTCAGTTCAGTCACTCAGTCGTGTCCAACTCTTTGTGACCCCATGAACGGCAGCACGCCAGGCCTCCCTGTTCATCACCAACTCCCGGAGTCTACCCAAACCCATGTCCATCGAATCGGTGATGCCATCCAGCCATCTCATCCTCTGTCATCCCCTTCTCCTCCTGCCCCCAATCCTTCCCAGCATCAGGGTCTTTTCCAATGAGTCAACTCTTAACATGAGGTGGCCAAAGTACTGGAGTTTCAACTTCAACATCAGTCTTTCCAGTGAACATCTAGGAGTGATGTCCTTTAGGATGGACTGGTTGGATCTCCTTGCAGTCCAAGGGACTCTCAAGAGTCTTCTCCAACACCACAGTTCAAAAGCATCAGTTCTTCGGTGCTCAGCTTTCTTCACCGTTCAACTCTCACATCCATACATGACTACTGGAAAAACTATAGCCTTGACTAGACGGACTTTGTTGGCAAACTAATGTCTCAGCTTTTCCATATGCTATCCAGGTTGCCCATAACTTTCCTTCCAAGGAGTAAGCGTCTTTTGATTTCATGGCTGCAATCACTATTTACAGTGATTTTGGAGCCCCTCAAAATAAACTCTGACACTGCTTCTACTGTTTCCCCATCTATTTCCCATGAAGTGATGGGACCAGATGCCATGATCTTAGTTTTCTGAATGGTGAGCCTTAAGCCAACTTTTTCACTCTCCTCTTTCACTTTCATCAAGAGGCTTTTTAGTTCCTCTTCACTTTCTGCCATAAGGGTAGTATCATCTGCATATCTGAGGTTATTGGTTTTTCTCCTGGCAATCTTGATTCCAGCTTGTGCTTCTTCCACCCCTGCATTTCTCATGATGTACTCTGCATAGAAGTTAAATAAGCAGAGTGACAATATACAGCCTTGATGTACTCCTTTTCCTATTTGGAACCAGTCTGTTATTTCATGTCCATTTCTAACTGTTGCTTCCTGACCTGCATACAGATTTCTCAGGAGGCAGGTCAGGTGGTCTGGTATTCCCATCTCTTTCAGAATTTTCCACAGTTTATTGTGGCCCACACAGTCAAAGTCACTTTACTAGTGTGTGAGATGAGTGCAATTGTGCAGTAGTTTGAGCATTCTTTGGCATTGCCTTTCTTTGAGATAGGAATGTAAACTGACCTTTTCCAGTCCTGTGACCATTGCTGAGTTTTCCAAATTTGTTGGCATATTGAGTGCAGCACTTTCACAGCATCATCTTTCAGGACTTGAAACAGCTCAACTGGAATTCCATCACCTCCACTACCTTTGTTTGTAGTGATGCTTTCTAAGGCCCACTTGACCTCACATTCCAGGATATCTGGCTCTAGCTGACTGTGAGTGATCACACCATCATGATTATCTGAGTCGTGAAGATCTTTTTTATACAGTTTTTCTATGTATTCTTGCCACCTCTTCTTAGTATCCTCTGCTTCTGTTAGGTTCGTACCATTTCTGTCCTTTATCGAGGCCATCTTTGCATGAAATGTTCCCTCAGTATCTAATTTTTTTGAAGAGATCTCTAGTCTTTCCCATTCTGTTGTTTTCCTCTATTTGTTTGCATTGATTACTGAAGAAGGCTTTCTTATCTCTCCTTGCTATTCTTTGGAATTCTGCATTCAGATGGGAATATCTTTCCTTTTCTCCTTTGCTTTTCCCTTCTCTTCTTTTCACAGCTATTTGTAAGATGTTGTAAAGAGCAATATCTCATAGGAACGTGGAATGTTAGGTCCATGAATCAAGGCAAATTGGAAGTGGTCAAACAGGAGATGGAAAGAGTGAATGTCAACATTCTAGGAATCAGTGAACTAAGATGGACTGGAATGGGTGAATTTAACTCAGATGACGATTATATCTACTAGTGTGGGCAGGAATCCCTTAGAAGAAATGGAGTAGCCATCATGGTCAATAAGAGTCTGAAATGTAGTACTTGGATGCAATCTCAAAAATGACAGAATGATCTCTGTTCATTTCCAAGGCCAACCATTCAATATCACGGTAATCCAAGCCTATGCCCCAAGCAGTAATGCTGAAGAAGCTGAAGTTGAAAGGTTCTATGAAGACCTACAACATCTTTTAGATAACACCCAAAAAAGATGTCTTTCTCATTATAGGGGACTGGAATGCAGAAGTAGGAAGTCAAGAAACACCTGGAATAACAGGCAAATTTGGCCTTGAGTACAGAATGAAGCAGGGCAAAGGCTAATAGAGCTTTGCCAAGAGAATGCACTGGTCATAGCAAACACCCTCTTCCAACAACACAAGAGAAGACTCTACACATGGACATCACCAGATGGTCGACACCGAAATCAGATTGATTATATTCTTTGCAGCCAAAGATGGAGAAGCTCTATACAGTCAGCAAAAACAAGACCAGGCGCTGCCTGTGGTTCAGATCATGAACTCCTTATTGCCCAATTCAGACTGAAATTGAAGAAAGTAGGGAAAACCACTAGACCATTCAGGTATGACCTAAATCAAATCCCTTGTAATTATACAGTGGAAGTGAGAAATAGATTTAAGGGACTAGATCTGATAGCCTGATGAACTATGGATGGAGGTTCCTGACATTGTACAGGAGATAGGGATTAAGACCATCCCCAAGAAAAAGAAATGCAAAAAAGCAAAATAGCTGTCTGAGGAGGCCTTACAAATAGCTGTGAAAAGAAGTAAACTTGTTAGTTAAGTGAAAAACTGTTGATTTAATTTGAAATTGTGGCAAACTAAATTATACAAATTATGGTTTGCTTTTTAGTACTGTCTTTACATTCTCTTGTTTTCAATTAATTTATTGAAAAAACAATAAATTTCCCTGAAAACTGTGGCATAAAAAAAAATTGGTGTGAAAGTCACATTCGTTAATAAAATGTTGTATTAACTGGAAATTGATTCCTCTATGTCCTCTACTTCAATAATTCCAAGTGGTAACATTTGGCAACAATTATAAACCCTTTTGGTTTGTATTTTCCTTGTTCAAACAAACATAAGGAAGCAAAACATAACGTGATAAATAAGTACAGCAGGGTTGCAGAGTACAAGATCAATATAAAAAAAATCAGTCATTTTTATATACTTGGCAATATATAAACTACAATGAAATAGAGAAATTATTCCCTTTATAACAGCATCAAAAAGAATAAGACATCTAGGAATATTTAAATAAAAGAAGCAAAAATGTACAGTGTGAAAATTACAAAATAGTGTTGAAAGAAAAAATTAAAGAAGATTAAGAAGGAAAGAAATCCCATGTTCATAATTGGAAGTCTTAATATTCATAAATGGTAATACTCTCCAAATTGATTTACAGATTCAACACAGATAAAAGTCCTATGTTGTTTCTTTGTGGATATTGATAAGATTATCCTAAAAAGTCCCATGTAAATTCAGGGGACCAAGAATAGCTAAAATAATCCTGAAAAGAGATGAACATAATTGGAGGACTCACCTTTTTTGACTTCAAAGCTTATTACAAAGCAACAATATTTAAGATAGTGTGCTACTTGTGTAAGATAAATATGTAGATCAATGAAATAGAATTGAGAGTCCAGGAGTAAACTCATATAAATTATGGTCAATTGGTTTTTGACAAAGGTATCAAGACCATTCAACAGGAAACGATGGTCTTGTTTTTTTTTTTTTGGTCATATAGCTAAACTTAATTTTTTAAAAAATTTCTTTACTTTATTGTGTTGGTTTTGCCATACAATGACATGAAACCGCCATGGGTTTACATATGCTCCCCCTCCAGAACCCCCCTCCCTCCTCCCTCCCGATTCCCTCCCCCTGGGACATCTCAGTGCACCAGCCCCGAGCATCAATCCTGGGCTGGCGATTGATTTCACATATGGTAATTAACATGTTTCAATGCCATTCTCCCATATCATCCCACCCTTGCCCTCTTCCACAGAGTCCACGAGTCTGTTCTATACATCTGCATTCCTTTTGCTGTCTCTCATGGAGGGTTCTAGTTACCATCTTTCTAAATTCCATATATATGCGTTAGTATACTGTATTGTTGTTTTGAATCAGTTCTACTCAGGTGGACGGAACTGGAGCCTATTATCCAGAGTAGTAAGCCAGATGGTCTTGTTTTTTAATAAATAACTCTGGGACAATTAGGTATCCAATGCAAAAAAAAAAAAAAGAATCAAATCCTATATCAAACCATATGTAAAAATGCAAAATGGATCAAAGACCTAAATGTAAGAGCCAGAACCATAATACTCCTAGAAGAAATTGCAGGAGTAAACGTGTGACATTAGATTAGGTAAATTTCTTAAATATGAGACTGAAAGCACAAACAACAAAAGACAAAAATAGATAAATTGGACTTCATTAAAAGTTTAAATATACATCATCAAGAATAAATGCTAGCAATACAAAGGATACTATCAAGACAGTGAAAAGTTAACCCACAGGATAGAAGAAAATATTTTCAAATCTTCTAACTGATAAGGGACTTGTGTCTAGAATTCATAAAGAACTCTGTAACAACAACAAAAAAAAACCCAACTTAAAAATGCACAAAACAGGGACTTCCCTGGTGGTCCAATGGCTAAGACTCTGTGCTCCCAGTGCAGAGGGCCTGGGTTCAACCCCTAGTCAGGGTACTAGACCCCATATGCTGCAACTAAAACTTAGTGCAGCCAAATAAATAAATAAATACTTTTTTAAAAATGGGCAAAGAATCTCCAAATGGACATTTCTTCGAAAAGAATATACAAATGGCCAATAAGCACATGAAAATATGCTTAACACCATTAGTCACCAATGAAATGCAAATCAAAACCACAATGAGATACTACCTCATACCTACTAGGATGGTCTAGAATAATAACAAAGCAAAATAAAACCAGAGACTTCATTGGTGGCCCAGTGGTTCAGACTCTGCACTTCCATTGCAAGGGGCCTGGTGTGGATCTCTGGTTGAAGAACTAAGATCCCACATGCCATGCAGTGTGGCCAGAAAAAAAAAAAAAACAACTTGAAAAATGGAAAATAACCAATGTTTATGAGAATGTAAAGAAATCAGAACCCACATCCATTGCTGGTGGGAATACAAGATTGTGCAGCCACTATGAAAACTAGTCTGGCAGTTCCTCAAAAAAGTTAAATATATAGTTGCCATCTGACCTATTAATTCACTTACTTTTAGAAATATGCATCAGAGAAATGAAAACATATGTCCACACAAAAACTTAGACATGAATATTTACAGAAGCATTATGCATACATAATAGCCTAAAAGTAGAAACAACTCAAATGTCCTTTGACTAATGAAGGGATAAACAAAATGTAATTTATCCATAGAATGCAAAATTATTTGTTCAGAAAAAAAGTAACAAACTACTGACACATGCTTCAGTATGGGTAAATCTTGAGAACATTATGCTCAGTGAAAGAAGACTGTTACAAAAGAGCACATATTATGTGATTCCATTTACTTAAAATATCCAAAATAGGCAAATCTACAAAGATAGAAAGTAGATTAGTGGTTGCTTAGAACTGGAGAAGTTGGGAAGATTGTGGTGTGATAGCTAAAAAGTGAAGGGTTTTTTGAAAGAATGTGATGAAAGTATTCTAAAATTGATTATGGTTAACATTGTGTAACTGTGTGAATATACTAAAAGTCATGAATTGTATACTTTAAATGGGGGAATTGTTTGGTAGGTGAATTATATGTTAATAAATTGTTACAAAGAATATAATAGGACTCAAACGACTTCAAATGACCTTGATATCAGATAAAGTATTAGGTTCCTATAAAAAAAAATCCAAGTTCATTCATTCACTTATTTATTCACTTATTCATCCATTTATAGGCATAGAATCTAAAATAGGAGAACCAGGTTTGTGGGTAAAATATTTTCAGACATGCTGAGTTTAAAAAGCCAGTGAAATATAACCCAGTAAGAGAAGCCCAAATCATCACTTCAGGGGAAAATTTTGTACTAGAAGTTACAAATCTGGAGGTCATTTGTATTTGCTTATTAAGTAGATACAACTACGTGTAGAAAATATGTAAGGCAGGGATTTTTTTTATAATTGTGGCAAAATACACATAACATAAAATTTACCATCTTAACCATTAAAAAATAAAGGATATAGGTCAGTAATGTTCAGTATATTCACATTGTTGTGTGACCAGTTTCAAAAATTTTTTTCATTTTGCAGCATTGCATCTTCATTACCATTAGACAAACACTCCTCATTTCCCCTTTTTCCTAGTTCCTGGAAACCACCAATTTTACTTTCTGTTTCTGTGAATTTAACTACAGTAGATACCTTATATAAATATCTGTCTTTTTATGATGGTTTATTTAACATAAAAGGATTCCCAGGTGGCTCTGTGGTAAAGAATCCACCTGCCAATTCAGGAAATGCAGGAGTCATGGGTTTGGCCCTTGGGTCAGAAAGATTCCCACGGAGGAGGAAATGACAACCCACTCCAGTATTCTTGCCTGAAAAATCCCATCAACAGAGGAGCCTGGGACGCTACAGTCCCCTGGGTCATGAACAGTCAGAAATGACTGAGCGACAGCTCACACACACATATTTAATTGAGCATAATGTCTTCAAGGCTCATTCATGGTGTAGCATGTGCCAGAATTTCCTTTCTTTATAAGGTTGAATAATATTCTATCTTATGTATGTACCACATTTTGTTTATCCATTCGTTGCAGGGTTCTTGGGTTGCTTCCACCTCCTGGTTGTTGTGAATGATCCTGCTAGGAACATCCATGTACTATGAGATCCTTCTTTCAATTCTTTTGGTGAACTGAAGTGAAGTGAAGTGAAAGTCTCTCAGTCATGTCTGACTCTTTGCAACCCCATGGACTATACAGTGCATGGAATTCTCCAGGCCAGAATACTGGAGTGGGTAGTCTTTCCCTTCTCCAGGGGATCTTCCCAACCCAGGGATTGAACCCAGGTTTCCTGCATTGCAGGCGGATTCTTTACCAGCTGAACCCCAAGGGAAACCCATTCTTTTGGTATATATTCAAAAATGGAATTGCTGGATCATATGATAATGTTATTTAAAAATTTTTGAGAAACCTGTTTTCCATAGCAGCTATACCATATTTTTACCAATAGTTCACAGGCATCCCATATCCTTACCAAAACATGTTATATTGTTTTAATTTCTATATAACCACCATCATGGGTGTGAGGTGATATTTCATGTGGTTTTAATTTTCATTTTCCTGATAATTAATGATGCTGAGTATTTTTTTCATATGCTGTTGGCCATCTTCTTTCTCTTTCTTTTTTGCTGCACTGCATGGCATATGGGATCTTAGATCCCTAACCAGAGAGATCGAACCTGCGCCCCTACATTGGAAGCACAGAGTCTTAACTACTGGACTGCCAGGGAAGTCCCTGCTGTCGGCCATTTTCATATCTCCTTGGAGGAATATCAGTTCAAGGTTTTGGCCTGTTTTTAGTTTAGGACACGTGGACTAGTGTGAGTGAGTGCGGTTTAAGCAGACCCTGATACTGTATGTGTCTGTGCATTCTGTTTCCTCAGAGATTCTCTAGTTCTTATCAGATTTGTTTTCCACAGAGAAGATAGTCTTTTCTATCTTTTTTTCTGAATGTGTTAAGAATGTATCTAGGACAAAACAAAGGATAAAACTATGTTACCAACTCCACTGCTTGTTTTTTGCTTTGTTTATCTTCTGTTGTAGGAAAACAGCCATTTTTATCTAGTCAAGTGTATCTATCTTCTCTTTTAGAGCTTCAGAACTTTTCAGCCATGGTGAGAAAGAGATATTCCTTCACCTTCAGGTTGAACATAAATAATAACCTAGATTTCTTTGTGTGAAATCTTCACTGAGTTATATTCTTACTTTTTTTTTTATTAGTTTTGCCATACAATGACATGATATCACCATGGGTTTACATATGCTCCCTCTCCAGAACCCCCCTCCCTCCTCCCTCCCCCCGGGAAATCTTGTTGCACCAGCCCCGAGCATCAATCCTGGGCTGGCGATTGATTAGACATATGATAATTAACATGTTTCAATGCCATTCTCCCATATCATCCCACCCTTGCCCTCATCCACAGAGTCCACGAGTCTGTTCTATACATCTGCGTTCCTTTTGCTGTCTTGCATGCTGGGTTCTCGTTACTGTCTTACTAAATTCCATATATATGCGTTAATATACTGTATTGTTGTTTTTGCTTCTGGCTTACTTCACTCTGGATAATGGGCTCCAGTTTCGTCCATCTGAGTAGAACTGATTCAAATGAATTTTGTTTTAATGCTGAGTAATATTCCATTGTGTATATGTACCACAGCTTTCTTATCCATTCATCAGTTGATGGGCATCTAGGTTGCTTCCATGTCCTGGCTATTGTATATTCTTACTTTTTTAATGTTTAATCTTAATTTTAAGCTTTTAATCTTCCAAGGATGTATTTAATATTGTGTATAGTGGAGTTTCTTTTCCATTTTCTCTGAGATAGATGGCAGTTATTTTACTTTCTTTGCTTGTCAAAATCTATAAAGCAATGTAAGTAATATTGGGGATGGTAGCTATCCTATTTTTAATAGAAGTGATCTTTGTGAATTGCTGCTGCATATTTTCTTGCTGAGTTTTGTTAATCTTAAATATATATAAATAGTTTACTTCTATTTCTTTTTCTAAGATTTTTTTCAGAAATGGTTGCTGAATGCTATTGAATATGCTTTTAGTGTTTATTGATATGCTTATATTTTTCTCCTTTACTTTATTGATGTAATAGATTATGTAGTAGCTTATTTGCTAATTTGCTAATTATTTGCTAGTAGATTATTTGCTAATTTGCACTTTTATATTCTTGAATAAATCCTGTTTGGCCATAGTATATTACTGTTTTGTTACATGATTATGTTTGTTTGCTAATATTTCATTTTGAATTTTTGCATCTACATTCATAAACGAGATTGGTCTGTACTATAGTATTGAATGTATTTTTCAGATTTTGATACTAAAGTTTGCTGTTTTATACTACGATTGAAAAGAATTTCTTCTGGAATGATAAACCTCCTCTCTTAAAGTTAGATAAACTGAGCAGGGAAGCCATATGGTTTCAGTGGCCTTTTTGGATAGAAGACTTTGAATCTTTTCAGTGTCCTCTATAGTAATTGGTCTATTCACATTTTCTACTTCCCTAGCAGCTAACTTTACTCTATTGGTTTTTACCAGGAAATCATTAATTTTATCTAAAATTTCAGCCTGGTGCCATAAAATTGCATGAAGTATATAGTCCTCTAACCTCTCCTGTATCTGGGAACAGGACTTCTTTCTCATTTCTCATTTTGTGAATTTCTACTCCTTGCAACATAGGAGGAGGGAAAATGGGGAAGAAAGAACATTTATCTCACTAATCTTTTCAAAGCACCAGGATGAAACTCATGCCCACTGCTGTGGAAGTGTGGAGTCATAACCACTGGACCACCAGAGAAGTTGTTCAGAGTGCCAGATTGTAGATTTATTTGTCTTCTCTATCATTTTCGTCTTTCGTTGCATTGGTTTTGGCTGTTAGCCTTAATATCTCTTATTTCTCTGGTTATTTTGTTTTCCTTTTTCTCATTGCTAATTTCTTAAAATAGATTCTTACTTCCTTTAATGTTTATTTTCTAATAATGATTATGTCCATAATAAACTTTTGTTATCTTTCATTCTATAAATAATTTTTTTCATTTTATTTATTTTTTAATTGGAGTAAAATTGCTTTATAATGTTGTGTTGGTTTCTGCCATACAACAATGTAAATCAGTCATAATTAGACATATATCACCTTTCTCTTGAGCCTCCCTCCCTTCCCTCTATTCTACCTCTCTAGGTCATCATAGATTTTAAAACTTCTAAATTTTTTTACCTTGTTTTATGTGCTTACACAGTGTTCTTCATCTTGTTTGGTGCTTTCAGTCTTAATTTCATCTGTTTGATGTAAACGTTACCAGCCTTTTTCTTTGAATATTATTTCTTTTTTATAATTGAAACATAGTTTATTTACAATGCTGTGTTGATTACTCCTGTACAGCAAAGTGATTCTGTTATGCATATAAATCCATTTTAAAAAATATTCTCACACTATGATTTATCATTAGATATTGAATGCAGTTCTCTGTGCTATATAGTAAGACCTTATTTTTTATTCATTCTGTATATAAAAGCTTACATCTGCTAACCCCAACCTCCCACTCCATCCCTCCCCCAACCCCTTCATCCTTGGCAACCACCAGTCAGTTCTCTAAGTTTGTGATTCTGTTTCTGTTTCATAGATAGATTCATTTGTGTTACATTTTAGATTCCACATATAAATGATATCATATGGCATTTGTCTTTCTCTTTCTGACTTACATCACTCAATATGATAATCTATATTTGCAATCATGTTGCTGCAAATGGCATTATTTTGTCCTTTTTATGGCTGAGTAGTATTCCATTGTGTATATACATAACACACCTTCTTTATTCATTCTTTATACATTATTTCTATACCTTGTTATTGTGAACAGTGCTGCTGTGAACATAAGAGCGCATATATATTTTCTTGTCTGGATGCATATGCTTTTTTTGATACTTTGTTAAGCATGTTCCTTATAGCTACTACATGACTGAACTTTGCTTTTCTGCCACATCTGACAGTTTCTGCTTTTTAAAGGTTATATTTAGCTTATCACATCTAATGTTCTCATCTTGCACAATATTGATTGATTTGATTTAGATTTTGGTCTCTCTCTTTATCCTCTATATTTGCTCATTTCAACAAGTTAATATGCTTTCCATCATCCCCTTCATTAATTTGACATATCTCCTATATTTTTCTCATTCTATCCCTTTTCCTTTCCTCTGTATCTGGACATATGTTTTTAATATTATTTGAAAAATAAGTTACCTTCTGAGATACAGTATAACTCTCACTACAATGTTCTAATCTAGCCCTAGTGCCCCATTATGCCAACCCTAAGTCCTCTCCACTCCATAGCTAAGACCTTTAGGATAGTTTTACTCACTTTCCTTTTCTACTATTCTCCACATCCCCCTGGATCAGCTGGGAATCTTCCTCCACCCTTTCTCCACAGACCCCAATAGCAGGAAGACCTATTGCCCCCTGGCCTCATGTTTTAAAATCTTCCATTTATATCAGCTGATAAGTCCATCCTTATTTATTTTATGGAATAGTTGGAGGTGAAAATAAGAAACCTGTGCAAGCACTTAGTGAACTGTGAAATGATGTCCAAATACTAGCGAGGGAGGATATGTAGGGAAGACCTGGCTGGTCTTGATCACAATGGACAGTTGTGGACAAGGTGGGATATAGTCTCTATGTCTCTGTGCCAGGAAGAAAAAGGGTTCCAGCTTTATTACTTAGCACAAAATCACCACTACCTGAGGTTGATTTTTCTCAGCTAAGGTATTTTATTAAAGGATTATTATTGTTCAGTTGCTAAGTCATGTTCAACTCTTGTGTGACCTCATGGACTATAGCCCGCCAGGCTCCCCTGTCCATGGGATTTCTCAGGGAAGAATAATGGAGTGGGTTGTTGTTTCCTTTTCTAGGGGATCTTCCCAATCCAGGGATCAAACCCACATCTCCTAGAGTGGCAGGCAGATTTTTTACCACTGAGCCACCAGAAAAATTAAAATTACAGGGTACATGCATTTAATGGACACATTTTAAAAGATGATATCCTAAACTATCAGCACATTTTTGCTTTCTCATAGTGTTGCCTCCTGCCTGTGCTGGTTAAGAAGTTTGTGGTGTTACACAGACTCGAATCAGGACGTAACACTGCACAAGCGCTGCTGTGCAAAAATACGAGAGCCACATGTATAATAATAAGGGCTTCTCTGTGGCTCAGCTGGTAAAGAATCTGCCTGCAATGTGGGAGACCTGGGCTTGACCCCTGGGTTAGGAAGATCCCCTGGAGAAGGGAATGGCTACCCACTCTAGTATTCTGGCCTGGAGAGCTCCATGGACTGTGTAGTCTATGGGGTGGCAAAGAGTTGGACGTGACTGAGAAACTTTCACACATGTATAATATTAAAATGTTCTAGTAGCCACATTTTTAAAAAGTAAAATATGAAATTAATTTTAATAGCATATTTCATTTAACCTAATATACCTACAATATTATTTTAATGTATCATCAATATGAAATTATTATTTTGAAATTATTATTCTTATTTTCTTACTAGGTCTTTGAAATCTAGTGTATCTTATCCTCATAGTATATCTCAGTTTGGACTAGCCACAGTTCAACAGCTCAATAATCACATGTGGCAAGTGACTACCTGACTGGACAGCGCTGCTCTCCAGTGAGGATGGTAAATACAGCACAGTCCAGGACTCTTCCACACTCATCCCTGATGGAAACCACCAGACAGCCACAACATCCTTTCTCAGTGAGTCCTGGTGTGGTCTCCTGATTCTTGTCTCCAGAGCCTGACAGTCAGGCCCTCCATTACATTTGGCATCTGGACAAGGGGCAAACCTCAACTGAAGGTCAGTTTCAAGAGGGTGGAACTTTGGTCTGGATTAGGATATAGATATTAGTCTATATCCTAATACCTAGAGCAGTGCCTGAAACATAATGGGCATTCAGAAGATACTATTTGCCATTCTCATTATGGAGCTGGTAAACACAGCTCATTTCCAGTAATTATTATTATCTGAGAATAATTTTAAATTAAACCTAAACGTTACAGACAGAACATTTTCAAAATCTGTAAACTGAAAGAAAACTATCAGTCTTAAAATTAAAAAGAACCAATTCCTTTCTTATTTCACTCACTGCACTACTATTAAAAATAAATTTTAACCTTTTCAGATTTTCTAGTAGGTGTTACACTATGACACAAAAAAAGGAAATCAGCCCAAGACTGTATTTATCACAATGTCTATAATCTCATTGTTTGCTGTTTGCAGAATATGTGACTACAATACTGCATAACAAAATCTAACCCTTTACAAAGTTCTCTATGCTTTCAGTCTTTTTCTTAACAAATTCTCTGAAGAAGCACAGAATCACATAAACAGGTGCATTAAGAGCAGTTGGTCATACCATTTGAGTCAAGTCATTGCCTTTCAGAGTTTTTTAAAAACACCCTAATAGAACCTTAATACTTAAGATCATTATCATGGTTATTATCATAACTATTCTTTGTTGAGTGCTTATTACATTCTAAGAAGGAGGCTAAGGATTCCATGTACATTATCTCATTAAAGCCTTAAAACAATGCTAATAGTCACTTGCTTAAAGACATCTAGCTAATACATGAAATAACCAGGATTAAAATCCTGGTCAGCCTGACTCTCAAGTCTGGAATCTTGTCCACTGAGTTTGTCCACCCTCCTCATTTTTGTAGTGAGAATACTTAAATTCCCTCAAATCATGTGATTTGTCTAAGATTCAGAGCTATTAAACAGCAGCTGCTGCTGCTGCTGCTGCTAAGTCGCTTCAGTCGTGTCTGACTCTGTGCGACCCCATAGATGGCAGCCCACCAGGTCCCCCTGTCCCTGGGATTCTCCAGGCAAGAACACTGGAGTGGGTTGCCATTTCCTTCTCCAACGCATGAACGTGAAAACTGAAAGTGAAGTCGTTCAGTCGTGTCCGACTCTTCATGACCCCATGGACCACAGCCTACCAGGCTCCTAGGTCCATGGGATTTTCCAGGCAAGAGTATTGGAGTGGGGTGCCATTGCAGAGTCAAAACTAAACACTACATTTCCTCCTCTCAGGACCAGATTCTTTTCTCCATACTATGCAATGTTTGTTCATTAGCAAAGCATAGGATCATAATTTATTCAAGATATATACTTCAAATAACTTAAATTAGAATTTGACCTTCACATAGAGAAAACTAGTGATTACGAGTTTTAGTCTATTTTGCCACTAACAGCAAAGTGTTGTTTTCTGTAGTCGGGATGGGGTTTGGGGAAGCAGAATCAAGGCACTAAGGAGGGTATATGATCATTGATTCTGGTCCCAAAATAGGCAAATGAAGTGAATCATTATCTGTGAGAGTGGTCAGATATTAAAATGTTATTAGTAGAGGGATTCCACTGAAGACCACAGAAAGTTTGGAGCTAGCAGCGCAGTTGGTAAAGAATCCACCTGCTAATGCAGGAGATGCAAGTGACGTGGGTTCAATCCCTGGGTTGGGAAGATTCCTTGGAGGAAGAAATGGCAACCCACTCCAGTATTCTGGCTTGAAAAATTTCATCGACAGAGAAGCCTGGTGGATTACAGTCCATGGGGTCACGAAGAGTTGGACACAACTGAGCAAAGATTCATTCTGTCATACAAGAAGTGTGAAATGTGATTTAAAGGGGAGAGAGCTCTCCTGGGTTGCTCACAGAGTGGAACCTGTCTCTCCAGATCCCTCCTGAGGGCTCTTCCCACACTTTCTCCCCATGTCTTTGAATCTCCAGCACCTGACTGGCTGGGGGCCAGAGACCCGGGGGAGTGTTCCAGCCCTGGGTGTTTTCAGGACTGGCCTGAAACGTTCAGCTCTGGAAGGCAGCAGGTGCTTCTTCAATCTCCATAAGCCCCAGGAGAACTCAGAACAATGGCCTTCTCAGTCCTGGCAGCCGGGGCGGGGCGGCTCTCCTCAAGGCCACCTCCCTTCCATTTAAGTCCCTTTTTATTGAAGCCAGTTGAAGGCTGCCTTATCCGCATTAAGGGGGCTTGGGCTGCTCCCAGCTACAATTAGATTTTTATGCCACCTGGGCATAGAAACTCACTTCATTTCCAGTGTCCCACCATTTGGTCAGATTTTTTTACTTTGAAGTTCACAATTTTTCATCAGCAAACTATTAGATGAAAGAAAAACTATATGGGTACACAGAAGTAGAAAACAATTCTCACTGAGTTACACAAGAAAGTCCAGTGCAAGAGACATGGTGACTAGTAATCAACTGTGGGAATTAAGTGTCTCAGCTAAAATCCCTGAAATTGTTCCTATAACTCCCCTTGCTGGCCAATGTGGAGAGTGACAGGAGAAAGAAAATCGTCTGTATACTTCCTGCTCTCCCAGATATTTCTTCCTCTTACTACGTAACCAAATACCTCAAGGTTAGAAAAGACAAAATGGTTAGGTGGAGAAAAAAAGGTAAGAAAAAATCTAGTATGAGGAGACTAAAATCAATAGTTTTGTTTGCTACGTTTTTGAGGGGTCAGCTATTCCAGTGGGAAATGCAATGACATAATCACTTTGAAAGAGAAGGAAGTGCCTTCCTTGGTATGAAAACTGCATGCTATTCACCCTCACTTATCTCATAAAAAAGAACATAAGTTACGGTGGACAAGATTTATATCTATAGCACCAGGGAGTCTAGCTTTTTCAAAGCCATGACATCCAGCTATTCTTAAGGTAGGGGGTGAAAATGAATTATATTTATTGAATCTGGCACTAATCATGATGAATCACAAACACAAGAGTACCATGAATTCAGTTATCTCATTGAAAAGACATTTTAAATTCAGACAGAAAATTCCTGTAACACAAATGTATTGAGAAATAACATTGGCACTACACTCAATGTATTCAATTTTAGGGAAAGGCGACATGGCAAATGTAGTCACCAAGTATATAGATTTTTGACAGCTATACTCTTATTTTTATTTTTTTCTTTAAAATTTCTTTTTCTGAGGTCAGAGGTGAGCAGGTGCCTGACCCATAGGGCCTTCCTGACTGTCACATGTAGGAATGTGACCCAGAGCCCAACACGGTCTTCCAGAGTGAGGGACATCCCAGGAAGGGCCTGCTCCCCCCAACCCCGTCTCCATCATACGGAGTGGCCTGCCCTGCATCTGCCCGAGTCCTGGTGACATCTAAGTGACAAAACATGCAAACATGGGAAATCCTCACCACTCAGTCAAGGTTGCTTGGTTTGAATCTAGACAGCTATACTCTTTAGTATGTTTTGGAAGATATAAACAGGTGTCAGCTAGGAAAATCCATTGTCATTTGATATTATATTTATATTTTATATGCCGTGAGTCTTGTCTTATGATAGCCGATTTGTTCTTTCTTGAGGTTCTGCCAGTTAGCAGTCCCATCACCAAGTCAGCTTCTGGTCATATCCCATAAACAACAATCCAGAAAGGATTTTCCTCCTGGTGGTTAAATATTGTAAGAAAATAAGCTTACTTGAAGGTTATTTAGAAATTTCACATTAACTCTCTGAAGTTCTCCCAAGTTACTTAATACTTTATGTTCTAATAATTTGAAAAATGATGTCCTCATGGTTATTGCTGATCTAGAGTGATTGCATATAGGACAGGATATCAGTCATTGTTCACTGGTGATGTGCATCAAAATGATGAGCAAAGATTTCCAAATATCTGATCATCCCCCCTAAAATGGTAAAAATCTGCCTATCCCTGCTTCAGTTTATTTATCCTGTGTGGTTAATAATGCTGTTAGGCTCTTCCAGTGACACTGGGCACTGCAATCTTTAAAATATGATGTCTAAAATAGGGATGTGTGTGTGTGTGTGTGTGTGTGTGTGTGAGCTAAGTTGCTTCAGTCAGTTCAGCTCTTTGCACCTCTATGTATCATAGCCCACCAGGCTCCTCTGTCCATGGGATTTTCCAAGCAAGAATACTGGAGTGGGTTGCCATGCCCTTCTCCAGGGGATCTTTCTGACCCAGGGATCGAACTCGTGTCTCTGGTATCTCCCACAATGGCAAGCAAGTTCCTTACCACTAGCGCCACACATGAAGCCCCAAATAAGGACACAAATACAACATTTGGTGGTTGGATGAAGCTAGAGTTTCATATAAGATTGAGGGACCTGGATCTGGATTCACATTCTAAAAGTGGCATTGTCAAATGGGAGGACCAAGTTACAAAGGTGAGACCAGGCTACAGGAAGAGGTCTCAAAGCATGTGATACCAGGAAAATATAACTCCTCTAACTTCTTACCTATCACCTTCTATTTCCACCTCTTTCCCTGGTGGCTCAGATGGTAAAACAACAACAAAAAAAAAACGCCTGCAATGCAGGAGATGCAGGGTTTGATTTCTGGGTTGGAAAGATTCCCTGGAGAAGGGTATGGCTACTCACTCCAATATTCTTGCCTGGAGAATCCCATCGACAGAGGAGCCTGGTGGGCTACAATCCATAGGGTCGCAGAGTTGGACATGACTAAGTGAGTTTACACTTTCCCTTTCCCTTCACCATTTAGGCTCCATGGCCCATTTCTACAGCTACTTTCTTGTAAACAGCTTTGTCATCCTTTCTGCATTAGTTCTTCTATCACAACTGCCAGGCAAAAGACTGGCTCTGGATCAAACCACTTAGCCCCATCTCTGCTGAGCTCCCCAGGTGGCTTAGCTTGCATGAGAAATCATACAACTGCATGGATTGATTCCACGGTCCCTCAATACAGCCTGGCAGTCATTTCATATTTCCTAGGTGGCTCTCTCTGTCTGCTATGCTTCATAGGATTCAACTTCTATTCACTTTCCTCAAACCTCTGACATTAGCATGAAATCTGTTTTCTTATCCAACAGAGAAGAAGGTGATGTTTAGATGGGAGTTCTTTGTCTTTCCTGCCCTCCAGGGGTATGATGGTAGATGCTTAATAACTGGTAATCTGCAAGGTGGGATGTTGGGGGAGTTCTGATTTGTAATGTTGCCAACTTCCATGGGATAAATATTCTCATTATGGCTGAATCCAAGCTATTAGCATAAGTTAACCAGATCTCAAAATTCCTGAAAATTTAACAACTGGCTCCTGTTAGCTAGTAGAAGCTGGCTCCAGCACACACTGCCTGAAGCTCAGAAACTTAAATGCATCCAATATATCCTCTCCTTCCCTCTCAGTTACAATGAAAGAGCGTCTGTCCTTTTCTCCTATCTGAAGTGAATGTCTCCTACCTTCTGTAATACCTTTTTCCATCTCTCAAAAACTCAAATCAGATCATGTCAGCTGCCTCCTTTAAAACTTGTGATGGTTCTCCATTGTTTAGGGGATAGAGTTGAAACTCCCTGATATGACCTATGAGTCCTTGTGTAGTCGTTCTGACTCCCATCCGAGGTCTCTCTCTGCTTCCCCTATTCCCATTGATCTAATTTTTTCTCCTTAACATGCCATGAGGTGTTTCATCTCTGAGCCTTTGAATATTTATTTTGCTGGGAACCATAACTTACTTCCTGCTGCCTCCCATCCTTCTGCCTCTGACAAACTCTTACTCATTATTAGAAGTTACTTCCTGAATAAATGCTACTGACTTGGCTTCCTTCTCTACTCCCACTATTTCACTGAACACACTGTACTGCAATGATTGTTTTACTTGTCTACCTCCTTCATAAATAAATCTCCATGAGGGCAGGAACTGTGTCTATTCCCATTACCATCCCATTGATTTTAATCATAAAACCCCATATTATCAGTCACTCCTTATCCACTCCCCACCCCAGCCCCCTGCAAACACTGACCTACTTTCTTTCTCTATGAAATTCATCTCTCTCAGCACGTTCACAGTGACAAATATCAGAGCCTGGACCTAACTTTTTAAAAAATAGATGTTTAGGGGGACTTCCAACCCCTGCATTGCAAAGCGGATTCTTAACCTCTGGACCACCAGGGAAGGTCCCTAGCTACTAACTTTTAAAATAAGAATATTAAGATAGTGACTAATGGCAAATTATTAAACATTCTTGAGTTTTATTTTCCTTAATTTGGAAAGGATGCCTACTCATGCAAGGAGGCAGGTCATAAGACAACCTACAGTTTTTAATGAAGTATGCATTGCTCAGTTTCTCATCTACTTCTTGTATCAATTTATAGAATTTTCAATTTCACGAATGTTGGTTTCTGCTTCCAGAAGTGAAACCTCTCGTTTCAAAAACCTCCTGTTCTGCCATGGCTGCTCCTCAGGTCCCTGCCTTCTGCCTAGAGCCCTCTCTGTTCTATAAACATGAGTTTCTTCCACTTTGATCTCATGAAACTTGGATCCCTATGAGTTAACTATTTTAAAACTTGTTGCACATACAATGTTTTACTGTTCCCATTTAAAGCCTGTCTTTTAAGAACTGCTTTAGACATTTTGTTTTCAGAAATATGTAATGAAACATAATAGTGAAAATATAATAAACATTAATGTAAAGGAAACATGCATCTTGTATTATTTGTAGGAATGATTTGAGGCCTAGATGAAGGGTCCCTTCCTCAAAAGATTTTGAGGAATCTTCTACTGCATTTATTTTTTCCAGGTCTCTGGGGGCACAGCCAACATGAGACCAGTGGGTCTAAGACTTGCCCAAATCACACAGGAAGTATGCTTAAAGTCTCATTTACTTCTGGTTCAGCCTGACCCTAAGGGTGTAACCCTTTGGGCTCTCAGCCTACCGTGGGAATGGTCTCTTGCTAGACTTTGCGCCTTCTGTAGGCCCAGTGCTTTCATTTCTGACCTCCTCACCAGTCAAAGCCGTCTCAATGAAGTTTCAGATTTGCTGGGATCAACAAATGCTCTAGAGTAAAAGCAGATTCTGTATTCTGATCACCTTTATTGGTTCTTGTGTTAGCTTTAGCTTTAGTCTTTTGATTCTTGACTATTTTGAAGCATCCGGTTACTGTTTTCATATTTTTTCAGAATTTTTTTTTTCTCCTATGAGAACACTGATCTGAAAAACCTTGCCCACCATTATAGGAAATGAAAATTCACCCACACCCACCCAAACTCTTTAAGAAGGAAATACAACCAGAGAAAACCAAACAGAGTCTATGAAAAGCAGCAGGTCCTTCCAACACACTTGTGCTGAGCAGAAAGGTGAGAAGTGAGGGGACCACAGATCACAAAGCGAGTGTATGGAATTGTGGTAAAGGAAGATGAGAGGCTCCTAGAAGCCTGTGGGTGCAAGAGAATTTTAAATAGTGAGGATTATTTATCTATACTTTTAAAAAATAGTGACAAATTTAAATGAGCTACTATAGACCCCCTTAAATGGTTGGGAGAACAAAGAGAAAATTTCTATTTTGGCTGACTTCTTTAAAACAATATCATTCTATGACTGTGCTACAGAAATCACTGCTTTTATCAACCTTACATATACTTGTTTACCACAGCTGATAAAGAGGGTGAAAAGGAAGGGAGAACACAGAACGGAGGGAGAGAGGAGTAGAGGTACCAAGAGCAAGGCTGTGAAGACACTTACTGTGTCAGCAGAACTAGTTTCCACTGTTTCATGTGAGAGAGAGAGGCTGAACACTACCTCTGTCTTGTTGAAGCTCATTGTCCGGTGACAGGCGAGAAGAATATATCATCAAATAATTTGAATACAATCTAGATCTAATCAAGTTTTATTGAGCATCAACTAAGTGCCAAATGATTTCTAAGAAAGAAAAAGAGCAACCCCTGACATCCAGCAATTGTCCTTAAACTTATAGCTAGCCTTGTGTGTGTTCAGAAGCTGGCCTGGAGCTCATTGCTAGGTCAAGTTATTCTCCTTTGGACATATACCACCTCACAAAACACCCAAATCAGTCAAGGTCGCTCTAGGACCATGAGAAAGTGAGACAAAACAAGACAACTTCTTAATTTTATCTTAGCATGGACAAAAACAAAGTCACTCTACAACCCACAAAATACCAAATAGCTGTTTTCCCAGCTCATAGGACTCAGAACTGCTTCTTTACCGTAAGAATTTAGCCTCACTCTTCCCTCCCTTATGGGGCTTCCCTGGTGGCTCAGATGGTAAAGAATCCACCGGCAATGTGGGAGACCTGGATTTGATCCCTGGGTTGGGAAGATCCCCTGGAGAAGAGCACGGCAACCCACTTCAGTATTCTTGCCTGGAGAATCCTCATGGGCAAAGGAGCCTGGCAGGCGGGCGACAGTCCATGGGTTGGCAAGAGTTGGACATGATTGAGCGACTAAGCACACAGAACACACCCTCCCTTATAAATAAATTTCAAGTTATCCAGTCATTAATTGTCCCTGCATTTTAACAGCACTCAATCCAGGGGAAACACTGTTTCATCGGATCCTCCCACAGATCGTCCAACCACAGACCAAATCCTCTAATAGGTCCTTTCCTCCTACTGAGAGGCCTCCCTCCACCCACGGCATGCATCCCGCCTTACTGCAATGAGTGATAAACCCAACTTGTCCAACTGCAGGTGTGTTCCTAGCTTTGGCTGGAGGGCATCACCATTTCAAATATATTATTTAATGTAATGTTCAAAACAAGAGCATAAGCCTGAATTTACAGATGATCTTAAGACTCCTAAAGGTCAATTTAATTCAGAACTACAAACAGAATGAGACAAAACAGGAATTTGAATACAGGCCGTTTGAATGCTTGTCTCTATCTCAAATGACTGAAGACAAGATAGTGAGGGAAAAAAGTGTCCAAAACAGACAAAAGACTTTTTTCCCTCACCCTCTTTAACTACTACTTTCATGAAGCAATATCTCCCTCTTGTGATATTTTATAACACAGGCTTTTAATAATTTGAATTTTGCAACTACAGGCAATTATTCGTATGCCAGCAAGATTTAAGAGAATACATTTTCTAGATATTTGGCCCATAGGCAAAGTAAAATTGAGCCATTCAATTAAAAACTATAGTTTATGAAGAAAGAAATGTCTTTTATTGTCACCTACAATATTTTTTTCCCCTAGCCTTCTTTTATTTTAAAATAAATGACCTTTCTTAAGATGACTAAGGATCACATAAGATATATTGGTTGTCTCTATGTCAAAGACAGTAGTGAGAGAGACTTTTCACTGAATATTCTCTTGTATTTTTTTTTAAAAATTAAAAGCACATGAATAAATTACCAATTAAACACAAATTAAAATGTTAAAGGTAAAAAATAAAATATACATGTATACTCTTTTACTTTTTAAAAGATAAGTGGAATCTGCAACTGAGGTACTACAGAAAATAAGATGACTTTTCTTTCGGTTTTTTATTTTTCAGCTGTAATTGACCCAGATTCCTTTTCTTAAAAATTAAAAAAAAGACTTAAGCCACACCATGCCACATTTTAGTTCCCCAATCAGGGATTGAACCCATGTCCCCACATTGGGAGTGTGGAGTCTTAACCACTAGACCACCAGGGAAGTCCCCTAGATTCTTTAAATATGAGACTGTAGCAGCAGGAAAGAAATACACAGACTAGGAAAAACTCAAGTAAAAAATAACAGAGACAGATAAAAATACTACAGAGGAAGACAAACACATCATGCTGGAGCATGTGAATATAGCGATGAACACACTGGCTCAGACAGTAAAGAATCTGCCTGCAACGTGGGAGATCCAGGTCTGATCCCTGGGCCGGGAAGATCCCCTGGAGAAGGGAATAGCAACTCACTCCAGTATTCTTGCCTGGAGAATTCCATGGACAGAGGAGCTTGCTGGGCTATGGTCCATGGGGTTGCAAAGAGTTAGACACGACTGAGGAACTAACACACACACATTCCTAAATAATCATACTATCTGGATTTCAAGACCTTTTCTGAATCACTTAAAAGAGTATAATTATAAACTTAAAACAAAGTAGTGTTGGAATATGCAGCAAGTACTGCCCTGACATATTTATGCTAAAATAATTATTTGTAGTTTATCTGAAATTCAAATTTAACTGAAGTGAAAGAAAGTGAAAGCCACTCAGTCATGTCCGACTCTTTGCGACCCCATGGACTATATAGTCCATGGAATTCTCAAATTTAACTGAGCATTCTGTAAATTATCTGGCAACTCTAGTCTTTAAAAAAAAAATCAGACAGCTCATCAATTTACCAGCAGATGGCTCCCTAAATCTAGTTTAAAATAGTACACTCAAAACTAGCGAGGAGTCATTGTTTCAGGGTTTTTGTTGTTATGAGTGTTTACTCGTTTGATTGGTCTGTTGTGGGTGGGTTAATTTGTTGAGGGGTTGGGAGATGGGAATTTTTACTTAGTTATATGAAAACATAAAATACCCCTTCCAGCCATTTCATATGATTCTTCATAATCCTTAACTTTAAAATTAAAATGAAAAAAAATTCATTTTTAATATCTTCCTTTTATATCTGCTCAAGCATTTAAACGCTAAGGCAACATATAAGATTTCAGTGTAAAGTGACTCTAACATTTCACAAAGGAATTTCATACCAATTAAATTATGTATCTTGAGCTTTAGGGCAAAGATTTCCATGAAAACTAAACTTTTACCTCTTTTCACGCAGTCTGATTTGCCAGAATATTCTAGCATTGAGTCTCTCTGGATTCCTCTGTGGTTCAGAGGAATAAAGAATCCACCTGAAATGCAGGAGAGGTGGCTTCAATTTCTGCATCAGGAAGATCCCCTGTAGAAGAAAATGGCAACACACTCCAGTATTCTTGCCTGGAAAATCCCATGGATAGAGGAACCCATGGATAAAGAAAGCTGAGCGCCAAAGAATTGATGCTTTTGAACTGTGGTGTTGGAGAAGAATCTTGAGAGTCCCTTGGACTGCAAGGAGATACAACCAGTCCATCCTAAAGAAATCAGTCCTGAATATTCATTGGAAGGACTGATGCTGAAGCTGAAACTCCAATACTTTGGCCCCCTGATGTGAAGAACAGACTCATTGGTAAAGACCCTGATGCTGGGAAGGACTGAAAGTGGGAGGAGAAGGGGATGACAGAGGATAAGATGGTTGGATGGCATCACTGACTTGATGGACATGAGTTTGAGTAGGCTCTGGGAGTTGGTGGTAGACAGAGAAGGCTGGCGTGCCGCAGTCCATGGGGTCGCAAAGAGTAGGACATGAATGAACGACTGAACTGAACTGAACTGAGAGACTGGTGGGCCACAGTCTATGGAGTTGCACTGAGGCATGAGCTATGTTTTTTAAATTTATTTATACTTTTTAAAAAATTGAAGTAGAGTTGATATGTAAGTTACATGTGTACAATGTACTGATTCACAATTTTAAAAGGCTATATTCCATTTAATAGAAGTCACTCAACCATGTTCTACTTGCAATCCCATGGACTATACAGTTAATGGAATTCTTCCGGCCAGAATACTGTAGTGGATAACCTTTCCTTTCTCCAGGGGATCTTCCCAACCCAGGGATCAAACCCAGGTCTCCCTCATTGCAGGCAGAGTCTTTACCAGCTGAGCTAAAAGGAAAGCTCAAGAATACTGGAGTGGGTAGCCTATCCCTTCTCTAGTGGATCTTCCTGACCCAGGAATCAAACCAGGATCTCCTGCATTCCAGGCAGATTCTTTACCAACTGAGCTATCAGGGAAGTATATTCCACTTATAATTATTATAAAATGTTAACTATATTTTCCATGTTGTATATCCTTGTAGTTTATATGTAATATGTAATATTGATACCACTCCACACATGCTGTACTGTGACTCAAAATACATATCCAGTGTTCCCAATGAAATCACTGCTTCAGTGGAATTTTTTGACATGCCACAAATTTACTAACATTTTGCAAATACCAGAGTGTATTGATACATTCAAGTATGTATTTTAAGAAAAACATATTACAGAAACAACTGTTATCTTAGAGTCTATTTTGTTTGATAATATAGCCAATCTCTGAAGGCTCTCTTGGTTCTTTCCATTTTGCAAGGCTACAGTTTCCCATCCTTTCACTTTCAATCCATTTGAATCTTTGAATCTAAACATGTTTTTTGCAGCCAGCTTATAGTTGGACTTTTAAATCCATTTTACTAACCCCTTTACATTTAATGTAAATACAGATTAAGTAGAATTTATATCAACGATTTTTATATTTGTTTCCTATATGCTATATATCTTTGTTCTTTCATCCTTCCATTTCTGCATTTTTTGTCAAAATAAACTTTTAAATGGATATTTTAAATAGATAATAGGTAAATATTAAAATAGATATTTAAATATCTTTCCCTTATAAACTGCCAATCTTTTCAGTCTCATTAAATCCTTCCCCACTCACTTTTTTCTTAGTAAATTAATCACAGACTTGAGCATGCAAGCATTCTAAGTTGCTTCAGTCATGTCCAACTCTTGCGACACCATGGACCGCAGCCCACCAGGCTCCTCTGGCCATGGGATTCTCCAGGCAAGAATACTGGAGTGGGTTGCATGCCCTTCTCCAGGGGATCTTCCCAACCCAGGCTCTCCTATGGCTCCTGCAGGCAAATTCTTTACCGCTTAGCCACCAAGGAAGCCTGATTTGAACATGTCAAAGAACAAATAGAAAGAATGATGAGATTTGCCTAGGATTACGCAACTAAATGGCAACTCACTCCAGAATTTTTGCCTGGAAAACTCCATGGACAGAGGAGCCTGGAGGGCTACAGTCCATGGGGTCATAGAAGAGTCAGACACGACTGAGGGACTGAACACACACACACATTAAGACTAAAATTCAGGTCTTCTGATGTTGGTTTCAAAGTCCCACTACCACTGTGCCATTAGATCCTTCTAATTCTTTTTTTATCAATTTGAAATTACTTACATTTTCTTCTTCTTATTTCAGTGACAGCATTGTTTCTCTAATTCTTGAACTCAAATCTCTTAATACGGTATTTCCCCAAGTATGGGGCCAGTACCATCAAAAGCGCGAGAAATGACTTGAAGTGGTATGCCAATCTGGTGTTGAAAAACAAAGACAGAATGGGAAAGTTGCTTTATCCAATTCTCTTTTATTCCCTCTGTCAAGGAGAAGTCATTTATACTGGTGTTTAACACCTTGCTAACATTGCCCATCTTCCTTTTTCTTTTCTTTCTTCTTTTTTTCTATTAAGGCACATAGGCTTAGTTGCTCTGTGGCACGCGGGATCAGAGATTGAACCCTTGTCTCCTGCATTGGCAGGAAGATTATTTACCACTGAGCCACCAAGAAGCCCACCCATTTTCCTTTTTAACCAAGAACAGTCAACCTCAAGCCTGGAGCTTTGGTACAACCATTTCCAACTAGAATTTAATAGTGTTATTTTGCTTTTGTTGTGGTTATTTTCATTTATGGCAAATGATTATGATTTTTCCATGTACAAGTTTTCTGTTTAAGAAAAGCCATGATTCTGAGTTAAAATAAAATGCTGAGTAAGTAATATAAATGGTAGTATATGGATATGTAAAAATAATTCATGAATGTGGTGTTTGAATGATTAACTCTGTATGGCTGAAATTTATTACAATGGCTGTCTGTTGTAACCTTTCTTTCTCTTGGGCCACAAGAACAATCAAGGGCAAGGGTTACAAGTCTCCCGAATCCTGAATCCTCTTTTCCTCTTGCGTCTTAGGTAACAAACTCCTCCTTAGTTGCTGTTGTCATTTTTGGCTTCTAAATCTCAAAGTTATTCCTAATGACACTTTTGCTTAATTGGACTTTTGTTCTTTTTCACTTGCCTACCCTTCAATTCTCTTTGCTCCATCTCAGTCTTTTGCTGCTTCCAAATTAAGGAAGATTTTCCCTCCCTCTGCAAATGGGGCTCTTCTGGTTAATCTTTGATTATCTTGTAGTAAAGAACCCACGATCGTATTTTCCCAAAGGGATCTTTGCATTTCCTTTTCAAGTTGCTTGGGACACGTTTCCATAAGGACTAGGAAAGGAAACATTTGAATAATGCAAAGTATTCCTTCACATCAGCACTCACACAGCATCAGAGGATTGATGCTCTTTACCTCAGAGTGAGTTTCCTACCTTCTTGTGTTATCTATTCCTCCTCTCCTCTCTGGAATGGGCTATTTCAGTATCTGTCAGCTCTAAAGTTCAGAAGTGGGAAAGGCTTGGGTCCAGGCTGGAATACCAGATAGCTGTGTCAAATAAAACAGAGTAAGAGAAAGAATTATTGTACAAAAAAAAAAAATCAGTAGTACTATTTCTCAGTAGCCATAATGATAAATTGTGCTGAGATGTTTAAGAACGTAAGTTAAAATTCTTTGTTTCATACACTTCTTACATTTCTATAACAAGTTGCAGTGGAACTGAGCACGTTTTATGCCCAGATCAAACTGAAGCAAGTGAGGAAATGTGGTTTTTTTTTATTTTTAAAATATTTATTTTAACTAAAGGATAATCGCTTTACAATACTGTGTTGATTTCTGCCACACATCAACATGAATAATCATGGGTATATTATCACATATATATGGAATCTAGAAAGATGGTACTGATGAAGCTATTTGCAAGGCAGCAAAGGAGATGCAGACATAGAGCAAACCTTGTTTGAATACCTACTTGACTAACATACAGGAGCTACTCTGATTCAAATATAAGGAATGTTAATTTATAAATATTTAAAATACTCTACCCCCTGGGGAAAGAAAATCACTCCTTTAAGTTCCTTTTGCAGAAAGTTCCAGGTAACTAACCTTTAATTTTCTACATCATCTCTGACTTAATGTTCTGATCATATTACAGAGTGCAACTTAAACAAAGACTTTATTTTTTCATACTCGCTTTCACAACAGCTGAATCCACATACCTATCTCTCCGGTTACTTTCGTCGAGTGCTCACTGAGATTTGATATGCTTCCCTCTAGTCCTCCCCTTCAATACTTTAAGTCCACAGTGGGCCCATAAACCAGGAGTGAAAGGTAAGGAGGCAGGACTAGAGTAAATAGTAACCACGAATTCACTAACCCACAACTGTTGGCCTAAGCTTTACTGTGGGGATAAAGGCTCTCATTAAATCTGATTTTCAATACAGTGAGTTGTCACATTGATGTATCATTAAAAAAACCAACCAAACAAAAAACCAAACAAGAGCTACTCAAACTATATTTTGAAAGACAATAGTATTTTAAAGATTATAGCTAGCTTTTTATTTCACATTTTCCACAGATCATACTGTGTACTATGTGAGGCATAATAAAATATATCATGACCCTTAAAGACACCTTCATATTTATAATCTGTGCATGTGAAAGAGTGATATTTTGCTCTTTCTGGGAATAAAAAGATACAATAAAACTTAAAAGACACAATAAAACTATTTTAGAGTGTGTGTATTGTTTGGGTTGTACAAGTAAGGATGGCAGAAGGGGGGAAAGACAGAGATACACATAAATATATACAATAAAAAATAAAGTGTCTCAAAATACAAGTATACATATCCATTAATTTCCTGAGGGTAAGGTCCTCGATCAGTCTATACCTTTTTTTTTTAACCTTCAGGACTGAGGGAAGTGTGAGGCACATGGTAAGAATTTAATATACATCTGATAAATGAATGAATGAATGTATATGTGCATGCACAAAATATTATGGGAACTTAAAGTAGAGGAGACTCCACATTGAGAACAATGGGAGTGAGTGAACTGGTGGGTGATAGGGTCAGGGTATACAGATTTGTAGCAAATTGCTACTAATAGTTCCCCAATATCCATTCTCCCCTTCTTAACAATAGGGGGGAAAGGAGGAACTAACTATTGAGCTATTACTTTCCAGGCAATCTTGACATACATCATTCCACTAAATACTCACAAACCTCCTGAAAGGCAGCATTATTATTCAGTCCGCCTTATAGGTCCAGAAACTGCAGCTGAAGGATGCAAGGACTTGCCTAAGGTTACACAGATAATAAACTCACCAAATACCAAAGTCTAGCCCTTCCTGTTTAACACACAGAGAAAGAACCAGTGAACACAATTTAGAATCTCTTGAGTGACCATACTGATCTTAGTTACATAAATTATGTTTCTTTTCCAGACTGGACCACTTCTACAAAGAAGATGAACAAATTCTGAGATTCCCAACCAGCAGCAAACAAGGTATTTACTCAAGTATATTTACCATACTTCTTGCGGAATTTGGGGCTTTTGCACTTGCAAGATTTTCCTGTGACTTTGATCTCAGTCCCAAATGAAGAACTTCATTCAACTTGCAGGCTTTGGTTTTTGCTGTTTCACATAGAAAATGGAGACCAAGGATCTAGCAGATTTTTCTTTCTTTTAAGTAGATATTAGCATATATTTCATTTCCAATAAATAAAATCTTAGTTTTAAAATGATTTCATGATTTTTTTCACTTAAAACTTGAAATGTAATTTGTCAAGTTGCACAATCCAATGCCCATTTCTGTTTTAAAACCTAGGACTTTTCTAAACCAGGCAAGAAATGTGAAGTACATACATGTTACTTTTCATCACATGATCTTTATATATTCATAGTTGCATTTGTTCATTGAATCTTACTGTAAGAGAAATTTGAGAGCATACAGAAAAGCTGTAGCTATTACAACTGGCATTTACGTCATTAGACTATTAGACCTATTGAAGTCTGTTGGTCTGCTGTTTCAAAGCAGCAACACAAATGGTATACAGTAGAGGAAAAAAGCAATCTTTTTTTCCTCCAGTTTTAGAACATGCACTTTGGAGATAGGTTAACAGGCAATCAATGAAAAGCTTAAGATGCACATAAACTTAAATTTAAATCTCAGTCAATTGGTTTTTATTCTAGAAATTAAAGTATTTTTCCACTACCTTTAAAACTGAGCACAGCTGGTTTTTCTTTGATGAGTTGGGATGCAGACTTCTCTTCAGGACACTCAAAAATTAAAGTAGCCATATTAAAACCCTCTGGGGGAAGTTTATATACATCCCCAGTTCCGTTCTATACTTTGAGAGGTGTGAATTTGCTTGTTTGTAGGTCCATTTCAGCAACACCTTTCTTTGCAGGCAACTCCTGGGAAGGAGGCTGGCAAAGATCTGTACACAACTTGCCCTGGAAGGCTTCACCCATAGCTCAGCGGGTAAAGAATCTGCTTGCAATTTAGGAAAACAGAAGAGGGGGCGGGGGGGGGGGGTTCCATCCCTGGATTGGGAAGATCCCCTGGAGAATGAAATGGCAACTCACTCAGGTACAGTATTCTAGCCTGGAAATTCCATGGACAGAAGAGCCTGGAGGGCTACAGTCCATGGGGTCACAAAGAGTCCACCACGGCTAAGCGCACCACAGTCAGTCCTGGAAGGGTCCATCTAATGTGGTATCTGTGGTATCTATTGTTCTAAAAAGCGTGGAAATACAGTCAACTCGACTGTTTTTTTTTTTTTAACCTTTTTTTCTTTTCTTCAATAGTTCTACACTGAGCTGTATTAATATTTCCTGCGTGCCCGCTAACCCGCTAAACTGGGTGTTGTGAGCAATACAATATTCTTGTTTTCAAGGCGCTCACAGGGGACAAGTTGGAGAAGAAGGGTCACTTGTGATTCCGGGGGAGTCGAGGATCTTCAGGGCTGCGCCGACAACTACGCAGGCGCCTTCAACACGAGGAGGGGCTGGCAAAGGTGTCCGGGGGTGAACGACGAGGCGCAGCTCAGGAAGGAAAGGAAGCGCTGGCCAAATCCCGCGGGAACTGCCCCGCGGCAGCGTTCCCTCCCCGCCCCCCGCCGCACCCTCGGTTGCCACGGAGACCCGGGTCCTGGGCCGGCTGACTGCGGCAGACGGGGGAGGCCTACCTTTCCGCGGCCGGAGTCGGCGGGCCCACCAGCCTAGTGCTCCAGCCGGCTCAGCCGCCGCGTTCGTGAAGACGACCGCGCGGGCGGGCGAAGCCCTGAGGCGCATCCTCCCTCAGGAAGCCGAGCGAAGCGAGAGCCGGAGGTCGCGACCCCCCTGCCCAGACCCCGGCGGGTGGGAGAAGCTCCTTTGAACCAAACCGCCTGCGCGGACCTCCGCGGCAGCCCAGCAGTCCCGGGGCCCCCCGGGGGCCCGAAGTGCTGCGGCTGCCGCGTCTCTGTTCCCAAAGCCCCGGGGAACATCCGCCCTCTGGGGTAAGGGAGGACTCGCGGGAGCCGGTGAAGGGAGCGCCCGAGGGGCCGCAGGTGCGGCTCTTGGGGGAGCTCTGCACCCAGACGGGCCTCGGCTAAGGTCTCGTCGCTTCGGAGGTCACTCGGAGCCGTCTCCACCCCTCTCCCTTTGTGAATGTGTGGAGGTTTCCCGGCTCGAAGTAAGGGATGCTCGGGGAGGCCGAGGAATGCCACCGCTTGGTCTCTAGGGCCACACGAGCTGGGGCATCAAGTGTGGTCCTGCGGAAATAGTGGTTTAACCGGGATAAACTTTTATTTTCACAGAGACGATGCTTGAATCAAGGAAAACCATTTCCCGCAACATCTGAATTGTAATTCAAGCTTGAGTTAACCTAGGACAGTTAAGGGGGGGGGGGGAAACATGTTTAACTCCGCAAGTGAACTGGAGTTTTTGGAAGAAACAACTACGGAGATCTCCCACCTCTCTTCGCTGGCACTGTCAGGCGACCCAGCCTGCAGCGAAAAAAGCTCAAGTGGTTCACCCGAAAAAGCTGGCTATCCGGACTCCGTTTACATTCTGGCAGCGAACATTTTTCAGGGCATTAGACTCGAAAAGTCACCAGAGAAAGCCTTAATAAAGTATGGGAATGAGCCCTTGCCGTCCTCAGCCGAATCCGAGGATGAATCCCTTCAGCGTTTGTCCTATGAGTTGGCTTTCAGTGCACTTAAGTGTGAGTAGTACCAGTTTTGACAGTCAGCACTAAAAGAGAATAATGAGAGAATTTGTGAGGTGCATCGAACCTCCCCCTCGCACCCTCACACACACCAGGTTTTGTTTTTAGGCTTCTGATTATCTGTGGTCAGTTGCAGATGTCAAGGCTTTAAGGACAGTTTCCAGTAAAACAATCTGGTTCAGTCAGAAATCTTTTCCACTGTAGGTTTCCCTGTGCTTAGGTGGGTCAAAATTAAGATGATCCTATTCCCTGCCATTTGCTTTGTTTAGTTTCGGAAGCTTGTAAATTTATTCTTCCAAATTTGTGTAGAAATCCTTTTTAATTTGCCTCCAGGATTTGAGGTGTAATATTTCAGATTTCCTGGATGGTGGGTAATTATCAACTTCTGAGTATGGAGTTGATTCCGGTATAGAACCAAATAGTTATACTATGACAGCAATCAAAGGGCCTGGAGACAGGTTTTAGTACTAGCTATCAACTATAATACAATATAAACTGTAAAGTTTGAAGTATTAGCAGGATGGCTAAAATGATAAAACTTCCTAAAGAGACATCTAGAAAGGGCATTACATGCGTCATTTACTTACTGTTAATACTTATTGGGCCTTGCACATCCTTGCTCAGAGGCGGTTAACAATTGTTCAGTTGAATTAAAATGTCCCATTAATTACTCAGCTATAAATGTATGTTTTTGGTTGTCTATAGACATGATGTAGCTCAGCTCTGAAGCCAGGAGTTTGTCATCACAGAGAAAAATTTGTGTGATGTTCAGAGGCAGCTTCTCTCTGAGTTTCATTTCTTTAGTTTCTGCTTGTGATCTTTTTTATTTTTTTTAATCTGTCTTAGCCATTTTTCCCTCCTCCAGTTTAAACTTTCAGATTCTATTTCATCCCTTCCCTCTTCTTTTTTAAAACTTAGGTTTAAAGACCAACCAGAGTGTTGTACTTTAAACCACAAGTCAAATTAACATTTGAACATTTTCTCCTTGCAACAGTGAGATGCACACTAGGCATCTATGTCAATTAATTGATATTTAATGTTAATGCCAAAACTCTATTATAGACAATTTTTTCCTGATAGAGTATTGAATCTTACCTTTGTGTGTGCTGTGTGTGCTTAATCACTCAGTCATGTCCTATTCTTTGTGATCCTGTGGACTATAGCCCGCCAGGCTCCTCTGTCCAAGGAATTTTTCAGGGGAGAATACTGGAGTGGATTGCCTTTAGAAATCAGTAAAGCCTGAGATTATTCTTTGTAAAATTAATCCATTGATTAGATAGTCATGTTGTAGTAATGTGTATGGTAGATTATCATTTTCTTTCTCTCTATTTCTGTTTTATGAAAGTGTCTTGTGACTGACATTTTTTAATAACCCAGGAAATCCCATTTAGATAAATTATTGTCATTTGTTGTTCAGTTGCTCAGTTGTGTCCGACTCTTTGTGACCCCATGGACTGCAGCATGCCAGGCTTCCCTGTCCTTCACTATCTCCTGGAATTTGCTCAAACTCATGTCCATTGAGTCGGTGATGCCATCCAACCATCTCGACCTCTGTTGTCCCCTTCTCCTCCTGGCTTCAGTCTTTCCCAGCATCAGGGTCTTTTCCAATGAGTCGGCTCTTCACATCAGGTGGCCAAAATATTGATGCTTGAAGCATCAATCCTTCTGGTGAATATTCAGGACTGATTTCTTTTAGGATTGACTGGTTGGATCTCCTTGCAGTCCAAGGCACTCTCAAGAGTCTTCTCCAACCCCACAGTTCAAAAGCATCAATTCTTTGGCACTCATCCTTTATGGTCCAACTCTTATATCCTTACATGACTACTGGAAAAACCATAGCTTTGACTAGACAGACCTTTGTTGGCAAAGTAATGTCTCTGCTTTTTAATATGCTATCTAGATTGGGCATAGCTTTTCTTCCAAGGAGCAATCATCTTTTAATTTCATGGCTGCAGTCACCATCTGCACTGATTTTTGAGCACAAGAAAAAGCCTGTCACTGTTTCCATTGTTTCCCCATCTGCTTGCCATGAAGTGATGGGACCAGATGCCATGATCTTGGTTTTTCGAATGTTGAATTTTAAGCCAGCTCTTTCACTCTCTTTCATCTTCATCATAGGCCTTCATAAACCTACTTTTCCTTGAAATGTTCATTTTTATAAGTTCAAATTCTAAGATGAGATGGCTTTGGTTGTTTACTTGGTGTAGGTATTATTTTCTTTTTAATGATAATAACTTGCTTTAAATTATCATCTGAATAATTTCTCAGTGTTCATATGGAATAAAGCTTGAATTCCTAAATGCAATGGATTTCCAAGGTATTAAGAGCCTGATATTTTTCTTTAAAATATTGGAGGCTTTCATATATTTCCCTTTTGTCTTTTGTATTATCAGTTCTTTCAGTATTTTCACTTGTAATATTTTATAAACTCAACATCTGGCTTATATAGCATAGGTTCAGGGAATCACAGTTCAGGAAAGAAAACTCAGGATTTCTTCTCTAAGGTTTTATAGGAGCCGTAAAGCTGAAAAGGTTAATGCACAAACTAAAGAGAGCTTGGGTAATGATCATCTTTTTTATTTTTTATGATTTCCAGTTTTATTATTTGCCCTTTTGTTGATGTCCTTTGTGTAAAAGCTCTTTCAAAGCAGAGAGTGTATTTTTCTGATTGTTTAAAGGGTTCAGAATAATGATTTTTGAAATGATAACCACTATTCTAACTCCGCTAAATAAGACACAAGGTCAGTTTTCTACTAAAGAAGGTAATGAAGAGTAACCTATTCCTATTAAGTTTGACTTAGGTCAGAGAAGTAGAGTACTAGTAGCTAATTTATTTTTTCAAAGACTCTCTGGATGTTTCAAGGACTACCAAATATTAAAACAGAAGAAAAACTGGCAAAACGATTTCTTAAAAAATAAGTTAATGAACAACCCATTAAGAAAAAAAATTGAGGAAGAAGGTATTCCTGAAATTGTTGATCTTCAGTTCAATTCTGTCGCTCAGTCGTGTCCGACTCTTTGTGACCCCATGAACCACAGCACTCCAGGCCTCCCTGTCCATCATCAGCTCTCGGAGTTTACCCAAGCTCATGTCCATCGAGTCGGTGATGCCATCCAGCTATCTCATCCTCTGTCATCCCTTTCTCCTCCTGCCCTCAATCTTTCCCACATCAGGGTCTTTTCAAATGAGTCAGCTCTTCACATCAGGTGGCCAAAGTTGGAGTTTCAGCTTCAACATCAGTCCTTCCAATGAACACCCAGGACTGATCTCCTTTAGCATGGACTGGTTGGATCTCTTTGCAGTCCAAGGAACTCTCAAGAGTCTTCTCCAACACCACATTTCAAAAGCATCAATTCTGCACTCAGCTTTCTTTGTAGTCCAACTCTTAACATCCATACATGACCACTGGAAAAACCATAGCCTTGACTAGAAGGGCCTTTGTTGACAGAGGTGTCTGCTTTTTAATATGCTGTTTAGGTCGGTCATAACTTTCCTTTCAAGGAGTAAGTGTCTTTTAATTTCATGGCTGCAATCACCATCTGCAGTGATTTTGGAGCCCCAAAAATAAAGTCAGCCACTCTTTCCACTGTTTCCCCATCTAGTTGCCATGAAGTGATGGGACTGGATGCCATGATCTTAGTTTTCTGAATGTTGTTGATGTTATTTCTGGCTTAATTCTTTCTCCAACCTCTTTAGGTGTAAATACTAATTGGTGACCTCTCAGTCCAAGGAATGGGTTGTGTCAGTAATCTGGTCATTTCAGAATCATGTAACCTGTCAGTGAAAAACCTGCAAATACTTAACGTATGGTTGAGTTATGGCTTTGGGAATCACTAACTATAGTCACGGATCCCTGAGACCATCCTCAGGTTCAGTGATTCGCTAGAAGTACTCACAGAACCCAGCAAAGCTGTTATATTCATAGTTACAGTTTATTACAATGAAAGGATTAAGATTAAGGTCAGCACTGGAAAAATGTACACAGGACAAAGTTCAGAAGAGACCAGGTACAAGCTTTCTATTGTCCTTTCTCAAAGAAGTCTTATGGACAGCACTTAATTCTCCTAGCAACAATGTTTGACAACATGAATGAAGGTTGTCAAATTTCCCTCCTTCCACAGATGCAAAAAGCCCATGTGCCTATATTTATAATTATTCTTTTTAAAAATTGAAGTATAGTTGGTTTACAATATCCTGTTAGTTTCAGGTTTCAGCTAAATTATTCAGTTACTTATTTTTTCAGCTTATACTCCATTATAGGTTATTACAAGATATTGACTATAGTTTTCTATGCTATACAATAAACTTTGTAACTTATCTATTTTATTTATAATAGTTAATCCCTGTTACTCCCATATTCCTAATTTGTCCCTCCTTTCCTTTCTTTCCCCTTTATTAACCATAAGTTTGTTTTCTATGTCTGTGATTCTGTTTCAGTTTTGTGTATAGATTCATTTGCATTATTTTTAAATTCTGCATTTAAGTGATAGCTTATTTGTATTTCTGTATCTGACTTCACTAAGTATAGTGTTTTATAGTTCCATCCATGTTGCTGCAAATGTCAGTATTTCATTCTTTTTTATGACTGAGTAATATTCTGTTGTGTGTTTATATACATATATATATATATATATATATATATATACATTCTACATCTTCTTAAATCAGTCATCTGTTGATGGGCACTTGGGTTCTTTCCATGTCTTGGCTGCTGTAAATAGTGCTGCTGTGAACATTGGAGTGTGTGTATTCTTTTTTTAATGTTAACAACTTTTATTTCTTTGTTTGATTGAGTTGGGTCTTAGTTTTGGCATGTGGAATCTTTGATCTTTGTTGTGGCATGTGAACTCTTCTTAGTTGTGACATGTGGGATCTAGTTCCCCGACCAGGGATCAAACCCAGGCCCCCTGTATTGGGAGCATAGAGTCTTAGCCACTGGACACCAGAGAAGTCCCTGGAGTGCATGTATCATTTTGAATTAGAGTTTTTATCTTTTCTGGGTATATACTTAGGAGTGGGATTACTGATGATATGGATTTTATTTTTTTTTTAAGGAGCCTCCATATGATTTTCCATAGTGGCTACAACAGTTTACATTCCCACCGATAGTGTACAAGGGTTCCCTTTTCTCCACATCCTCTCCAGCATTTGTTATGTGTAGACTTTTTTTGATAGTCATTCTGACGGGTGTGAGGTGGTATCTCATTGTGGTTTTGATTTGCATTTCTGTAATGATTAGTGAAGTTGAGCATCTTTTCATGTACCTGTTGGCCATCTGTATATCTTCTTTGGAGAAATGTCTATTGAGGTCTTCTGCCCCATTTTGACTGGATTGTTTGTTTCTTTACTACATGTTGTATGAGCTCTTTGTTTATTTTGAATATGAAGCCCTTGCTGGTCACATTTTTTACAAGTCTTTTCTCCCATTCCATAGGTTGTCTTTTTGTTTAGTGAATGGTTTCCTTTGCTGTACAAAAGCTTTTGACCAATTAAGTCTCATTTCTTTTTTTTGCCTAGGGAGACTGACCTAAGAAAACATTACTACGATTTATGTCCAAAAATGTTTTGTCTTAGTTTTCTTTTAGGAGTTTTATGGTGTCATGTGTGGTATTTAGGTCTTTAAGCCATTTTGAGTTATTTTTATGGATGGTATGAGGGAGTGCTGTAATTTTATTGATATAAATAGCTGTCCAGTTTTTCTAACACTATTTGCTGAAGAGGCTGTCTTCTTCATTGCATATTCTTGCCTTCTTTGTCAGCTTAGAGGAGCTGACTGTAGATATGTGGGTTTATTTCTAGATTGTCTGTTCCATTCTATTGATCTTTATGTCTGTTTTTGTGCTAATACTATGCTACTTTGGTTATTGTGGTTTTGTAGTATAGTCTGAAATCTGGTAGGGTTATACCTTCAGCTTTGTTCTTTTTCCTTAGGATTGCTTTGGCAGTTCTGGGCCTTTTGTGGTTCCATATACATTTTAGGATTATTTTTTCTTGTTCTTAAAAAATGTCATGAGTATTTTGATAGGGATTGCATTAAATCTGTGCAGTGCTTTAGGTAAACTGACCACTTACTTTAGCAATACTAATTCTTCCAACCCAAGAGCATGGACTATCATTCCATTTCTTTGAATTATCTTCAATTTCCTTTATCAGTGTTTATAATTTTCAGTGTATAGGTCTTTCACCTCCTTGTTTAAGTTTATTCCTAGCTATTTTTAATGTAATAAATGAGATAACTTTTTTTTTAAACTTTCTCTTTCATTGTGTAAAGAACTACAATAGATTTATGTATTTGGCTACCTTGCTGAATTCATTTATTAATTCTAATAGTTTTTGTGTGAAGACTTTAGGATTCTCCATGTAGAGTGTCATGTTATATCCAAATAATGACAGTTTTACTGCTTCCCTTCCAATTTGAATACATTTTGACTTGTTTATTTGGCTGTGTTGGATCTTTGTTGCTGCATGCGGGATCTTCATTGCATCATGGGGGTCTTTTGTGTGGCACACAGACTCTCTAGTTGTGGCTCAAAACCTTAGTTGCTCCATGGCATGTGGGATCTTAGTTCCCTGACCAAGGATTGAACCCTCACCCCCTCCGCACTAGAAACAGATTCTCAACGACTGGACCATGAGGGAAGTCTTGATTTCATTGTTGAACTCACTGGGTTTTTGGTAGCATGTTGTTTAGTTTCCATATGTTCATTTTTTCCCAATTTTTCTTTCTGTGACTGATTGCTGGTTTCATAGAATTTTGGTCAGAAAAGCTGCTTGAAATAGTTACTACCCTTTTAAATTCGTTGAGTCTTGTTTTATGACTTAGTATGTGATCTATTCTAGATAATGTTCCATGTACCCTTGAAAAGAATCTGTCTTCTGGTTTTTTTGGATATAGTATTTTGTAGATATCAGTTAAGTTCAAATGATTGTGTCATTTAGAACCTCTGTTGCCTTATTGAGTTTCTTCTCTGAATAATCTGTCTATTGATGTCAGTGGGGTGTTAAGGTCTTTTATTATTGTATTATTGTCATGGAGTGTTAAGGTCTGTTATTAGTGTGTTATTGTTAGTTTCTCCCTTTATGTCTGTTAGTATTTCTTTTTAATATATATTTAGGTGTTTCTCTATTGGAGGCTTTTATGTTAACAAGCATGTTATCTTCTTGCATTGATTCCTTTATCATTATATAATGCCCTTCTTTGCTTTTCTTTATGGGCTTTGTTTTAAAGTCTATTTTGTCTGATGTGAATATGGCTACCCCTGCTTTCTTATTGTTTCCATTTGCTTGAGCTATTTATTTTCATCTGTTTTCTTTTAGTCTGTATATGTCTTTCACCCTGACGTGAGTCTCATGTAGGCAGCATATTGCAGGTTCTTGATTTTGTTTTGCTTTTCCATTCAATCTGCCACTCTGTGTCTTTTGATTGGAGCATTAGTCCATTGACATTTCAGGTAATTATGGATAGGTATGTACTAATTGCCATTTAATCCTTGTTTTTCAGTTCTTATAGGTCTGTTTCTTTGTTCTTTTTCCTTTTGTGGTTTGATAATTTTCTTTTGTAGTATGCTTGATTTCTTTTATATTCTTTTCAAAATATACTGTTGTGTATTTTTGATTTGTGGTTATCATGGAGCTCAAGTATGTTAACTCAAAACTATATCTACTGGCTTTAAGATGATAGTCATCCAACTTCAAACACACTGTAAAAGATCTATGTATTTATACTGCCATCACCCACATTTTGTGATTTTGATGTCCTATTTTACATCTTTGTGCATATCCTTTTACTGTTAATTGTAGTTATAACTTTTTTTTTTCCAATTTTTGGATTGTATTTTGATCTCTATACTCTCCAAAATCACTACACATGGTGACTACAGCCATGAAATTAAAAGATGCTTGCTCCTTGGAAGAAAAGCTATGACCAACCTAGACAGCATATTAAAAAGCAGAGACATTACTTTACCAACAAAGGTCCATCCAGTCAAAGCTATGGTTTTTCCAGTAGTCATGTATGGATATGAGAGTTGGACTATAAAGAAAGAGCACTGAAGAATTGATGCTTTTGAACTATAGTGTTGAAGACTCTTGAGAGTCCCTTGGACTGCAAAGAGATCAAACCAGTCCATCCTAAAGAAATCAGTCCTGAATATTCATTGGAAGAACTGATGCTGAAGCTGAAACTCCAATACTTCGGCCACTTTATGTGAAGAGCCGACTCATTGGAAAAGACCCTGATGCTGGGAAAGATTGAAGGCAAGAGGAGAAGGAGATGACAGAGGATGAGATGGTTGGATGGCATCATCGACACGATGGACATGAGTTTGAGTAGGCTTCGGAAGTTGGTGATGGACAGGGAAGCCTGGTGTGCTGCAGTTCATGAGGCCGCAAAGAGTCAGACATGACTGAGCGACTGAACTGAAGTGATCGTCAATCCTTTTATATATTTGCCTTTTCTATTGTGATTTTTCTTGTCCTATAAATTCTTGTTTTTTTTCTATTTAGAGAATATCCTTCAATATTTCTTTTAGGGCAGGTTTAATTAGGGCTGAATTCTTTTAGTTTTTGCTTGTGAGAAACTTTTTCTCTTCTTCTATTCTAAGTGATAATCTTGCTGGGTAGAGTATCCTAGGTTGCAGGTTTTCCCTTTCAGGACTTTGGATCTATCATACCAGTGATTTCTGACCTGCAGAGTTTTCTGCAGAGAAATCTACTGATAGTGATAATGGGGTTCCCTTATAACTGACTCTTTGTTTTCCTCTTCCCGCCTTTAGACTCCTTTCTTTATCTTTAAATTTGTCATGTTAGGGAATTCCCTGGCAGTTGAGTTTTTAGGACTTGGCACTTTTACTGCTGTGACCTGAGTTTGATCTCAGGTTGGGGAACTGAGATCCTGCAAGCTGTGCAGCATGGCCAAATAAGATAAAATAAATTCATCATTTTAATTACGATATGTCTTGGTATGGGTCTCTTTGGGTTCATCCTGTTTGGGACCTTCTGTCCTTCTTGTGCTTGGTATCTGTTTTCTTCTTTAGGTTTTGGAAGTTTTCATCTATAGCTTCTTCAAATACACTTTCAGTTCTTGTTCTCTTTTCTTTCTGTAACACCTGTTATGTGTCAGTTGTCATGTTTGAAATCATCTCATAGATCTCATCTGTTGCATTTGTTTTTTCATTGTCTTTCTGTCTGCTTTTCTCATTTAGTGATTTCCATTATTCTGTCTTTCAGGTCACTTATTTGTTCTGTGGCATTTACTCTGCTATTATTCATTGGTTCTAGATTTGTTTTTCATCTCGACAGTTATATTGTCTGTTTTTGATTGGTTCATCTTTATAGTTTCTAGTTCATTGTTTGGTGATGTGCATTTCTATCAATGCTTCTAATACCATTAGCGTTTTATTGTCTCCTTTTTGAACTCAGGGTCTAGCAGACTGATGAGCTCTATTTTGCTATTTGTCCCCCTTGTTGTGAGTATGATTGGTATTGTGGTGTCCAGAGCCTGTACTGCATGTGAAGCCGGGTTTCCTCTCTGTTCCATGGCTGTCACTGCCCTGTCAGGGGCGGGGTGTGCTCCCCACCTGGAGCAGTCGACCTGAAGGCTGTGCTACACTGAATCTCTGCACCAGCCTCACTCCAGGCTATGGCGTGGAGTGAATGGGGCCATGATATTCACCCTTTTGGATTGGGAAGTGGCCCTGCCCAGTTACATAGAGCTCTTTCTTGCTACCCTGGTTATATAGCAGTTCTTCTGCCGGTTTCCAGTTAGTTTTCTGTGAGAATTGTTCCACACATAGCAGTGATTTCAGTGTGTTTATGGGGAGAGGTGAGCTCCGTATCCTTCTTCTCTACCATCTTACTCCCTTTCAGTCTTGGCATTCTTGAAATTAGAAGTGAATTATATAAAGTGGATCACTGAAGGAAACACTGTGAACACATAATAAAAATAGAGAAGGAGAACCTAGGGGAAAGTCAAAAGAAGAAACATCTTCCATCTTTCTTCCAGGACGGGAGGGATGATCAGACAGACTGTGTGTTAGGGGTCCTATAAATAGCACCCCTCTCATACCTGGGCCTTCCCTGGTGGCTCAAATGGTAAAGAACCTGCCTGCAATTCAAGAGACCTGGGTTCAGTTCCTGGGTCGGGAAGATTTCCTGCAGGAGGAAATGGCAACCCACTCCAGGACTCTTGCCTGGAGAATTCCATGGACAGAGGAGTCTGGTGGGCTACAGTATATAGGATTGCAGAGTTGGACATGATGGAGAAACTAGTTTTTACTTTCTTACACCTGAGTTTGTAACCAATAGAGAGAGAAAAAATGTTCAGGGACATGGCTTTAGATCGTCAGTCAAGGCAGGCTTGTGAAATACTTTAGAAGTAGAACTTTCCATCTAATCCAGACACAGCTGAAGAAAGGCAAGTCCCTCCACCCAACTCACAAGGCACATGGCAGAGAGCAGTCTGGAATGCATGCCCACCTTCTGCAGAAACACTGGCAGACAAAGAGTAGAAGGGATAGGGACTGAGATATGCCCTGTTCTTTCTTCCAATTTCACTAACTAAATAAACTCAGTTTTCCTTTCATGTAGAGTGATGAGTAAGAGGTAGGGAGAGAGTCTAGGAGTGTTTCTCTAGGGAAGGCCTTCTACACTGGAAACATGAGGAATGAGGATTGAGTTCCCTTCAAGAGACTAAAGAGAAGAGTTTCTAATTAATGGGAGATGAGGGTTAATTGGAGCTATTGTGCTGAACTAAGATAAATTTTGTAGTCTTCAAAAACTCCTGATAACTCAATCATTAACAGTGTGTTTTATTTAGCCAGTGTGGTATGTTGTAAGAGTAAATACAGGAAAGATAGCTTAATGTAGTCAAGAGAATGAATTTGGGTACCAGATGGCCTGGGTTTGACTCCCTGATCTGCCTCTTGCTGTGTGACCCTGAACATATTACTTAGTCATCCTGTGCCTCATTTCCTAATCTATAAAATGGGGATAATGATGGTACCTAATTCATAGGATTGTTTGAGAGGGTTAAATGAATTAGTATATAGAAAGCATTTTAGAACAATGTGTATCATATAGAAAGCACTATCTAAAGTATGCATTATTAGGGACTTACCTGGTGATCCAGTGGTTAACATTCTATGCTTCCAATGTAGGGGCCACTTGTTTGATCCCTGGTCAGGGAACTAAGATCCCACATGTACGGCCCACACAAGGAATATACATAATTAGTCTTCATATTGCTGTGTGAGAGTATTATGTAAACTGTAGATATATAAAGGCAATGGATTCTGCCCAGTTGGCAAGAGCCCTAAGGAAAAAAACGCAGTGTTGGCAAAATCATGTTCCGTCTTCTTTTCCTTCATTCTGCCTCTCATTTTTTAGGAGTCCAGTAACTCCACTGCTCAAAGTTCTACAGCCTATGCAGGTCTCCTGTCTTAGCAGGCCTTCATTCTTATGATGACTATATTTTCTGTGACAGAAATTGGGACTCATGCTGAGAAACTATGAAGTAGATAGGATTTGGTTTGCAAGTACTAAGGGTGTGAAACTATAAACTTCATTTTCCTTATAAGTGAAATGGGGATATTGCCTTGTACAATACAGCCATAATTGGTGGCTAAAACATGGATAATGATACCTGAAAGATTTCCTGTGAAAGTTGGAGTCTGTTCTCCCAAGTTTAGAGAGAACAAATAATAATTCTTCTTATTAGTTTTCCCATCCCTTAGATAAAAACTGAAATTCAGTGTGTACTGTGTATGTAGGAGGTGTTCCACAAATGTTGATGAATGGAACATAGCTTTCTGTTAACTGATGAAAGCATTTGTTATATGATGTGGATATATAGTTAAGTCGTTATAACAAATGGAGCATTCATGTGCCCTGTGGCGGTTTCAAAATATGTCCATATGTTTTTACTTATTACCTTTGTGATTATCCCTGTGACCAGAATGCTGTCTCATCCTCAATCTTTACATGGGTAACTCCTTGTCATTTAGGTCTTAGATTAAGTGTCATCTTATCAATGTCTTCACTAGTGAGTTTTATCAAATATTTAAATAAGAAATAGATTAAATTGGTGCAGTTTAATGCAAACTATTTAATGCAAACTATTCCAGATACTAGAAGAAGAGGGGATACTTCCCACAAATTTTATAAGGCCAACATAACTCTGATACCAACATTGACAAAGATATTATGAAGAGAAAATTATAGACCGATAGCCTTCATGAACATAAATAGAACAAAAATCCTAAACAAAATATTAGCAAATAGAATTCAGCAGTACATAAAATGATAAGACATTATGAATTAGATCCTCTGTAATGTTTTTCAACGATATAAGAGTTTGAAATTCCTTTATTACTACCTCAGCTATTCAGATAATGCTCCTTTGACTATGATTCCATGTGGAGCCTGGGCTTTCCTGGTGGCTCAGTGGTAAAGAATCTAACAGTGTAGGAGATGTGAGTTTGATCCCTCATCTGGGAGATCCTCTGGAGGAGGGCATGGCAACCCACTCCAGTATTCTTGCCCAGGGAAATCCCATGGACCGAGGAGCCTGGAGGGCTACAGTCTATGGGTTTGCAAAGAGCCAGACACAATTTAGCAAGTAAACAATATACAACACCATGTGGAGCCTGAGTCACAGGGATCTAGGATTCATAAAGATTATAAATATTTCATTATGCCATTGTAATTTGGGTCTTTATCAAGAATTAAGGTGTATTTTGGATATAAAAGTAAAAGTATTTTGCAGTATTATCTAAAGTGTATTTTGACTCCAAAGTTTTCATTTTCAGCTTTGGTATTTTCATAACAGACATTTTGTTTGTTTTGCAGATCAAGAGATTTTGGAAACTATATTAATAGACAGCTATATCTTCCCGAGTACCACAATAGTAAGTGTATAACTTTTATATAATTAGCTGTCTCATGAGTGTTATTTAGAAAGTACTGAAAATAAGCCTTGGGATTTAAATAACTTGTTTGTTTAATGCTAAGGCCTCTTCAAAACACAGCCTTAACTCTTTCCTACTTCTTAAGTTTCTAATATAGATCCTACTCCTTTCATTTTGATGAACCTGCCAGAAATTGTCCTTTTTGAAAGTTTTATTTTTTACTGAATTTTTTTCTAGTTTTCAGTCCTTTTCTATCTCCTAGTTTAATCAGATGATGTGAAAATAGTTATACTCCTGCTCTCTTGAAAAATAATGAAATGGGAAATATTGCTATTGGATATAACTTGTATGCTATTCCTTCTCTGTGTTTCCCCTTTTTAGCCAGATCATTTGAATAGTCTTATCATTGTGATGCTATATGATTTCCAAGACAGAAAATTTCAAGCTCGTCTCCTTTCTGATAATGAAGAGTCTATAGCAGAAGTTCTAGAAGTGGAGAACCTTCTTAACAGGTAACTGTAAAGGTTAAAAGGATGTTTTATATGAATTCATTATTAGTATTTCACTGGTGAAATAGTATAAAATATAATGTGTGGATAAGTGTTACAATTTTATATAGAAAAAATATAAAAGTTCATAAGTTTCTTGAGTTCCTTTTAAAACAGATCTTGAGCAAAGTAAATATTCTACTTAAATTCAAGTTGTTTTGAAAGCTTGAATTGTAAGATCCAATTTGTAAGTATTTGGAAAATCATGAAAAATTCCTGACAATTTTTAGCACGTATATAACTTACAATTCATTTGAAACAGCTATTATTTATTTACTTGGCTCTGTTTACAGCTCTTAAAAAAAACTAACATGTATTAAACAAGAAAATTCCAATTAGATAAGAACCACCACCTTGCCAAATTGAAAAAAGAAGAATCTACGGCTTTTACAACTTAATGTCAGTAGTTAAGAGCAAAACTAACATATTTAAAATTTATTTTCCTTTTACCCTAAATATCAGGAGAAGCCTAGCATGAGGACAATAATAGCACCTACCTAAAAAGGTAGTTGAGAGAACTAATTAAAGTAATGTGTGTAAAATGCTGAGCTAGGAACCAGACACATAGTAGATGATAGTAAATGGTCATTTATTAAATGCTACTATTGTCAGGGCTGCAGGATCCTAGTTCCCCAGCCAGGGATGAAACCCATGCCCCCTGCTATGGAAACGCCGTGTCTTAACTGGACCAGCAGGGAAGTCTCCTATGCTCTTAAGCCTTAATAGAAAGCACAACATAGCAAACAACAGCAATCCTGTAGGAAGATGTTTACCTGGTGAATAATCTGAAACAGTTGTCATATCTCATCTTATATTGTTATGGAAAACTCAAGCAGCTTCATTTTAAAGGTTGAGACCAAAAGATTCACTGAATGGAGTTATAGTAATAACTTACCTTTATTGAAGAACGCTTAATATGTATCAATCACTATTACAAGAAGCTCTTTACATAACAACTCTTTGAAGTGAATATTGTTACCCACTTGTATTTTTACACAGAGAAAAACTGAAGCACAGACATGTTAAAGGAACCTGTCTAATGCCATAGAGCTAGAAAGAGAAGTGCCAGAATTCAAATTCAGGAAGGCTAACTCTAGAGAACTTTCCTGTAGCTCAAACAGTAATGAATCTGCCCGCAGTGCAGGAGACCCAGGTTCAATCCATGGGTCAGGAAGATCCTCTGGTGAAGGGAATGGCAATCCACTCCAGTATTCTTGCCTGGAGAATCCCAAGGACAGAGGAGCCTGGTGGGCTGCAGTCCACGGGATCACAAAGAGTGGGACACGACTGAGTGACTAATACTTCACTTTCACTTCGGAGCTCGAGATTTAACCATTTATATACTACTGTTCCTTCCACTTAAGAGAGTGAATCTTGGGTAAAGTATGCTAGACGATGACAGATAGGACATAGTAATATGTCCATTGTAGCCATGAGAAATTTGGGGATGGAGAAAAGCAAAAGCAATTGAATGTATGGTACCTTAGATAAGCAAGGATCTTGCTCCTGTTTACTGCATCAGTTCCTGGGCAACCACTTCACTCCCCCATACCAGTCCTAGGCAACCTGCCTCTGAGGATGGGCACCCAGGATGGGTGCAAATACATTGGAGAAAAAGTGGTGGGGCTGTGTGCTTTGGGACAAGCTCTGAGTTTCAGCTTTCCTGAACTGCTTTCAGTTTCCGTTTGACTTAGGACTGTCACACGAGTGTATGCTCCTCAGTTCTGTCTCGTCACAACAAAGATTTGGAGTGACGGACATTAAAGCCCTCGGCGGGTCACAGCTCTCGAGTCTTGGACAGACCATGTTATAGCTCTCAGGTCTCGAACAGACCGTGTTATAGCTCTTAGACAAATCAGTGTTACAGCTCCGTGTTACAGCTCTATTTTATTTAGATAATAGCAGGCAAATCCATTGAGGCGTGAGGGCATGTCGACTCAAAGATGCGAAGGGAAGAGCACCCTGGCGCCCTAGAGAGAGAGAGAGAGAGAGAGAGAGAGAGAGAGAGAGAGAGAGAGAGGGCGAGAGAGCTTTGGCCCCTCTTTTTATATGTTTTTTCCTCCCCCTGGGCCTGTCCTATGTAAATTGGGTTAGCCAGGAGTGTTGTTTCTTCTACCTGAGGTCCTCACTCTGGTCCTCAGACCTTTCTTTGTTCTATTTTCAAGGGCTTTTCCCTTCCTTGTCCTCTAGCCACTGCCATTTTAGACTCCTGTTTCCTATTCTAACTATCTAACAGGACTAAGGAGATTTTCATGGAAATCGCAACTTAGTCTTCGTGTGCGTAATGATAACTGAGGTTAGGCTAAAGTAGCCAGGAAAGCCACAGAGCTCTAACCAAGTAAGAAAGACCAGACTGTGGTTTCAGCAGCAGCAGATTTTTAGCTGAGAATGCTAGCAAGGCAGGTAGGAAATAGGACAAGCAGAGACCATGGGTCACGAGGCCAGAAGAGCCAGAAGATATTATTGTCTAAGGTTCCTGATTCCTCAGATTTTTACTTTTCCCTGTTATACATACCATGCTACCTCCTGCCTGGAGGAGTTTATTTGGTTACATTCCTGTTAGTGCAACAGAAACTACCCGAACCAATCGAGCTTCATATAATACAGATCTTATTCCCACATTAGTAAGCTATTTTATACCCAATTCATGCTATGCTCAATTCATAGTATGTTATAGGAGAAATGTGAGTATTTAGTGGTTGAATTGAAGAGAATAGTGGTGTACTATATTGGTATAAGGATAACACTGAGAAAATCCATGTATAATGAGAAAGATAATGCTAAGAAAAAACATATATAAAGATAACCTAGAAGGTTTTAATCAAGAATCACAGCTTTCAAGTAATAGAAACTATTTTCAGTTAGCGTGGTCAAAAATGGAAAATGTTCTTAAATAGATCCTGGAATGTCTCATGCAATTCAAAGACTCAGGAAGAGGATGAAATCAGGAACTGGAAAGATGTCAGGATTTTCTTTGTTTCTTTATCTTTTTATTTCTGCTTTTCTCTTCATATCTGCTTCATTCTCCTTTTCTCTCCTGATCTGCCTTCTCCGCTTTTCCAGCCTACAAGGAAAAAGCCTTACTGCTGCACCCCAGGTCTTAAGCTTACTTGTTGCACTTGTATGTTAGTTTCCTCACTTAGATTAGTTTATTATCTCTACACCCAGTTCTAAATTCTACCCCCTTCCAGGGAATTTGATTGGCTCCTAGTGGGTCAGGTGCATTCCCTTGGGCCAGTCCTCCATAGCTAATGGAGTAGAATTCTGAACTCAGTGTTGGTGGCCAACCTCCATAGATCATCTGGGCCTTGAGGCAGGGCAGTAGAATCAATTTAAGCTTGAAGTATACCTTAGTATGTTTCTACCAAGAAGATGAAGACTAATTTTAAGAGGTGATAGAAGAAGCAGCAGTTATTTAATACGAAACTAAATGAGAATCATTTTCTCATTATAAAAATTGTGTTTGATCTTTGTTGTTGTGTCTACCAGAGATCCCTGTGTTTAATCACTCTGTATACCAACTGGTATCTTTTTTTTATTTGTTCATGGCTTTAGGGATAGAATCCAAGATGAACCTATTATCATTCATTTATTATTTTTGGCTCTGCTGGGTCTCTGTTGCTGCGCGGGCTTCTCTTTAGTTGCCGTCTGCGAGCTTCTCATTTTGATGGCTTATCATGGTGGCTTCTCTTGTTGTGGAGCACAGGCTCTAGGGTGCTCAGGCTTCAGTAGTTGTGGCTCATGGGCTCAGTAATTGCAGTTCTTGAGCTCCAGAGCACAGGCTCAGCAGTTGTGATATGTGGGTTTAGTTGCTCTGTGGCATGTGGGATCTTCTCAGATCAGGGATAAACTCGTGTTTCCTGCTTTGGCAAGCAGGTTCTTTACTGCTGAGCTACCAGGGAAGCCTATCTTTTTGATATATGCAAGGGCTTTAAGAACTCATTTCTTGTACAAATGCAACTGTCTTTGAAATAAGGTGACCAGATTAAATAAAAGGAGACCACAGCTTCTTCCTTTCTTTCTCTGCATGCTTCATACTAGCCCAAGTATCTGATTCTGCCAAACAATTTGTTGGACTTTGGTGAGGCAAAACTAGAAAATGGACAATGGAATTAGAAAATGGGCAGTGAAAGACTGGAGAAGCAACAGGAGAGGAAAAACTGAGTAGCCCTACCTCCCAAACCACCCAAAACTATCCTGTTACAGTCAAGACACCAAAAGCTTCTTAGATATTATCCTTGATTCTTCTTTCCTGCCCTCCCCGGTGCCCCTGCCATACCTATTACGTCAAGTTCTGTAACTCCAGTTGGAAGCCATATGCTGAATGTGTCTACTTGTTTCCATTTCCACTCCTACTATCCAAACTCAGGCCATTTATAATCTGTCACTTGGACTACTGCAATAGCTTCTTCATTTCCTGCCTATAATTCTTCCTTTTTCACAATCTCTTCCATAGGCAAAGTGATCTTTTAAAAACATAGTTACATAGTCATGACAGAGTGTCTTGGATCAAACTTATTCATTCCTCCTATGAATAACTGTGCATGCTAAGTCGCTTCCGTTGTATCCAGCTCTTTGTGACCCTATGGACTGTAGTCTGTCAGGCTCCTCTGTCCATGGCATTCTCCAGGCAAGAATACTGGAATGGGTTGCCATTTCCTTCTCCAGAGGATCTTCCAGACTCAGGGATCGTACCTGCATCTCTTACATCTGCTGCATTGGCAGGCATGTTCTTTACCACTAGCGGCCACCTGAGAAGCCCCTCTAAATAACTAGATGGACAAAATATATGAGGCAAAGATTTTGGACATTAGACAAAAAGCAGCATAGAAATTTAATCCTTTAGAAAATGAAAACAAATGAGCGCTAGAACAGTCCTGGCTTTATGCTTACGGGTACTTTCCAACTGCAGTGTAGGAAGGAGGATCTCTAGAGAAAACTATAGTCTTACTAAATTAAGAAAACAGATCAGAGTTGGGTATGATCATTTTTTCTTCTTGATTTTATTAATGTGGTAAGGTTATTTACCTTGAATGATTTATGAATGTTAAAACCATTTTTAACATTCATGGATTTTGGGGATAAATCACATTTGCTTAGATATCCCTTTTCTTCTATTCCCAGTCTCACATAATGCTTTAGAGTTTCTCATTTGCCAAAATGCTTCTGAACACTTGTTCATGGGGTTTTATTTCTCATATTCTTTCCACCCCTTCTTTGGAAACTCTTAGCCCATTTTACTTACTTAGTGAATATTGTGAAACAGTTCTCGGTATGATGTCTGACTTTTTTTTTTATTTCTATGGGAAATTCAAGCAGTTCACTGAAGATTATCTTTTAGCATTAAGAAAATAATTTATATTTAAAGAGAATCACATTTCTTTTGTATTAGGCATTACTAATGGCACTCTTAAACTTGAGATATTTTGAGAATTCCCTGGTGGTCTAGTGGTTAGGACTCAGTGCTTTTACTGCAGAGGGCCTGAGTTCAGTTCCTGGTTGGGAAGCTAAAATCCCACAAGCCATGTGGCACAGCAAAAAAAACAAAAACAAAACCCACCACCAATAACAGCAAAAATAAAACAAAAAACCCCTTGAGATCATTCTTTGTATATAAAATTTCTGATAATTTTAAGCTACAAAGGAGTAAAACCCATTTGTTTTAAAAAATTAACTAAGAGAAAATGGTGTACTAGGTAGGATTCCTTTTTGACAACCAGACAGGAGTCCAACTCAAACTAGATTAGGCAAAAGAGAAATTTTATGATAAAGTATCTCACCAAAGAATTGCACAGTGAGACCTGCAGGAAGAACATTGATGTGGTTATGCTTCTAGTAACTACATCCTGTGACTCAGGTACCCTCAGGACTCTCTTCCACTCTGGTCTCTGCCTCTTTGTGTGCTTTAGCTTCATTCTTACATCTTTTCTTTTCTGTTTGTAGAATGGGTAACTTGGCTACTGTCAACTCAGCAGCTTTATATTATACAACACCAAAACCCAGAAAGACTGACTTGGCTCTTGTTACTACACACAAAAATTCACTTGACTGGTTTGGGTCAAGTGCCCACCCTCTGTCGATCAGCTGTGGTCAAGGAGACAGAGTTAGTGCCCAATACCTCCCAGTGATTTAGGCCATAAGAATTAAAAAAGAATCATTGGGTTTTCATTTTATGCTAACCAGTTCTTGTTTTTCTTTCCTGTTATTTGTAACTGTGAGATATGAGATAATCAGAACAGGGAAGGACTTAATACCAATTCATGAAAGCTCCTTAATCTTGTCAAGACTACACTCTTGCCATCTCTGATAACACAGACTGACCTATAGTGAGTGCCCGCCAGGCACAGTGCTTGGTGACACCCATGGTACTAAGTGAAACTCGCTCAGTTGTGTCCAGCTCTTTGTGACCCCATGGGCTATACGGTCCATGGAATTTTCCAGGCCAGAATATTGGAGTGGGTAGTCTTTCCCTTCTCCAGGGGATCGTCCCAATCCAGGGATTGAACCCAGGTCTCCCACATTGCAGGCGGATTCTTTACCAGCAAGCCACCAGGGAAGCCCCATGATACTAATTCCCACAGTAATAGCAAGGTAAGCTGATCATATTCTACAGATGAGAAAACTGAGGCTGGTGAGAGTCAGCATCATATCTGGGGTCACACAGCTAGTAAGTGACAGAGCCTGAATTTAACTTCAAATTTGTCTGACTCTAAGCCCTTCACCTTTGCTACGTAAAATTTGTCTTTCAACCAGCAGTTGTTATAAACAATTCAGATATACAACTATAAAGAGACAGCAAAACCTGAAAAAAAAGCAGAATTATTGGGTTTCCATTTTTAAAAGTTTGGGGGGATTCCCATTTTTAAATATGGCAAATTTTAACTGTAGACTTCAAAAATTTGAAATAGAATTATAGAGTATTATGATTCTAAATCTAATTGTTAATTTTTCAAGTGGAAAATTGATAGTTTTATCTTCAATGCAATAGTTACCAAGAATGGATTTTCTATCTCTAGTTTTAAAACAAAATTGGCTGCAGCATTGGCAAGATGTCGAATCAAACATGATGCCCTTTCAATTTACCACATTCTTCCAGAAACAGTTAGGAACCAAGAATTAAGGGCCTCCACTTTGCCGCTTTATGCTTGGATAAACACTTGTAAAATCAGGTAAGAGTTCTAATCAAATTCTTTACTCAAGTCACTTGCCTTTCAAAATAATGTGATAAAAGTATTACCTTTTTAATGGGTGAGGGGCTCATCTGAGGGAGTGAGTGGGAATTATAGTTGCCTTCAGGATTTTATCACAAGATTACCAAAAGTAATTTAATAAATGTGTTAACTTTTTTGTCTCTAATTTTTTTTCAACTTACTGATGGCTTAAATTATAAGTTCCCTTAGATGCAGTGTATGCAATGATACTTTTATGTATTGTAGGAAAAAGATGCTGATATTAAATACATTTTTATGTATTATATTTGTAATTATAACCTAATATTATGTATTTACAGCCCTGAAGAAGTTTATCATACTTTGAAGAAAAATGGCTATAATAAAGTCAAATCTGTATTGCATATTGATAATAAAGTCTTTGCTGTGGATCAACATTGCTATGATGTCTTAATTTTTCCATCCCATCTTAAAAGTGACCTTCTAAATATAGATCTTTTTAAAGATTATAAACTTATATTTCAGGTAAACAAATTTTTACTTTCACTGTGGTTCTCAATATTGTGATTCTCTTAATAATCCTGCTCACCCAAAGAATTCCTCTACTTAAAAATCAAACCTAAGAAATTGATTATATTTTGTATAGATTACCAAGGAAGTTTTTAAGGCCTAATTTCCCACATAGAAGTATAAAATTAATACTGCTACATCAGTGTTCCTGCTGTACTTTGGCATCTTTGCCCCATGTGAAGTGGGCATATTAAGGAACATATTCTCCTTCCAAGACACCATAGATGGGGAAACTTGTATTGCCTATAGCCAGAAAACTGTATTTTTCTCTCCCAAAGGAGGATTCAAGAAAAGGCATGGTGATTCCCTTTTCTCTTTTCGTTTCTGGGGAAGATGCTAGTGCCATCCTGCATTTGAAAATGCAGTGTGTAATATGTTCCCATTATCTCTTTACTGTAGTCTTACAGCTTTGATTTGTAAGATATGTATAATGGATATCAATATAGGAAGAGAATGTGAGCTATAATGATACTTCAATAGAATGAAAAAAGATCCAAGAAATTGAGTTAAATTAATTTTTATGTCCTTAGATTCCAATTATTGTCTTAGACTCACTTTGATCTTCTAAGATTTATCCCTTCACAGTACCTGCATTCTTGGGTAGTGTCTCTAGGCCTTATCTCCTGGTGACATCCTATTGAGCACTGAGACCAGTTTCATAAACTGATCCACTTAGCCTCCTTTTTAAACTTGTCAACCACCTTACTTTTAATCTCTGTGAGCCAGCAGCCAGTTAGATGACAATGTAATGGGGAAGAAAGAATAGCAGTGGCAGATGAGTACATTTTCATGAAAGTTTAGGAATGGGAGCTAAGGCAGGACATCAGTAATCTATTAATCACATGTGAGGAGTTTGGCATTGCTGTATCACTATCAGTTCAGTTCAGTTCAGTTGCTCTGTTGTGTCTGACTCTTTGTGACCTCATGGACTGCAGCACGCCAGAGTTTCCTGTGCATCACCAGCTCCTGGAGCCTAGTCAAACTCATGTCTATCACATCGGTGATGCCATACAACCATCTCATCTTCTGTCATCCCCTTCTCCTCCTGCCTTCAATCGTTCCCAGCATCAAGGTCTTTTGCAGTGAGTCAGTTCTTCACATTAGGTGGCCAAATATTGGAGTTTCAGCATCAGTCCTTCCAATGAATATTCAGGACTGATTTCCTTTAGGATGGACTGGTTGGATCTCCTTGCGTCCAGTGGGCTCTCAAGACTCTTCTCCAACACCACAGTTCAAAAGCATCAATTCTTCAGTGCTCAGCTTTCTTTGTAGTCCAACTCTCACATCCATAGATGACTACTGGAAAAACCATAGCTTTGACTAGATGGACCTTTGTTGGTAAAGTAATGTCTCTGCTTTTTAATGTGCTGTCTAGGTTGGTCATAGCTTTTCTTCCAAGAAGCAAGCATCTTTTAATTTCATGGCTGCAGTCACCATCTGCAGTCATTTTGGAGCCCCAGAGAATAAAGTCTGTCACTGTTTCCACTGTTTTCCCACCTTTTTGCCTTCAAGTGATGGGACCGGATGCCATGATGTTAGTTTTCTGAATGTTGAGTTTTAAGCCAGTTTTTTCACTCTCCTCTTTCACTTTCATCAAGAGGCTTTTTAGTTCCTCTTCACTTTCTGCCATAAGGGTGGTGTCATCTGCATATCTGAGGTTATTGATATTTCTCCCAGCAATCTTGATTCCAGCTTGTGCTTCTTCCAGCCCAGTGTTTCTCATGATGTACTCTGCATATAAGTTAAATAAGCAGGGTGACAGTATACAGCCTTGACGAATCATTTTCTGATTTGGAACCAGTCTGTTGTTCCATTATTATATAACAGTTAAATGATAACAGTCATGATTTAAGCTAAACCAATTTTGTTTGTTAACTTTATAAATATAAACATATATAAATATACATTTATAAAGTTTATAAATATAAACTTTGTTAACTTTATATTTTAACATATATTTAAGGTGTTTTAAACTGAAATGGGTTAGGTAACCTCAGGATTTCTGCCAATACCTTGTTTTACCTAAACCCTTTGAAATCCTAATCACACTCTTATCTTTTAGGACAAATCTCGAAGTCTTGCTGTCCATTCTGTAAAGGCTTTATTAAATATGGATGATGATATCTTAATGGTCAATACAGGTTCATGGTACACAGTTGCCCATATGTCAGTCTTAACAAATAATACCTCAAAAATATTTGTGTGTGGGGTACAATCACAAGCTAAGAATCCTGACCTGAAGAACCTCTTTGCAAAAATGGGATGTAAAAGTAGGTACAAATATTTATTTGCTTGGTGTTATGTTCTATAAGGTTTAGAAATATTAAAAATATTTGAATGTGTTTTTTTAATGCAAAACTGTATACGAAACATACTCCTAAAATCTCCACTATATTATATCAGACTACTGTTGCTTAATATTGGTTAAATAACTGCAGTTTAAATTAATGAATATATTGGCACTTTGGAATATTGCCTAACATTCAGCTACTACATAATTTGAGGTTCAAACAATAAAGTAAGTTGTAGAAATGGCCATCTCTTAAATACATAGGCACACAATCACAGGAACACTTACGGGACAAATCTAATCTCTAGGACCAGATTCTAAGTCCTTAGGCTTCTTATTTTTATAAAATGTTTCCATTAGATCAAGCTGTGACAAAAGATAACATTTTATTATAGGTTCAGTGGTGCTGGAAAACTAATCTTTTGACAGACTCACAGGGTCAGAATTCAGGGCTTAACATGGAGAGGTAGACTATAAATTCCCAGGATTTCACCGGAGCACAGAAGTACACTCTGGGTAGTGATCAGTCCTTTGATGAACTAAAGCCCCAAATCCAGTCATCTCAGTTCCCAATTGAATTAAGGTGATGTAAGATTGCTAGTGCCCAGGCTTTGCTGCGTATCAGAGGCAAAAGTAAATTCTCTTTGGAAGAAAGTAACAATATCCTGAATCTCATATTATCTCCTAAATTTTTTCAAATACAGTGTCTGGCACTCAAAAAAAAACAAAACAAAAACTAGATAGAAGAAGGATGTGGGTGAAATAAAAAGAAAAATACTGCAATAGAAGGAAACCCACAGAAGGTCCAGGTACTGGAGATACCAGATGTGGACTTTATGATTAATATGCTGAAAAGGCTAAATTACAAGTTGTAGAATTTCAGCAAAGAACTAGAAACTTTTAAAAAGCCAAAACTTCTGAAAACTTTTAGAACTTTTAAAATGCCAGAAGAAAAATCTAGAACTGGAAATACAATATGTGAAATTAAGAAATATATTTTAATAGGAAATTAGAACTAAAAGAAGGAATCAATGAACTGATGAGTCAGAAGAAACTATCCAGACTGAAACATCAGGAGAGAAAAGGATTAATAATATGGAAGAGATCATAAAATACACATGAGACTCAGTGATCCAGTGATCTCATGTATGTTGTGATTAGGAACCCAGAAAGAGAGGAGAAAAGGAGTTGAGAAGAATCAATATGTGAAATTCAGGTGTGGGGGGGTGTTTAAAAACTGATGAAAGTCACAGATTCAAGAAGCCCTATGATCTCCAACAAAAATAAATGTGTAAAAAACATGTTAGGCACATCAGAGCATAACTGCTGAAAACCAAAGATAAGAGAACAATGTTCAAAGCAGTGAGAGAGATAATACATAATACCTTTAATGAAATAGGAATAAAAATAAAAATTAGCTACTTCAACAGAAACAACTGAGGCCAGAGATGGTATCTTCAGTGCAGAAAGAAACTGCCAGGTTAGGTTTCTATACTTAGCAGAAATTTCCTTTGATATAAAATATATTAGAAAAAGAAAACCTGAGTTTGTCACCAGCAGATACAATAAATGAAATACAAAAGATTATTTTTTGAGTAGAAGGAATATTATCTCATCCAGAAAGTTATAGGTGCTAGAAGAACAATGGAAAAGGTTAGTACATAGGTAAATCTAAATAGTTGTAGTCTAATATCTTGTGAGATTGTAAACTAATGTCTTGTGGAGCTAAAAATATGTGTCATATGTAATTAAAACAATGGTGTATAATTTAGAGATGGAAATGAATTAATGTGTTCTCTCATCCTTGCTTCATCTAAGATATGATCAAGGTATCATGATTGGGTTGCAAAAGAGTCAGACACAACTTAGTGACTACAACAACAATGAGTGTGTTATAATATTGGAGGCAATCCATAAATAAAGAATGTAAAACTCATAGCTAAGAGGAGATGTGGACTATGGAATTGGAAACACCATATTAACATATACAAGGCAAAATAAATAGAAAACAAGTATGTAAATTAAAATTAAAATATGAAAATATAAATCAATTAGTAAGCATATTAAATATGCATGACTAATACTTAAATTACAAGACAGCATCAATACTGGATTTTTAAAGATTAACTGTAAAATGCTGTTTATAAGAGATACCCCTAACATAAAAGGATATTAAAAATTGGACAGCAAAAGATATCCAGTAAACATACTAACAAAAAGAGATGTAGGAAAGCAGTGCTAAATTAAGAAAAATTACTAGAAATACAGTTAGAACATGTTTAATTCATCAGGTAAATATACCTTACTAAAGAAGACTAATACAGTCTCAAAATATATAAAGCCACATTATCTAGAATCAGCAGATAAAATGCTCTGTATATAGAAAATTCTAAGGAATCCAGGAAAAAAATGCAAAGTTAATGTAATCCCTATTAAAAAACCCTAGGTGGTGTTTTTCAGAAATTGACATTCTGTCTTAAAATTCACATGGAAATCAAAGGGACGTGGAATAGCTTTGAAAAAGAACAAAGTTGTACGATTCATGCTCCTTGATTTCAAAACTCACTACACAGCTTTAGTAATCAAGACAGTGTGGTACTGGCATAAAGATAAACATAGATCAATGGAATAGAATTGAGAATCCAAACGTAAATCCCTAATTACATTTATGGTCAACTGATTTTCAACAATTATACCGAAACCATTCAACAAGGAAAGATAGTCTTTTCAACAAATGGTGCTGGGATACGAAAGAATAAAGAATGATGCGAAAGAATAAAGTTGGACCCTACTTCATGTCATTCACATAAACTGGGTAAAACACCTATTTATAAGAGGTAAAACTATAAAACTTTTAGAAGAAAACACAAGGGTAAAACTTTCAGACCTTGAATTTGGCAGTGATTGTTTAAATACCAAAAGCACAACAAAAGAAAAGATAAATTGAACTTCATTTAAATGAAAACTTTCATTCTTCAAAGATGGCCATACTATGTGCTGGCAAGGTGTGGAACATTAGGTATGCTCAAGCACTGCTAGTTAGATTATAAATTTGTACAGTGACTTTGGAAAACTAGCATTAATCACTAAAATTGAAATTATACGTGCCTTACGATCCAGCATTTCACTTCCAGTTTTATTACCTCTATGAATTTTTACCTAGTTAAGTAGAGAGAATAGGAACCACTGGGTAACCAAGAAGTAGAGGAATGGAAGTGTCTCATTTTAGAAGTATTCCAACTGATAAACGAAAAAAAGAAGACGGAATTAGAATATGACTATTTTGCAGCACCTTTGCTCATAGCATAAAGGCAATTTAATGGATGAATATGACACCACTTGTGAATTAGTTTTGTGCCCTCCAACTCCCAAGAAAAAAAAAAAAAACTCGAACCTAAATTAAGCTCTAAAGATCCAACTACTAATTTATAGGAAGTACAGAAGACAAGACATGTTAAACTACTCTCTAGGAAAGCAATGAACAAAATCCAGGCTCTGGGAAACTAGCAGTACAAGTAACCATGTTTCATTAAGAAATAAATGCTAAGAAAAAGTGGAAAGGGTACCTGTCAACAAAAAAATTTAAAGTAAGACATTGACTCATTGCAATGTGTGTACCTATGTAATTCCTGATTTAAACAAACTAAAAAAATTTTGATTTTGATGTATGAGACTTGGAAAATTTGAGCCATGATTGGATGCTATTATAATTTGATGACAATAAGGAATTACTTTTTAAAATGTATGGGGTTATATTTTTAAAGAAGTTCTTATCTTTTAGATAAATGGTGAAATATTTCATAGTTTCAAGATAATATAGGGGGGTGGAAGTATGTGCAGATATAGATGAAACATGACTGGGCATGAATGTTTCACTATTGAAGCAATATAATGAACATCTGAGAATTCACTATATATTATGGGTTTTTTTGACAAATGTTTGAACTTTTGCAATGAAGAGTTAAAATAGGGGGCAAAAAGAGGCCCACTTGATTAAAAATTTTATTTTCAAAAGAAACATAATAGAAAGAAGATTGATCAGATAAGAGAAAGGGGTATGGTATTGCAATTTCAAGAGTGACTCCTCAGCAGATGAGGAGAATGAGAGCCATTGTAGGAGTGGAGGGGTTGCCCTGATATAGGGGCACAGACAATTACAACCTGAGGGAAGGCAGACTGTCCTAAATTATAGAGTCCCTAAGGACCTTTAGGCTGTGCCTAAGTAAAAATTATAAAATGCTAATAAAAATAGAAATGCTAATAAAACTTTTTCCAGGGAAAATAGAATATAAAAGGGGATAAAAAAAATGGGAAAGGGGAGTAACCAGTACTGAGCATTTATTGGATACTAGGCACAATGCTAAGCCTAACTACTTTATCTCAATCTTCACTACAATTAAATGAGGTGTGGGCAATAATATCCCATTTTACAAATAAGGAAATAGAGGCTTGTCACACAGATACAGTAAATAGTGAATTTGGGAGTCAAACTTGGATATTTCTGCCTCTAAAACCCTGTTCCCTCCACTACACCATGCGTGAATGCCAAGTCGCTTCGCTTGTGTCTGACTCTGCAATTCTATGGACTCCAGCCCACCAGTCTCCTCTGTCCATGGGATTCTCCAGGCAAGAATGTTGGAATGGGTTGTCAGGCCTTTCTGCAGGGGATTTCCCTGACCCAGGGATGGAACCTGCATCTTCTGTGACTCCTGCATTGCAGGCGGATTCTTTACCACTGAGCCACCAGGAAATTCTACTGCACCATACTGCTTTAAATGGAATCTGAAGTTCAGGATGGAAAAATTTAAATAATATTTTATGTAGAAGATAGTTATCCTTCAAAGTCATTCAAGCGAAGGAGGAAGTACTCTATTAAGAGAATTCATGTCTTAACTTTAGGATATCATCAGAAAATAATCCTGTTTTCTGGCTGCATTAAAATGACATTTTGTGTGGTTGAGGATTTAAAAATGAATAGTGATAAATAGATATAACTACATACTGCATTAAGGTTTTTTAATTAATATTTTGCATACATTTTCTGTGTTTTTTCTCACAGATATTGAGATACTTCATGAGACATTTATGAAACTTGAATCAAAGGATCATCGATTACACAAAGTTAAAGTGATTCTGCTGCTACCTCGTTGTTCAGGACTGGGTGTTAGTAATCCAGTAGAATTTATTTTAAATGAGCATGAAGGTACTTGCTTTAATTTTTAATTTCTAAATTATTTAAATTTGTTAATATTTTAAAAATGAAGTTATTTAAAATCATTAAAATGATAGATACAAAATGATCAATGAATAGCTACCATATATAAGGCACTTATGTAGAAAGTATTTTACATCTATTATATCATTTAATCTTTACACTAGTTCTGTGAAATATGGGCAAGGGGGATATTCAAAATATTTATTAATTAGAGAGCTGTAGGCAATCAGAACAGATGTGGGCCAGTATACTATTTTGGTATATACCAGAGCTCAGGATATAGGCATTAAAATTTCTGAGAATTTTATAAATAAAACTGAGACTGAGAGATCTTGATTCATTTTTATAAGGTCACATAATTAGTAACAGAGTCAGGATTAAGATTTAGATCTGCCTAACTCTAGAGGCTGTGCCCTAAGATGAGTCTAATCAGATTGTAAACAGACTTTCAAAGTCAAGACTTCTTTAACCTGTAGTATGTATGTTTTATGATATATCTCAAATATTAATTCTGAGAATATTTTGTTTGCTTCTTTAATAAATTAAGAAATATTTTTAACACTAACATTTATTGAGTAGTTATATATAAGGCACTGAACTGAACGCTTTGCTTGGATTATTTCATCAAGTTCTTACAAGAACTCAGTGAAGTGGTTAACTCTTTTACAAATATGGACTACAAGCCTCAGAGAGGTTGAAGCCTCTTGGTGTTTTGACTAGTAAGTGTCAGAGCCTGGATTCAAACACTGCTGCTCTGACTCTGGCCCTTTGAATCATGCTGTTAATCACAGTATGTTAATTGAAATTGATTCTTTCTTTAATCCTTTGTTAATAGTGAAAGGCATAGATAAGGTTAACTGGATATTAAACAGAAGTCATTCTGCTAACAATCAGAATATGTTGAGTAACTGTTTGCTATTTCTAGCAAGGAAATAATTTAAAATGAAAGAAAAGAAATTGAGGCAAAGTATTATTTATGGAGTACAGCTATGCCCCAATCAATATTCCAGGAAGTGTTCATGCATTATAACTTAATATTCACAATAGCATTGTGAGGATAGTATTATTTAATTATCTCTTTTATAAAATGGGACAAAACAACAAAGATTCAGACAAATTTGGCAAGTTGCCTGAGTCATGTAGCTAGATTCAAAGCTGGAATTCAAATTTCAGGTTAGTTAGCATATTCCACTATACTACACTATAGAAAGAATTCCACTATACCACATAATTTTTAACTGGGCTTATACTGAACCATGTGGAATTCTGTCTTGCTACAGAAAATTTCTTTCCATGAGAGTTAAACAGAAGAATAACCAGCTCAGAGGGGAATGTGGTAGACTGAGAAAATTCCTACACTCACTTTGGAAAATGATCAGAGAAGAATTAAATTTTGAAAGAAGAGAGGAAGTAATAGCAGCAGCTACAATAAACACTGCAGTCAAGAGAACTCGAGCTTAGAACTCCTGTGAGACTGGCCTTATCCTGAGCCATCTTGAAGTGGGAATGCAGAACAAAATAAACCATTGGTAAAAATAATCTAGAGTCTAGGGGAGAAAAGACCAAAGGGAACCACAAATGACAAAAAGGGAAAATAAAGTTTCCTAGATATTGGTAGTATTTTGAAATCCTTGACAAGGTGACCAGCTAAGCCAAGAAGTGGTCTTTGGCAAGCTTGGAAAAAAGGAGGGTTTTGAAGGAAATTACTTTGAGGAGGTAATAGCCAGGGCAAATAAATATTAGTCATAAATTTAGTGGTCATAAACTTAGATTCATCAGAAATCATGAATTAGTTTGAAAAACATTACAACCATTTTTAGAATGGTTAAAAAAATTCCTATATTTGAGGAATATATGAAGTTGATCTTTGTTAACCACTTGAAATTATTTTAAAATGGGGTGAAAAAGGTAAGTTGATGTGGTTGATGTGTGAGTATAATAATGTATAAATAGTCCTTTAAAAAGTGATTAAACTTAGAAAAATGTGAAGTGTAAAACTAAATTGGAAAGAAATGAAGTTTAATTAAGCTTTAGTAATATTACTGGATGTTGTGGATGTGGTTGGTGATAGAAGCAAGGTCTAATGTTGTAAAGAGCAATATTGCATAGAAATTTGGAATGTTAGGTCCATGAATCAAGGCAAATTGGAAGTGGTCAAACAGGAGATGGAAAGAGTGAACATCGACATTCTAGGAATCAGCAAACTAAGATGGACTGGAATGGGTAAATTTAACTCAGATGACCAAACTAAGATGGACTGCAATGGGTAAATTTAACTCAGATGACCATTATATCTACTACTGTGGGCAAGAATCCCTTAGAAGATATGGAGTAGCCATCATGGTCAACAAGAGTCCAAAATGCAGTACTTGGATGCAATCTCAAAAATGACAGAATGATCTCTGTTCATTTCCAAGGCCAACCATTCAATATCATGGTAATCCAAGCCTATGCCCCAACCAGAAACACTGAAGAAGCTGAAGTTGAAAGGTTCTATGACGACCTACAAGACCTTTTAGAAGTAAAACCCAAAAAAGATGTCCTTTTCATTATAGGGGACTGGAACGCAAAAGTAGGAAGTCAAGAAACATCTGGAGTAACCGGAAAATTTGGCCTTGGAGTACAGAATGAAGCAGGGCAAAGGCTAATAGAGCTTTGCCAAGAGAATGCACTGGTCATAGCAAACACCCTCTTCCAACAACACAAGAGAAGACTCTACACATGGACATCACCAGATGGTCGACACTAAAATTAGATTGATTATATTCTTTGCAGCCAAAGATGGAGAAACTCTATATAGTCAGCAAAAACAAGACCGGGAGCTGACTGTGGCTCAGATCATGAACTCCTTATTGCCAAATTCAGACTGAAATTGAAGAAAGTAGGGAAAACCACTAGATCATTCAGGTATGACCTAAATCAAATCCCTTATTTATACAGTGGAAGTGAGAAATAGATTTAAGGGACTAGATCTGATAGACAGCGTGCCTGATGAACTGTGGATGAAGGTTTGTGACATTGTACAGGAGACAGGGATTAAGACCATCCCCATGGAAAAGAAATGCAAAAAAGCAAAATGGTTGTCTGAGGAGGCCTTACAAATAGCTGTGAAGAGAAGGGAAAAGCAAAGGAGAAAAGGAAAGATTTTCCCATCTGAATGCAGAGTTCCAAAGAATAGCAAAGAGAGATAAGAAAGTCTTCCTCCGCAATCAATGCAAAGAAATAGAGGAAAACAACAGAATGGGAGAGACTAGAGATCTCTTTAAGAAAATTAAAGATACCAAGGGAACATTTCATGCAAAGATGTGCTCGATAAAGGACAGAAATGATATGGATCTAACAGAAGCAGAGGATATTAAGAAGAGGTGGCAAGAATACACAGAAGAACTGTACAAAAAAGATCTTCATGACCCAGATAACCATGATGGTGTGATCACTCACCTAGAGCCAGACATCCTGGAATGTGAAGTCAAGTGGGCCTTAGGAAGCATCACTACTAACAAAGCTAATGGAGGTGATGGAATTCCAGTTGAGCTATTTCAAATCCTGAAAGATGATGCTGTGAAAGTGTTGTACTCAATATGCCAGCAAATTTGGAAAACTCAGCAGTGGCCACAGGACTGGAAAAGGTCAGTTTTCATTCCAATCCCAAAGAAAGGCAATGCCAAAGAATGTTTGAACTACCATGCAATTGCACTCATCTCACACACTAGTAAAGTAATGCTCAAAATTCTCCAAGCCAGGCTTCAGCAATACGTGAACCGTGAACTTCCAGATGTTCAAGTTGGTTTTAGAAAAGGCAGAGGAACCAGAGATCAAATTGCCAACATCCGCTGGATCATTGAAAAAGCAAGAGAGTTCTAGAAACACATCTATTTCTGCTTTATTGACTATGCCAAAGCCTTTGACTGTGTGGATCACAATAAACTTTGGAAAATTCTTAAAGAGATGGACATACCAGAGCACCTGACCTGTCTCTTGAGAAACCTGTATGCAGGTCAGGAAGCCACAGTTAGAACTGGACATGGAACAACAGACTGGTTCCAAACAGGAAAAGGAGTACATCAAGGCTGTATATTGTCACCCTGCTTATTTAACTTATATGCAGAGTACATCATGAGAAATGCTGGGCTGGGGGAAACACAACCTGGAATCAATATTGCCGGAAGAAATATCAATAACCTCAGATATGCAGACGACACCACCCTTACGGCAGAAAGTGAAGAGGAACTAAAAAGCCTCTTGCTGAAACTGAAAGAAAAGTGTGAAAAAGTTGGCTTAAGGCTCAACATTAAGAAGACTAAGATCATGGCATCTGGTCCCATCACTTAATGGCAAATAGATGAGGAAACAGTGGAAAAAGTGTCAAACTTTGTTTTTTGGGCTCCAAAATCACTGCAGACATTGATTGCAGCCATGAAATCAAAAGACATCTACTCCTTGGAAGGACACCTACTCCTTGGAAGGAAAGTTATGGCCAACCTGGATAGCATATTGAAAAGCAGAGACATTACTTTGCCAACAAAGGTCTGTCTAGTCAAGGCTATGGTTTTTCCAGTAGTCATGTATAGATGTGAGAGTTGGGCAGTGAAAAAGGCTGAGTGCCGAAGAACTGCTTCTTTTGAAGTGTGGTGTTGGAGAAGACTCTTGAGAGTCCCTTAGACTGCAAGGAGATCCAACCAGTCCATCCTAAAGGACATCACTCCTGGATGAAGGACTGATGTTGAAGCTGAAACTCCAGTACTTTGGCCACCTCATGCGAAGAGTTGACTCATTGGAAAAGACCCTAATGCTGGGAAGGATTGGGGGCAGGAGGAGAAGGATATGATAGAGGATGAGATGGCTGGATGGCGTCACCGACTTGATGAACATGGGTTTGGGCAGACTCTGGGAGTTGGTGATGGATAGGGAGGCCTGGTGGGCTGTGATTCATGGGGTCACAAAGAGTTAGACATGACTGAGCGAGTGAACTGAACTGAGTATTACTGGAATGGGGACCAGCCCAACATATGGTATAAATAATTGCCTCTCATATTCCCAGGGGGCTTCCCTGGTGGCTCAGTGGCAAAGAACTCACCTTCCAATGTGGGAGACATGAGACATAGGTTCAGTCCCTGGGTCGGTATGATCCCCCCGGAGGAGGGCATGGAAACCGACTCCAGTTTTCTTGCCTGGAAAATCCCATGGACAGAGGAGCCTTGTGGTAGCAAAGAGTCAGGCATGACTGAAGTTAATTAGCACATATTCCAGGGAGTTACTGAGAGGCAGAATAAAACGTGGCTTAGAAATTTGGTCTGATTGCCAGGCTAGAATTGGCTTTGATCTAATAGCTGTATGACCTTAGACGAGTTATTTAATGTATGCTTGAACAATTTTCTCAGGGATAATAATGCTTCAAGGGATTGTTGAATAAAATAATCTATATAGAGTAGTAGTCAATATATCTTAGTTAATATTATCAAGAAATATGTTAACAATAGTTTTAGAAATTTAAAAAATTACTGAAAGAATTTCTTGATCTATTTTTTTAATGTATTATGAAGATATACAGTTGTTTCCCTGATGTTTTTTCTTCCAAGATTTCTTTCAGTAAGCTAATATTTTTCATTGTATTCTTTTGTATTCTTTCTTACTCAGATCTGACTATAGCCCATCAGTTTCTGCCTTGGAAAATAAATCTTTTTTCCCTTTATTTATACTCAGGCTGACTGCATTCTATCTTTTGTTCCTAAATGACTTATTTTGGCTGGTCCAATAACTCTATGATAAGAATTTAGAGAATAAAGGAAAAGTAATATTAAAACTAAGCAAAATTATCTTTATCAATTCAGATTTTTAAATTTTAAGTCAGCATTTTTATAATACTGTATTTTTAATTAATATTTTCTATGAAAATTCATTAATAGGGAAAATGATTAAAATATTAAATAATGTGATCACAGCAATATATGAAAAATCTAATAATGATATATTTAAAAGCATATATTTGTTTTAGATACAGATTTACTTAAAGATTTCTCTCAAGGAGGACCATCAGAAGATAAACTTCATGTTCTTGCTCAACAGCAATATGAACAGCTAACACACGCCATGAAATGTAAGTTTATCAGCACAAACTGAAAATATGTTGTAAATCTTAGAAACATTAATACTTAATTTATCATATTCAGGCAATGATGTACAAACCATAAGTGGATTTTCTAGAACCCTTAGTCATAGTTCCTCAAAATAACAAAATATTTATTTTTACCAAACTAAGTCTCAAAAATTATGCTTTATTATCATTTTAAACACAGGTTAGCAAGAAGAATTATCGGCTTTGTAATGCTGAAGTGAAATAATTATGTACATCAATTGTTGTATAATTTCATCTTCTCTGTTTCTCTTCTTTGGTTTTCTGATGTAATTTTTCTGTTTTGTGTCTGCCCTAACAATTCTTCTATAATCCCAACTTTAATCAAACTCTTACTTTTCTTAGTACTAAAAAGAAAATAAATGAATTAAAGATAAAGCCTAGATCTCTTAAAGTCTGAGTAACAAGGCCATTTAAGTATTTATATTATTGCTTCAATCCCTGCATTTAGATTTTGAGTACCATTTAGATTTTGAGTACCAATGCCCTTTCACACTTAGATATGGAAATCTAGAAGTCTCTGAGAAACTACATCAACTTTTATTAACTTAGTGCATGTTTATCAAATGTCTACTCTGGGTGAGGTATTAAGCTGGTTGTTAAGAATATGAGTTTGGATAAATCCTGACCTCCAGAGGTTCAAAGGTTAGTATAGGGTGTAGATGATTTAATAGATAAAGATATAGCATATATGAAGTAGACATAAGGCAAAATAGAAAAACACAGAGGAGTTCTGTCCTTTTAACTGATGCTATTAATAAATACTATTTTGAATATGATAGTATGTATATGATCAATGAAATGAGTTGGTTGGAACATTAGGGGACTGATAAACAATACATTTAAAAAATTCTTTCTATGATTACTCTATTTAAAATTGCAAGATAATCTCTTGAAACTAACCATCCTCCATATCTGCTTTGATTTTCTCTGTAGCATTTGTCACCTCCTAATGCTTTAGTTTTAGGTGGGGGGGGTCTCACTGTGCAGCTTGAAGTATCTTGGTTCCCTAATGGGAACTAAGAACCTGGGCTGCTGGCAGTGAGTTCTTAGGTCCAAGCTGGACCACTTGAGAATTCCAAAATTTTTTTTATTTATGTCTTTTCAAAATTATTACTTTTGACTGTGCTGGGCCTCCATTGCTGTGCAGGCTTTTCTCTAGTTGCAGAGAGCAGGAGCTACTCTAATTGTGGTGCATAGGCTTCTCATTGCAGTGGATTCTCTTGTTGTGAAGTAGGGGCCTAGGCACATGGGCCTTAGTAGTTGCAGCTCATGGGTTCGGTAGCTGCAACCCATGGGCCTTAGAGCTCAGGTTGGACTCATGGGCTTAGTTGCTCCATGGCATATGGGATCTTCCTGGACCAGGGATCAAACCCATGTCTTCTGCATTGGCAGGTGGATTCTTTACCACTGAGTCACCAGGGAAGCCCTGTTTATGTCTTATGTCAATGAAACATAGAAAATAAGCTCCCTGGGGCAGGGGTTTTTGTGTGTATGTATTGAATGGTGAGAACAGTGCTTAGCATGCAGTATATGCTTGGTAAATGTGAATAAATGAGTGAGTTGCTGGTAGTAATATTACCTCACTTTAGAGTCGAGGAATTGGAGAGGTAAGTAACTTTCCCAGGTTCATAAATCAGTAAATAACAGAATTGGGATTCACACCTAAATCTGTCTCTAGAGTCCCTTTAACTAGTTATGCGATATGGCTTTTGGAAGAATGGTTGGAAGTGTCAGGCTGTGGCAATCTGCAGTATTTACTTGCTTGTGTTTGTAATAAGGTTGGTCACGTGGATTGGATTTTCATTTTCTATATGATCCAGTTATATTTACCTCATTTATTGGCCACAGACTATATTACTAATACATGCTTTAAAGGGGAGCCATACAAGCATCTGTAGACATCATTCCCGTCAAAACCGTGTGGTGATATCTGGGCTCCCCTCATACCTTAGTTGGTAAAGAATCTGCCTGCAATGCAGGAGACCCAGGTTCAATCCCTGGGTCAGGAAAATCCCCTGGAGAGGAAATGGCAACCCACTCCAGTATTCTTGCCCAGAGAGTTCCATGGACAAGAGGAGCCTGGCAGGTTGCAGTCCATGAGGTCGCAAGAGTTGGACATGACTTAGTGACTAAACCACACCACCACTGAAAACACAAGAGATTTGTTCACGATCGTTAATGGAGTCATTGTATTATTTCCATCTTCTTTAAATATAGTTACTAGAGCTCAAGCTATTGTTTACTGCACATGTTCAGTTTATCCAGAGGAAAATGAAGCTATTGTTAAGAAAGCACTGGAATTTCAAGACCACGGGATTAAAGTGCAACCTTATAGGTAAGAAAGGAAGAATTCTTCTAAACAACTCAACTAAATATTTTTGAAAGTGAAAAATTACGATTTTCTAAGTTAGAAGGCATTTCATTTCTTTTTTATTAGACTTTAATATGACCAAATATAGCCTAACTTCTTACAACTTTAAAGTAGATTCTGTAAAAGCTTTACAATGGCTTGGTATGTGAATTGTGTTGTACACTAAAAGATTTGTTTTGTTGTTGTTATTATTATTGTTAAATAAGGCTAAAGGCATTTGGGCTTCGGTTTGATTGATTTTTGGGTAAATTGAGTACAAACTTTATATCCTGAGTCTTAGATACATGCTGCAAGAGAAGAAAAGTGTAAAATAACCTTAGAAATCAGCAAGAACATTGGATGTTTATTATCTGAAAATGTACGTTTCTTAGACCTGTTTAGCCTTTGGCACCCACAAGGACTGAAATAAAAATAGTCTGAATAACCATAATAGCTTCTGGGTAAAATGATATATTAAACTAGGGGTAGAGAAGAAAAACTTTAATACTTCATCCAAACTCTGGACATCAAGATAAGGAGTATGTCTATTAATAATATATAACACCAGTTAGTTCTTCAAGACTGTGACAATTAATAAGGTATTTTAAAATGTCTCCAATTTCCCTTGTTCTGAACTTTTCCTGTAATTCTTTTTTTTTAAATTATTTATTTCTTTGGCTGTGTTGGGCTTAGTAGTTGCAGTGTAGGCTTAGTTGCTCCAAGGCATGTGGGATCTTACTTCCCCAACCAGGGATCGAACGCACATCCCTTGCACTCCAAGGCAGCTTCTTAACCACTGGACCACCAGGGATGTCCCTGTAATTCTTATAGTAGGATCTTAATAGGTATATAGTTTGCTCCCTCTTTTAATTTGATATTTTTCCTTTGCCAATTCACAAGTGCACATGTTAACCACATCTGTATTTCCCTTCTTTCTTTACTTCCTTACTTAATAATTCTTGTTGGTAGTTAACAGCCAACCTTATATCTGCCAGCTTCTTAACACAGCACAAACTAAATCACCATTTAGTAGCAAAGAGAATTATTACACAATATAACCAGATTCATCAGTGTGAGTGACTTGATTTGTCTGTCAGGAATGATGTTTCTAAGAATGTAAGATGGCCAAAGTAGAGGAAAATCTGTATGTATTGTATTTCATTAGATTTTTTTATTTTTAAGTTTATAGTTGATTTACAATATTATATTAATTTCAGGTATATAGTAACCATTCAGTTATATAGAACTAAAATATATTTATGTATATATATGCATGTTTAGTCACTCAGTCCTGTCTGACTCTTTGTGATCCCATGGACTGTAGCCTGCCAGGCTCCTCTGTCCATGGGACTTTCCAGTCAAGAATACTGGAGTGGGTTGCCATTTCCTTCTCCAAGGGAGTCTTCTAGACTCAGGGATTGAATCTGGGTCTCCTGCATTGCAGGATTCTTTACCATGTGATCATCTGGGAAGCTCACATGTGTATATATAACTGAATATATATTTTTCAGATTATTTTCCATTATATTTATATATTTATATATATATTTCCATTGTTATAAGATATTGAATATAATTCCCTTTACTATATAGTAAATCCTGTTGCTTATCTGTTTTTATGTATTATAGTTTAAATCTGTTATTATTAAATCTTTGTTTATAGATTTAATAATCTATTAATCTATTTATAAATATTTATTTATCTATTATTAAATCTATTATCTATAAATATTATCTCGTATTCCTGATTTGTCCCTTCCTCCTCTCCCTTTTCCTGTTGGTAACCATAAGTTTGTTTTCTATGTCTGTGAGTCTTTCTATTTTGTATATAGATTTATTTGTATTATTTTTAGGTTCTACATTTAAGTTATATCACATAGTATTTGCCTTTCTCTGTCTGACTTCACTAAGTATGATATTCTCTAGTAGGTCTACCCATGTTGCTGCAAATGGCAATATTTCATTCTTTTTATGGCTAGTATTCCATTATATATGTATATAGCATCACATCTTAAGCCAATTATCTGTTGATGGGCACTTGGGTTTTATCCATGTCTTGTCTACTGTACATAGTGATGTTATGGACATTTGGGTACATGTATCTTTTTGAATTAGAGTTTTCATCTTTTTCAAGATATATACCCAGGAGTGGAATTGCTGGATTATATGGTAGCACCATTTTTAATTTTTAAGGAACCACCATCTCTATTTTATTTACTTCCACTGTGATTTTTATTATTTCCTTCCTTCTGCTGATTTTAGGTTTTGTTTGTTCTTCTTTTTCTAATTCTTTTAGGTAGTAGATTAAGTTGTTTTAGATGTTTGTTTCTTGAGGAAGGCCTATATCACTACGAATTTCCCTCTACAAACTGCTTTTGCTGCATCCCATAAATTTTGTTGTGTTTTCATTGTCATTTGTCTCAAGGTATTTTAAAATTTCCTCTTTGATTTCATCATTCATCCATTGATTTTTAAGATGACATGTTTTGTCTCCATGTGGTCATTTTTTTTCTTATTTCTTATTCTGTGATTGATTAGCTTCAAGCTGTTATGGTCAGAAAAGATGCTTGAGATAATTTCTATACTCTTAAATTCATTGAGACTTGTTTTGTGCCCCAGTATGTGATCATCCCTAGAGAATGTTGGCTGTGCATTCTTAACTGTTCTTTTATCATTTAGGATCTGTTACTTTTTTGATTTTCTATCCAGAAGATATGTCCACTGATGTGAATAGGATGTTAAATCTCCTACTATTATTGTATTCTCATAAATTTCTCCTTTTATGTCTGTTAGTATTTGTTTTATATATTTAGGTGCCCCTAAATTATGTGCAGGGCTTCCCTAGTGGCTCAGTGGTAAAGAATCCATCTGCCAGTGCAGGAGATGTGGGTTTAATCCTTGGGTCAAGAAGGTCCCTTGGAGAAGGAAATGGCAATCTACTCCAGGATTCTTGCCTTGGAAACCTCATGGACAGAAGAGCATGGTGGGCTACAGTTCATGCGGATCACAAAAGAGTTGGATACAACTTAGCAACTGAACAACAATGATAATATTAGGTGCATGTATGTTGATGAGTGTAAAAACCTCTTCTTATATTGATTCTTTTATTATTTGTTTTCAAGTTTATTGTCTTATTTGGTTATTGCAACCCGATTTATCATTTCTGTTTGCATTAAATCTTTTTCATCCCCTCATTTTGAATCTGTGTGTTGTCTGTCCTAAAGTGGGGCTCTTGAAGGCAGCATATTGTAGGCTCTTTTTTTAAAAAAAAATCCAATCTGCCACTCTGCTTTTGTTTGGAGCAATTAGCCCATTGACATTGAAGGTAATTATTAATATATATCTATTACCATTTTAAACCTTGTTTTCCAGTCAGTTCAGTATTTCTTCTTTGTTACTTTTTCTTTTTGTGATTTGATGATTTCCTTTTATTTTATGCTTGTATTCTCTTCTTTTGGCTTTTGTAAATCTGTTCTGTTTTTGACTTGTAGTTATTCTGTTTTTCAGGTATGTTTACCCCTTTCTGTACCAACTTGCTTTAGACTGATAGTAATACAGGCTCGAACACATTCTAAAAATTAAAAAAAAAAATCTACATTTTCCTACTCTTTTGATGTCTTATTTGATGTCTCTTACATTTTGATGTCTCTTTTACATCTTCCTGTTAATCTTTTTGCTGGCTTACATGACTTACTTTCCAGTTATGATTTTCTCCTTTTTATAAATTCTTGCTCCTAGTCTATTTGAAGACCTTTCAATATTACTTTTAGGATAGGTTTAGTATTGCTGTATTCTTTTAGTTTTTGCCTGTCTCAGAAATTCTTTATCTCTTTTTCTGTTCTATAGGATAATCTTGCTGGGTATAGTACTTTAGGTTGCATATTTTTCCCTTTTAGGAATTATCTTCTGTGGTCTTAGAGGACTGTTTATATGTGGGAACAGCCCTGTGTAGCTTGTGTGGGTTTAGTATTCTTTGTGTGAGGATTGTTTTCAGTATGAACGCCTGCTGCCTCTTTCCTCAATGTGTACTGTCCATTATCCCATTGATAAGAGTGTGTGCAGATGCAGTAACTGGCATTCTCTCTCAGAGTAACACCTAGTGCCCACTCCCAGAGCTCTCAGTGGCAGCTTGCTCATGCCCCTGGAACTTGTGATCCTTTCAGTGGCTCATGCCAGTTCCTGGAGCTCACATGCAGTGATTGGCACCTGTTCCTGGAACTCATGTGGCCTGTGTCCTGTTGTCTTGTAGTGTGTGTGCAGGGAAAGAGGCTGCTATGGCAGGTTCCACCCCTCCCTTCACATGCCCTCCACAGTGGCACATCACCTCTATGGTGGGTTCAGGCTTTCTCTGCATACACTTGTCAGCTGCATTTGCACCAGAATCCGGCCCCCTCAATCTGTTTCTGCACAGCCAGCCCTGGTCCTCTCCTCACACTGGACCTCTGAAGCCTGAGCTTCAGCTCCCAGTCCCTCCTTGCACCAGGGGATGCGTGTCCCAGGCTGGGGAGTGCACAGCTGAGGCACTGACCATCTGTGCAGGTCTCTCTGTTCTGCCTGCTGCAGACAGGTCCTGCACTTTCCTCTAAGGACACTCCCTCTCTGTCCCAGCGGATCTCCCTGCTGGTGAAGGGACTTCACAGGGCGCTGGAACCTTTCCTCTTACATAGTTCCCTTCCAGGGGCACAGGTTCTGTTTGGATCCTTTTCTCCCTCTTTTTTCTTTTGTCCTCCCTGGCTATGTGGAGATTTTATTGCCCTTTCAGATGTCTGAGGTCTTCTGCCAGTGTTCAGTAGATATTCTGTGAGAACTGTTCCACATGTAGATGTTTTTTGCATAGTTGTGAGAGGAGGTTGCCTCCCATCATGCTGTACTCTGCTATTTTGATTGCTCTCCTTGACATTTTATTCTTTTTTGTTTAAACAATTGGTACATGCATGCATGCTTTGTTGCAATTTACTGTCTCCCTTGATTGGCAAATAAAACATTCTAACTATTAATTATTTGCTGTTATCTATTGCAGGCTTAGTCCCCCTGTCCTTCCACTGTGCTCCTTAAAGGAAATACATTTGTCTACTGACAAATTTTTTAGAATGGAACCATCTGAAATTACCAATGGTTGTTTTCTTTCTGTTCTGACAAGGGAGGTAAGGATAAAATCCCAATCCATTTCACACTTAGGGATTAAGAAATAAAAAGCCTCATAAGGAACCTAGGAACTTTATGAACATTTCATAATGGTATTCTTATTTCATAAATACCTAAAAGGCATGAAAAAGAATTATTACTGTGTGGCCAAAATCCGTTTTTATCTTTATGCTTCTCCTGAGTGTTCTTCCCTTGCTTACTCTCTACCCCCACCTTTCATTTTAGCTCACAGATAAGAAATAAGCTCTGTAATTTTTTTTTTCTTTCTATCAGGTTCACAAATGGCAAGGTTTAAGTACAATGAAAATAATTTCTTGAAGCTTATGGGATATAGTAGGGACTGAAGCCTAAAAACTATTTCTTTTAGTATAATAATGATACCCTTATCTTTACTGAAACACTGATAAATATTTGTAATATACATGGTAACCGTTAACTCCCACATTTACTAACTGCTTCTTTAATTATAGCGGGACCCATCTGAGGCAGTGTCTGTGAAAGATGTTTTGGCCCGTGCAGCAGCAAAGGGTCTACTAGAGGGGATTGAGTTCGGTAAATCTTCAAAACGGGAGAAGAAGAAGAAAAAACAAAGAATGTCATTGCCAAAGTCTTCCATTGCTGATAACAGCGGCATCCAAATGAAAATTGCCGAGTTCCTGAGTCGAGAAACTAATGCGAGTGCTAATCAGTCGGAGATGTTAACAACAAAAACATCTCTTCCACAGAAAAATACAAATCAAGTGGGGTCTTCCTCACAGGTCAGAAAACCCAGCAAGCCCACCACCAGTCCTTTAGTGCCAACAATTATGAAGAACACCTCTGCCAGACAATATGAACGGCCAACAAACTTCGTGAGACCTCGGCCAGAAGACAGAATGATTGCACTGAAACCCATAGAGATTGTCTTGCCTCCAGTCATGTTGCCGTTTCCCAGTCCGCAAGGGATCAAATCTCACACACCAACTCCACATTTTTACTATCGTTGGGTTGGGCCCAAGACTGTCCTGCCTGGTGGCTATCTCTCCACACCATCAATACCCAGAAGAGGGGAAAAACCTAAAGAAAACTTACCTTCCTCTCTACCCAGGCATCCTCGACCATGGCTGTGAGTGTCTTGCATTTTTTTCTACAGGGTCAGGAGTAGATTTTTTCCCAGAGTCTGCAGGTTAGACAGCTGTTAGAACTGGTTTCACTCTTGGTAACTTTCAGTCTGGACTTAGGACACTGGTTTTTTAAGCTGCAACAATTTTCCGCAAGGGAAACAGTGTGTACCTTGCAACAGACTTGTTTTCAAAGTTAATTTGTGAGGCGGTTTATTAGCAAGCATAGGTATGGAAAAGATGCTCTTGCACAGACCTTAGATCACTCTTCAGTATCGAGTCAGCTGTAGTTAAAACATTTCAATCACTATCAAGGTTGATCTTTTGTAATGTGATTGAGGTTGAGTAGAAATAGGAAGAACAGCAAGGTCCAATGTTCTAATTCATATGTCCATTTAGAGAGAAAACTTTCTCACTGGAAGAGCTTCCAGGATCCTAAGCACAGTGAACATAAGCTCTCCCTTCTGACTATTTATGCCAAATACTGTTGTTAAAAAAAAAATGACTATAAGCAAATTTCCATCTGAGTAGTAATTCTGAGGACAAGGTCAAACTGCTGACTGTAAGTGACACACCTATTGTTAAAGAAATGTATACAAATTTCTGGGTCTAGTCAAAGATGAGGTGAAACGGTTATTTCAAATGGCATACAGTAATGAAGCCCTGGTAAATCATTTCTGATGCTCAATTAAAATATACTGTAGCACTATTTTAATTATATTAAAAGTCAGTTCATCCTGACTGTATTATCAGTTGCCTTCCAAGAATTGGTTATGGTTATTATTTCTGGGTCTATTGACTCTTTTTTCATCGTGGCAACAGAAATTGATATTAAAATCAAGTGACAACTATAAATCCTGCTGTTTAAGAACATGTTCATAGACACATTTATAAAGTTTGAATTTAAAGTTCTATTTTCAGAATCCAGTTGTGTTGAATAGTGTAATATAAATTCCTAAATTTTAATTGAGATGTCATGATTTTAGGAGAATATTATCTTCTTCAAGATGAATATTTAGGTCTGTTTAAGCTCTAGTATTATTTCAGCTCTAATTTCCTCACTTGAAGTGAGGATAAAAATGGTGAATTTCATTTAGTAGTAATAAATTTCTTTAGCTGAAGATTTACACTTATCAGTAATACATGTCAATGAAACATGACTTTTTATACTTGAACTAGGCATATTTTTAAATCCCAGAAGAATTTTCATGTTAACTATGACTTAAAAACTATGGAAATGTTTTAAATGCTCAGCTTATTTTACTAATTTCAAAAATCAAAAACTGTATAATCTTTGCTCTGACATCAGAGTATGGTTTCCTCTTACTACCACTGGCTGAGAGCCTTCCATGCCTCCAGGAGGCAAGTGCAGCTGAACTGAACTTCGTTCAGTAAAGACCTGATATTTTGTCCCGGGAATCTTTTATCCCTTTCCTGTCCTCACCCCTCTGCCCCAGGCTGAAGAGCACTCTGCTGTCCAGAAGTAGCAGGTCCAAGATTTTTACTTTCTGTGATAAGTTATAAGAAGAAAACTCACCCTATTATGGAGTAGTTCAGGATATTTTTCTGATCTCTATAGCAGTGTATGGTTCATGTCATATCACAACTTTAGCCACTTAACTTCAGTATCTCATAACATGAATCTTGTTATAAATTATTTTTCTCTTTATAAGTATATGGAGATTCTGAATTAAACCATTCATTCATTAAGCCTGTGGTTTTCTTCTTTGAGAATCTTCTAAGAAGGACGTGATCAATTGTTTAAATATTTTGGTAGAGTAAAAAGGGAAAAATACTTCGGATAAAAACAATATGCTAGAATTCTAGTGAAAAATACTGATTACACTGACATTTGTCTTTCTTTAGCTTCAGAGAAAAATGCTACAAAAGCTAAAATAATGAAATTACTGGTATTTAGATAACCCAATAACAAATTCAGATTTTTAACCTATAATACCTGAAACCAATTGAAATTTTGCTCTTTGCAGAGTAACTGCCTTTGAGAAAAAAAGATAAACTATGGGAGGAAATGCAAGATGAATTAAAAAAATGGGTATACACTTTAAATTCCATTTATCTTCTTCTATATGCCTAACAGTTAAACCAGATTCAAATACTGTTTTTCCAGTTACTTTTCATTTTTGATTTCGTGCCTGTACAACTCTTTCATTCTTTGATATCAGGGTTTTAAAGTAAAAATGGACTTTCTTAATACTAGAAAGAGTGCATACACGAGCATCAGATTGGTGACTAAATAGGCCTCTAAGTCCAAAATGCCAGATGTCCTTCCTGAGTAACAGATAAGGACAGTGTGATGAGTTATTCAAAATTTAAAGTTACTTTCTAGTTCTTACCAGGTAGAAATATACAACAGCTAATCAAAGCAACATCTTACATTACTAAAATGGTTTTAAATTTAAGAATAATCTGAAAATAAAATGGCGTGGAAATTTTTATTGCTATGCCTGGATATGTATAACTGATGTCAGATAAATGAGCCAAACATTTTACGCAGCTAAGTTTATTCTCACAACATATTACATTTAAATGTGTAAAAGTGGTCAACAGCAGACGGGGCCAAAAGCAAAACCAAATGTTCTTTTGGGATAAACAAGCTGCTCTGGATGGCAGGGAGTGCTCTCACTGATAAAGTGTGTGAAGTATCTTTTCTCTGAAGCTGAAATAAATTAAACTTCATTTTACAGGCTGGGTAACACATGTTAGCTGTGTTTTGGGTGGAGTAAGTCTGGCAAACTAGAGAGGTAATGCTTTTACTAGTTAAGCTGTGCTAATATCAGTTAGGGAAGTGTTTTTCACATTGTTAATGAAATCTTTAATTTGTGTTGCAATGCTTATGAAGTGAGTGTGTCATGTATGAAAAGGAGGACAGACTTAGGGCTTCTAGTAAATGACCTTGTGTAGATTTGTACACATGTTCATCATAAAATCATAAAAGTGGCATTTTTTAAAAAGTAGCAGTGCCAACAGTTTATCACCAAGAACTTATTTTAATGAGAATGGGTCTAATGTTGCTTCATGCAGTAAGACAGACATAAACAAAAAACAATGGTCCCAATTAGCTATGGTTGATCATCTACTCAGGTGGAAACAACGGGCACGAGGACATGTGTGTGTCTCGAGATAAGTTCACACGTGTTGTGAAGGATATAAAAATGAAGCACCAAGCAGTGCTTTAAGTTTGCAAAGTAAAGTTTTTAGCCATAGGCATGTTGGCTATTCCCCTTGATGAGGCCAAGGAGCACATGTATGAGGTGGCAAGTATACGTCTATCTAGCTGCTTTTAAAAAATAAAAAGAAACTTTTAAGTATTTTGCCGTTTCTTCTACATATTCCAATAAAAATGTGACTACAAATCATTACAAAACCACCTTTGAGGCAATGTATAGTTCACTGAGATTACTTAGACCTGGATACATTGAGAGATAATATCCAGTAAAGATAATAATACATTAAACACAATAATGCAGTATATTTCAGTAAAAATAGAATAAATAAAATAAAATACTTTAAGCTGTATTTAACAGGTTAATTAAAAAAATGATAAGACATACAAGGCATAGTGAACATGGCTGCCTGTTTACCAAATCACAGATACAAAGAATGCATAGATAACTGAAGTGTCACTACAATATCAGGTAAAACACTGGCATCCTTTCACAGAAAATACACACACACTTTCATACATACTTTTTGGCCATGGCAGAAAGTGTCTGAACATACGGCTTAACATAATTAGTTTTACAAAAGTAATTGCATTTACTATGCAAAGCTATTTTTAAAACAAAATATCTGCAGTAAAGTTTTCAGTATGTAAAGGCTATCATTCATCTTAATGCATCCTATAATTGCATATATAAATCAGTTTGCTATTTAAAGCTAGCTCAGTATTCTTGATCCTGAAAACAAATGTATGCCTTAAAAATGAATGCGGTTCTGGTAGAGATTTCCAATATAAAAGTGGCTCACTAGTTAAGAATTTTGAAGTATCTCACACTAAAATGTTTCACTGTAGAGGTCAAGATGAAAGATCATCATGATTGAATTCTGAAGGGCACAGTAAGGATTTCTTTAATGAAGTAATTTCTGAGGATGTTGTTGATAACTTCTATAGGATAGTATATAGGCTGGTGAGAAGTATAATTCATTTCTAGAGTGGCATCTTTTTTGTCATAACTCTAGGGTGCTAGCAGACAACTCCAGAGTTCTGAGAGGGAACAGAGGCAGGAGGCCACATCCTCATTCCATCATGTTCTCTGGTGGCCAAGTATTGTGATTTAGGAATATTTCTACCACACTTAACATCATCTCTGGATAGTCTGTGGGTTGAACAGGTTGTGCTGTACATAGAATCCTGTCGTTACAACATATCTGAGGCACGATGCAGGAAAACAGTCCTGGACTGAGAGAGGGCATTGGTTTTATACTTAATTTTACTGCACAAGTAATTTGGCCATACCTCCCTGCTTATACAGGGAATCTTAAGATTGCTTGACAATTAATTAATCTGGATATGCTCAGAGTAAGTTTGAAAAGACTCCTGACTTGCGTGGAAGCATCGTAACTTAATAACTGAGAGTTGAGATGCATGAGTTCTAGTCCTGGCTTTCTCACTCACTTTCCTGAGGTCTTAGGCTAGGTGGTTGAGCCCCTTTAATTCGTATTTTTTATTTCTCAGATGTGTTTATTACCTTCTCTACCTCATAAGGCTCAAATGTGATAATGAAAATGTGGAAACCATTCTGACAAGTACACAGCAGTAGATGAACATAAAACATTGCTTTTATGACTGGATGATGCTATAAAATGATCATTTTATCACTGAAAAGTAAACAAAACATGTTTAGATTTAGCTTCTTAGCGACTTCTTTTAAACAGCATCAACAGGAGTCTAAATCTGTGTATCTTTACAGCTAAGTCTCTTGTCTATTGCTAAAGAAGCAGGAAAGTGCTATTTTTGGGAAACCTGTTAAATAGTACATTGTTCCTATGTATAGTTTGCTCAGATAAGAAATTCTTAAATCTTGAAGATAAGTGGAAAAAATATAAATTTAAAAATATATCTAAAGTTCAACAAATTTTTAACACATAAATGCAGAAAGGTTCAATTTAATGCAGTTTGTTGCCATGGACAATACATGATGGACAGACAGCTTTCTGGGCAAAAAGCATTAGGGTAAGACTGAGCTAGATGTAGAATCCTAGCAGAACGTTTACCTAGAATGGGGACTACAGCATCACGTGGTGGAGATCTAAAACAGAAAATGGCATTTCCTCAACTCCAAATTGCATATTGGCTAATTATCAAATTAAGGATGAAAGGCTTACGAGGAATATTTCGTTTTAATGTTGTTTATGTAAGAGAATGGCCATAGTGAACTATAATTCTGTAGCTGCATCGTACAATATAAGGCAGAAGTTTGAAATATGTCCCACCCAAAATGCATTCTGATTTTGCAAATCTCTTTTTCTTAATCAGTTTGAAAACCACCTAAACAGAAAGGCTATTTTTTATTTTAATTTCTGAAATTTAGTTTTTCAATTGTGAAGCTTCACTTTCACCCCCAATATCCCACAAACAGCTGTAGACATGAGATGGTGTCCATGTGTCAAGAAGCTCGTCAAGGAAAGCTGCCAGTTGGTTTCTATTCTGATGCCAACAGCCAGTTTTGTCAACCAAAGTTTCAATTTTATGAAAAACTAAAACAAAAATTTGTCATCCAATTTTTACAGCAATTCAATGGTATCCAGTATGCAGTGTCTAATCCAATGCGTTTTAAGGGCAAAGTGCTGTAGGACTTAAAAGTTGCTTGTGACAGATCCAGTCAAGAAGACAGTGAAACTAACTCAGGTGTCATTCACTCCAAGGATTCAGCATCTTCACTGGGAGGGATGTGGCCACGTTCTTCCCCAGGTGTGTGTGTGTGTGGGTGTGTGTGTGTGAAATTACATAATGTTTACGATATTTACAATAAGAAAGGGACCTTCCACTGCTCATGATGTAACTTACCAACAGCAAAAAAAATTAGTCATGCTTCTTTTCATATCACACGATGGTGGCAAGACGAGAGAACATGCTTGTCTAACACTGTTTGGTTAAGGATAAATTCTCTGAAGACAAAGCATCAGCAACTGAATGGAAGGCCAGAGATCAGCTCCTCTTCTTTAGTGTAGCTATTCAACCTTCAGAAAATAGTACAGAATCCTTTCACATATGCAGCTATGGCGTTTCTGTGACAGGGCGTTTCTGTTTCAAAGTGTCAATGAGGGATAAGACCCCTCGTTTTACATTGGTTGTGACTCTTCTGGTCACAGAGTCTGCTGGCGGGGGAGGCGGTCGAACTTTCTGTGAAGGTGGCCTGGCTACCAAGCACTTCTGGTATCGTAGCTGAAAACAAAGAAAAGTTTGATGGTTGTTAATAATGTAGCATTCCTTCCTGTTTAATGTGATCTTAATTCGTCAATATATTTACTCCCAAAGGTTCACAACCTAGCTCCTAAACATAAATCCAAGAGTTTATTGGTTTTTTTCCTTAATGTAGAGTGTTTTAAATTCTCTTTAAGTTCTCTGTGTTGATAGGCTGTGATTAATACACCTCCTAGTCAAAGAATGAGCTGATGAAAAAGAAAAAGGATTGGGAGAGGATGAACTGTTTCCTCAGGCAGGTCATGAATGGGGGTGCTCGTAGCTAACTGAGAGGCAGAGTAGGAGAAAGGGCAGGGTTTGAATCTGGTGCTACCACGGGTGAACTGTATGGCCCCAGGCAAGTCACTAAATCTCTCTGAGTCTCCTCTTCTTCATTTGTTAAATGGGTGAAGAATGGGGACCTTAAAAGATAGTATTACAGCTAAGAACTACTTGCAGAATGCCCAAAAGAGGCCTAGCAACACTGAAGGCATTCATAACTGTTTGTTCTCTGCTTTAACTTAAAAAAAGATTATGTATTAAGATTTCAGGATACATTAATCTTAATAGATTAATTTTTAAAAATACATCAGCACTGGTACCAAGGACAGGGTCTATCCTTCAGAAATATAAAGACACAATCCACCTGGTTTTTGAATCAATGAAAAGATAACTAGTTCTTCAAAATTAGATTAGAAGGCTAAAATGTATCAATTTTTCCCTCTAATCCCAGCACTTTAAAATCCAAGCACTTTAAGGTGATTCTTAAAAATCTACTTAAATATTAATAGGCTCCTTAGAACAACTGTGAAACAGGTTGATGTTTCTGAGAAGCATGAGCTTTCCTACAATGAGACTCTTCACAATGCTCTGTCTTAGCCCACAGGCTACAAAATTAGCCCCTTTCAACCCAGTCACATGAGAAACAATTTATCATATGTTTCCTGTGTGTGAAGTATGTTCCTAGGTTTGCATCACAACCAGAAGTACACACTTCCAAAGCACAGTTTTATAAATGGCAAGTATGGTAACATGGCACACTGGATGGGGAGTTTCTAATGTTAGTTATGTTACATCCAGTGTGAGGCAAAAGTATGCCTGATGAATTTCATTAAGAGGACCCCTCTCCCTCTCACTCTAAATTTCATCAAAATATTTTCAACTGGGCCTCTACCACTCAGCAAAATATGCCTAACAATTAAGTAAATTCAGAATGTATTAATGCCAGAGACATTTCATTCATGTATGCATTCACACATAGATATTTCAGATGGGGAACCGTGCAGATTTGAATCAAAAGGAAAGACACCAAGTTAGAAACGCTGGATACAGAGTATAAAGAAAGGTTTATCCCTAATGTCTTACATGAGATTGGCTGAGTCACTTGAGCTGGTGGCCCTCATACAATTAAAATAGTAAATGAGTAGAAATTATTTCGAGAGAAGAGACAATGAACCTTGGAATCAGAACAAACTATAACCAGTGATAAAGCTAATTATTTAATTGTCATCAGCATTTAAAATGTATAATTAAGACTAAAAGCCATTCATTTTATGACTAAAATCATCTGTTACGATTTGTTTATAATTTCACACACACAAAACAGTTACCATCCATTTTTGCTTGGCAGGATTCTCCTAATTTCTATTTTCTCCACACAGTCCCTTTATCCCATCTCCGCTCCCTATGTCCAGTCAGGAGGTTCATCTCAGCTCCTCTACTGCCCTGTCCCCCTCCTGCCCTGGGCCCTGGTTCTTTATATGCAGGTGGATTTGAGATAGAATCTTGGCCCCACAGTACATGAGGGGAAACAGTTCTCTGACAAAGGACGGTGGTGGGGACGAAGCCACGTGACAAGTGCACAACACAGACCTCCTCCCCTCCTGCCCTCTCCTTTCAGAGGTGTCCACCTCTGCCTCTGCTGTCCATCCGCCCCTTCCTTTCCCCTTCTTATCCTAGCACCGTGCTGTCTATAAAGAAACACCCTCCACTGCCCCCAGCCAGCTCCACCTGTTCCTGGACCCCTGGCATCTTCTGGCAGGTCTCAAAGTCACTCTAACCCAATCGGCAGGCTAAGCCCAGCTCCAGGATCTTCAACGTCCACCAAGACCTTGGTCCAATAACAAATATGACACCTGTTTCACTCTGGCTTTGCTGGCTCATGTCCCTCAGCCTCAAAACTGTGTGGCTCTCCCCGATCCCAAACAAATGAGTAAGAACCCCAACGGTGTACTTCCAGCTACTCCTTCACCTCAGACTTGACGAGCCGCCTTTCTTCAGGGCCCCTTTCTCCCTCCGGGTCACTCTTCCATCCAGTGCAGTCTTACACTTAGAGCACTTTCTGCACCATAACAGAACGTCGGTTTTTGCATCTCCCTACAGACCCAAACTCCATAGTACAAGGATCACAGTCCTACTTGAACTTCCCAGAGTCCAGCCCACAAACGGTGGACTGAGTTCAGGCAAGTGCAGGTGCTTCAAATTCAGCACTCCTCGTCGCCAGCCAGGCGATTCTCCACCACCTGCCTCTGCCTTTGGCCACTGCCACTCCTGGGTTAGGCAACTCTCCCCTGGCCTCCGGGTGATCTCCCCCACTCAGCCGCGTCCTTTTAACCCTCCTCCACTGTTTTCTTCTCTCTGAGTTAGCTTTTAAACCTAGCATGGTCTATTCACTCTCCTGCTTCACAATCTCTGCTGAAGGTAACACCTTAGCGGAGACCGCAGGCCCTTCGGGACGCGGACCTCACCTCCTTCCACCTGGTTCCACCCACCCCACCTGCTGTTGCAGAATACACCATGCAGCCCAGGTTTGGATGCCTCCACTCAGACAGTCCCCTCCTCCTTACTGGGACTCTTCCAGTGGCTGGAATAACAGGAGCTCAAACGATGTTTGTGGAATGAATCACACAGTGTTTCTGTTTGAAATCATATACGTGGTACAGAAGCACTGGCTTTATTGCCTGGAGACCTGGGTGTGAACACAGGCTCCGTCACTTACCAGCGCTGCCCTGGGGCTGGCCCTTTCCCAAACAAATGATCAAGTGCCCCACTGACATGCTTCCAGCTACTCCTTCACTTTAAACTTTAGGAGCGAGCTATTTTCAGGGCCCCCTTCTTGCTCTGGGTCACTCCTCCATCCAGACTTGGGGGTGAACACAGGCTCTGTCACTTAACAACTCCGTCCTGGGGCCTGTCCCCATCCCAAACAAATAAGCAAGTGCCCCAGTAGCGTGCTTTCCTCTGAGCCTCTATCTTGTTATAAATAAAAGAGAACTACCTAACAGGGCTGTGGTAAGACTAGAGTTCATAGATATAAAGTAAACAAGTAAGAACCATGCACTTAGACCAACTATCTAAAATAAAGGCCATTTGACACACTGAATTTAAAAAAAAATCACTGATTTGGTTCCCAAAATGGCACCAATTCACACAAGACCAGCATCTCCTGATCACACACTCAAATTAACTGAAATTTGAGAATTGAGAATCCTCAAATTCGTGGCTTTGAAGGTCATCGTTTCCAGTCTTCCACTTGGCTCCAGCCAGTCCTGCTGCTGCCAGGTGTCCTGGCCTCTTAAGGCAGCAAACTGCTCATCACGATTGATTCTGTCCACAGCAATGAGGGTGTCACACAGCAAGGCCTTACTTTAAAGCTTAGACTTAGCTTCTTTTAAGTCAGAAATTCTGCTCTAATTCATGGCATATCACACAAAAGCAAGGGCCTGAGGGTGGAACCCCCACAGCGGGCTTACTCACCATGCAGGCAGCCTGCACTGCCTCCGAAACGTTACCGGCATTAGGCTCACACCAGAAAACGTGGCACTCAAAATGCTGGTTCCCAGTGTCCATGATGAAGGCAAACGTGTGCACATCCTTCCCGACGCCCATGAAGGACAGGAATCGCACCCGACACTCCACCAGGATCTCCTCTTCATTCTGCAAGAGACCCTGTTCAGTAGCCCGGCCACAGTCACAGACACATTCGGACCATAACTCATAGAATTGGCTCACAGTGGCTGCACAGAGGAAATCGTATTTAAAAATATACAGCCAGACAGAATTTAGAAAGGACTTGCATTTTTCTAGACAGGGAAGTTTCTCAATGTGTCTGGAGAGGCCTCACTGCTGTGGGTGCCTCATTCTGACACCGCGTCTACTCTGAACTGCACAGCAACCAGGTATGAGTGTTTTGGTCTCTGTCCACTCCACTCCAAGCCCGTGACTTCACTGTGGGTAGGAACAATGTCATGTACACTTTTTATGTATTGCCAACACAGTGGCTCAGAATCCACTTGCCCTGGCAAACCTACTGGAAACCCCAGAGCACCAAGAGGAAAGGATTCTCGGGATCTCTTTCCACCCAGGTCTTCCCCAACTCAACAGCACACTGAATCATAAGTGTTAGTTCAGTTGTGTCTGACTCTTTGCAATCCCACTGACTGTAGCCCGCCAGGCTCCTCTGTCCACAGAATTCTCCAGGCAAGAATACTGGAGTGGGTGGCCATTCCTTTCTCCAGGTGATCTTCCTGATCTAGGGACTGAACCCTGGTCTCCTGCATTGAAGGTAGATTCTTTACCATCTGAGCCACCAGGGAACCACTGAATCACATTTCTATCTAAAACTGTGTAAAACAAAAAGTTACCAAATGCTTTTTTTTTTCTTTTTCACAAACTGATATCCATATGATGCCGAGTTAAAAAATGTTTAGAACTCATTCTAATGAATACTATATCCTCAGCAACAGGCACTTGTAATTTGTGAAAATTAGTAAATACATCCAGAATGTTGACTTTTGGCTCATGAACATTATGAAATATTCACTCAGGTGCTGTGAGATTGCTTAACAGGCAAACTAAGCTAGTCTGAGAGGTGGGAAGCTTTCTTGGAAGAAAGACATTTATGTTGAGATCTGGGTAGGCCAAGGGGAGCAGCGAATGCAAAGGTGCCGGGGTGGGAAAAGGCACCACGTGTTGCAGACTTGAAGAAAATCCAGCAGGGCAGGCCTGCAGGCTCAGTGAGCATCTTCAGAAACTGAACGGGGTGTGAAGGTGAGCTGCTAGTAGACAGAAGCAAGAGCAGACAAGGACTTATGATCTTTCTGTGACAGGTGCCTCAGAGATGCAGAATGGAAAATTGACCCTGGTACTTCTAGCTGTGTGCCTGGTGGCAGTTGCTTAGCCTCTCTGTGCCTCAGTTTCCTCAACCACTAAGTTGAGATAATTTGTGTCTGAGGCTAATGCTGGCCTCTCTCCAGATGACCCGTGGCCCCTGCTATCACAGGACCTTTCCACAACAGACGCATCTACTGCACCCCAGCCCCAGGTAACACAGCCCAGTCAATACTGGAGCCTGGAGAGTGGTCAGAAAACCAAGCCCCATTAGCGACCTACTGCTAACATCATACAGTCACCTCTAGCAAATGATTCCAACCTCCTGGGCAAAGGAAGAATGAGGAGCACTAGAACAGAATCCTCTGAGGTGTGTGCCTAAGATCCAGGCACAAAGGGCAATTTGCTTTTTTTAAATGTAAGTTATTTTAATCACAAGCAAGCACAGCTCCCCGGAGGCCAAGCCTTGGCACGTGCCTGAGTTTCATGGAAGCTTATCATACGCGAAACCGCACTGTATCCCAGACAGGCCAACTGTACCTGCCACCCTTCTCACCTTCTCACTGATGACAGTCACAGTAGCATCGGCCACGTTCATGTTCACTGACGGCCATTCCTCCTTGCTAGAGGAGGTCATGAGACTTTCTATGGCATTGTTCAGGGTATCCATTCCTGTGGATGGAAGGGACAATTGAAAAAGGCCCTAAAGCTATTCCTGACTCTCAAATATGGATCCAAATCACCCAGTAGCAGCTATGCCCAGACTTTTTTTTTTTTGTAGCCCCAGGCGTTTCATTTGACCATTTCATGGCTCTACAGAAAAGAAATGCCAGTGTTTAGAACAGAAAAAAGGGTCATGAGAACTTCCGTGTGATGTCCTGTCTTACCAGACTGTCTCTCCTAAGATTCCCCAGCTCTAAGTGTGGAAACAGTACTCAAATGCTGCTCCCGTTTTTCTAAGCAAGGAACCTTGGAAAGGGTGGGGGTGGGGGGGCCAACAGAAGCCAGCCTCTGCCAGATTACCCTGATCATCTTTTATTGTGCCTTGTTACTTAAGTAAGGCCAAGTTTAGATGGCCCCTGGACATGAAGAGCATGTGTTGTTCAATGGGGCCCTTTGGCTGAGTGTTCCCACAGCTATTTTTGGTGGGTGGTAGTAACAACTTCATTGAGATGTAATTCACATACCATTCAATTTACTCATGTAAAGTGCAAAATTTATTGGTGTTTAGTATATTCAGAATTGTGCAACCATCACCATGGTTTTAGAACATTTTTATCACCCCCTAAAAGAAACCCCACACCTTTCAGGAGTCACCCTCCATCGCCTCCAGCCTTCTAGTCCTATCTTTGGAGATCTGCCTACTCTGGACACGTTTCATATATATGGAGTTGTAAAGGGTACAGTCTTTTATAACTGGCTTCTTTCATTTAGCATGATGTCTCCAATGTTCAGCCATGTTACAGCAAGTCTAATACTTCATTCCTTTTTATTGCCAAATAATCACCACTGTATAAAAGTGTTTTTTATTCATTCTTCAGCTGATGGACATTTGGGCTGTTTCTACTTTTTTACTATCATGAATGATGCTGCTGTGAACGGTCCTGTACGAGGTGTTTCGTGTGGACAGATGTTTTCATTTCATTTGGGTATATGTCCAGGAGTAGAACTGCTGGGTCAAATGATAATGCTACATTTAACTTCTGAGGAGTTGCCAGACTGATTTCTAGGGCAGCCACGCCATTCTACATTCACCCCAGCAGTACAAGAGGGTTCTGAATTCGCCATAGCCTTTTTTAATCCAGAAAAAGGCGACATCTCCCAGTCTCCTTCCAGCTTGGTATGGCCAAGCAACTAAATTCCACCTATGAAATGTAGCTGACCGCTGATGCTGGGCGTACTTCTGGGACACACCTTGACGGGAAAGCATGAGGGCTCCCTCAGCCCCCGTCCCCGCCCAGCACTTGACAAGGACTGAAGCAGGTGCCCTGGCCTGAGACAGATGCTCTGATTCAGAACAGCAGGGCCCTCCCACAGGCCTGGCTTATGCACCTCTGAACTGTTGGGTGAATGAGAAATCAGGTCCTCTTCATTCAGGTCCCTGTATTCTGGGACCATGAGTCGGAGGAGTTTAGTCTGTCCTGTCCTGTTCTTTTGTTATAATTTTATTTTGCTCTGCAGTATGTGGGATCTCCCTGGACCAGCGATCAAACCTGTGTCTCCAGCACTGGCAGGTGATTCTTTACCACTGAGCCACCAGGGAAGCCCTGTACTGCTCTTTTGACCAGTTATGTTATGTGCTCTAGCTGGTGACCGTGTGAGGGTCTGGTTCAAGACAAGGCAAAGGGGTGAAATAGCAGATGTCGCCCTCATGGGAGGGTGAACACCAACCACTTGCCAAGTGGAAGACAGCAAAGGTTTCACATACCGACTGGTTTGTCCACTGGTAGCATGCCCAAATACTGCACGTGGAACTTCTGGACCAGCTCAGTCTTTGGTGTTGGAAAATCTACTACAGGGAACAAAACAACACATCTTTCTCAAGGGTTCCAACATACACAGAACATTCTGTGTTTCTAGAGGTGAATGTGACAATCGTTCTATAGGAACAGCCACTTCCTCTGCCAGACACTGGGGCCGTCAATCAAAATCCTCTTCACCTTTCATGGATACCTGTGTGTGTATGGCAGGGTCGCTTTGCTGTGCACCTGAAACACTGTTAATCGGCTATATACAATAGAAAATAAAAAGCTTAAACCCCATTCACCTTTCATTTCTAGGTAGGCAAGCATATGAAAGAAGGAACTGGAATCTGTGTTAAGCTGTGACGGTCTCTTGGAAGTGTGCTAAGTAGCAGCTTTGGGTGCTCGATTTATTAGGGGAGGTTGATGCCCGGAGGAAATTTAATTACAGAGGGGTGCAATCAGAGACAGGAAAAATGACTAAACAGAGCACCCCAAAATATCAACCCACATATTTTTTAACTAGCTGGTCCTTACCCCAGGCTGTACCTGAGTTACAAAGCCACGAAAGGTAATTTTTTAAAATTTTGTCCAACAACAAAACTCATCCTGGTTCTTAGTACCTAACCCTGTGGACACAAAGTCAGCTCTAAGCCACACCCAAGGCCCCGAGTGCAGGCTCGGCCTGGGTCTGGTGGGTCCAGCGTGGTTCTGAGGGACACTCACATGTCTGAGACCCTGCGCTTGGTGACTCAGACGTGGAGTGCCAGCACCAAGGCCGTGGGGCGCGGGCCTACCTTGCAGGGGGACGTCAAGGTTCCCGTGGGCCCTTTCCTGTAAGGAGCTGCAGGCCAGGGCCTTGGCATTCTTCCGTTCGGCCATAATCTGATGAAGAGAAAACGTAGCTTTGGCTCGTGGTTATGGACCCTGTGTCCTCACTGCTCCACGCAGTGGAGTGTCTGCTTCAAGTTAAACGGCTTTAGTCCACTGCCGCACCCCAACCCCCCTCTCCGAGCTGCGCACTTTGAGAACTGTGCCCTTTTCTCTGCGGGGAATAGTACGTGACCGTACCTCAGAGTGACCGACATTCTCCTGATTGTTCAGAATGTATTCTTCTTCCATCTCTAACGTAACAACCCCATAATAACCTGGTCTTTTGTAGACCTCCGGGCCCACAGCCGTCAGTGGAACACAGAGCAAGTGGTAACCCCCCACTGCTGCCACAGGGCCACTTTTCGACTTATTAGACCCACTGGACTGCGGCAGGGACCAAGGCCATGCTCCCTTGGTAGGTGAAGCACCAGTCAGAGCAACAGCCAACATCTCAAAGAGGATGAACCACACTGGTAGGACCGGCGGTCGGCGTGCTTCTCCGAGGGCTTCACCCGAATGTGCTGACTCCCATCCTTCCACACCCCTTTCCTTGCTCAGCACTGAGAGAAAAAAAGGGTTGGACTCCTATGTCCTGACCCACCTTACCTTGGAACAGATTTCGTGGAGACTTGTGGCAATGGCTTTTGCTGGTGTGTCACATCGAAATACATGACATTTCAAAATTCTTGTATCTTTGTCTCTTGCTACATAAGCAAAATCTCTGTACAAACAAAGTTTATCAGTACATTAGAATGAGGAACCTTTAAAACACACATTCTAGTTATGAATGTTAACTGAGCTAGGAGCCAGCATGTCGGAGGTAAACAGAGTATGCAGTGGTTAAAAAAAATAAATGTCAACAGCCACCTCACACAGAGGAACAGTTTGTATGGATGTGAGGAATTCATTTCTGACTAAAATAACTACAGTGTTCCCCAGACTCTGTCTGTTGAGCTTCTGGAATCTTAATGAACAGCACATAATGAAAACTGAACTTTATGGGAACCTTCTATCTAGTAACAACAAATGTCATGGTTATAAATATTATGATCACAAAACAGAACACAGGCTTGAGAGGAGCATGAATTTGTATGTGTGATACTGTGACACATACAACGATGTAGCAGACGCAAAACAGGCTCTGATGTGTAAACGTGTGCCAGAGACTGGATCTGACCCACGGCTGTGTAGCAGGCTGATAGGCAGTCACAGGGACATGGAAGGACACCGCAGACCGAAGTCCCATCAAAGGCACTTGATTCTGCTAATCACGCCTCACTCCAGGGCTTGCGGCGGCGGTGAGAGCATCACCCCATAAACTGTCAGCTCAGACTCCACAGTGAGCCTGCAGCTGGAACTGGATTTCAGCATCTCTTTACTGATGGAAAGGACAGTGCCTGTGACATGACCTGGCTTCAAAGAACCATGCCACACAACTAAATTTCTCACTGCTATTACTGGGATAGCCATTTAAAAGATCAGAGGGTTTATGAAAAATAAACGCTCATACTTCCCCATCTGGTAATGGATCACAGTGATTTCCTGGCAGGTGTTGCCAAGCTTGGATCCCTGTTTGTAGGCATAACCACAGTGTGTCCACATCACTTCTCAATGTAAGAGCTGGTGATGTTCTTGCAGACTAGGACATTTTCCCCAACAACAATTTGGCTTCTTTGGGATGGAACAGGAATCTATCAGCTGAAGGCAACTGGCCCACTGTGAAAGCCTGGCCAGAAAAACCTGTCCCGTCGCCATGCTGTGCCTCAGGCCACCTTGTGGTGGCTCCTGGCCACCCATAGGCACTTGAATCTCCACCTGTGCACACCTGCCCACAGACCTGCTCTGCTCCACCTGCCCCTGTGTCCTCACTTCCCATCGCAGTTGGTGTCCTCCACACTACAACCAGGGGCTGTCCCGACTCCCCGCCATTCCTAGCCCCGACACTCTGTACCCAATCCCTGCATTCAGCCTATTTTCCTCCTGACAGTGTCTTGAATCCACCCCTTCCTCACCAGCCCTGCCAGCACTCAGGAATTCTAGGCAGGTCTCACCTCCCTGGCTTTGCTCACACCATCTCCAGGCTCTGGCCACAGCTGAAGACCAGGATGAAGTGGGGTGAGCACCCCGTCCAGTGCTGGCGGGCTCCTCGTACACACAACACTCCCCGTTGAGTACCATGAGTGTATGCTTATGAGTTCTGTCTTTCCCACATTCCCTTGAAGCTCCATGAAGATGATTTGTGCCTTATTCACCCTCAATACTCAACTCCAGGCCTGGCTGTAATTGGTACTGATTGCTCCCCTCTCTCAAGCACAGGGCAAGCAGCATGCACCCTAAGAAAGCTGGCCTGAGGTCAGAGGTATGAATGGGTGCTCTGACAGTGGACTGAGGGTGGGTCTGGGTGAGAAGATGGGCCCAGACTATGGGGGTGAGCACAGCCTTGCTGAAACTCCAATACTTTGGCCACCTTATGCGAAGAACTAACTCACTGGAAAAGATCTTGATGCTGGGAAAGATTGAAGGCAGGAGGACAAGGGGACGACAGGGGATGAGATGGCTGGATGGCATCACCACCCCGATGGACACGAGTTTGAGTAAGCTCTGGGAGTTGGTGATGGACAGGGAAGCCTGGTGGCTGCAGTCCACGGGGTCGCAAGGAGTTGGACCCGACTGAGCGACTGAACTGACAGCCTTGCTCCACACTGTGCTCCCGAGGCCTTTCCTAATCCCAGCCCCCATCAAGACAGCACATGATTTAAGAAACAATGAGAAGGCATCACTTTTGTTGGAGACCATGCTCGATAGAAGTCGTTTTGGACCTCCCTCTTTCTGGCTACTTCTCTTTCCAGGACAGTTCCTAAAGTGATAACATGCAGTGTCTCGCCACACACTGCTCTTCTTCAAAATTCCACGTTCAGTCAACATTTTTCTGATGCTAAGTCTCTGAAGTTCTTGTGGTCACCCATGGAAAGTCCAAAAAATTTTGTCTGGATTTCTGGAGTTCCAAAGTTTGTCCCACCAACTCTTCCAGCATCCTTAGTCCAACTAAGCCGCTCTCCCCTCTGCCCCAGAAAGCTGGGTCTCCACGTCCACTCACAGTACCTCCCCTTGCCTGGCCAGGTGTGCACTGGCCATCCTGCACAGCCTGCAGCTCACTACAGCATCTACTCTGCACGGCCCAGTTCAAAAGCTCCCTGGCCCCCAGCACCTTGCTTGTGTCTGAATGTTGACAGGATCTGTGTTTTTGGACCACAAAGGATTACAGCTCGTTATACTCCACCTTTAGTAGAGACCTCACCAGCATCTGTCCTCTCTGAGAGAGTGAGGGACAGCCAGAGGGCAATGGGTCAGAACCCAGGCACCCCAGCTTCTAGTCCCATTCCTGATTCCACCGAGCTATACAGTCTCGGGCATGAAGTCAACCTCATTTCTAAGAGATGGAACATGACTTCCAGGGCTCCTTTCTGGCTCTGATAATCTATGATGTAAGCATCCAAGGTCTATCCTGCTATCTGTGACTGCTGGCTAGCCTACAAGTGTGGTAAGACCACCATCAGGGAGGGCCAAGCAGGCCCTCATCGATAAGCAATGGATCACTCCCATCATGCTTCAGCTCTGTGCCCTCTGTTCTTGCAGATGCAACCCCTTACGAGTAATTTTTTTAAATTATTATTATTAATCTTCATCATCTTCTGGCTCAGGAGAAAGTGATTAAGGCCTAAGGCGACCATCTGATCCACATTTTCCCAAAAGGGCAGCTTAGCAGCGCAGGCTCTGTTTGGGGCATTCTGACACTTTTTTTTTTTTAAAAAACAGCTTTGTCTTTTCCTATTCCCTCCTAGGTACCAGGCTAATAGAACAGGGAGGCAGAAATCTGTTGGTAATTTAACCTCCCAAGAGAAAACAAGTTTCCTCGTCTCTTCCCTGTGGAGGGGTCAGGAGATTTGCATGTCTCTATTTAGTTGCCATAAAACATATCCCAAGTCATCCTAAAAGAGCAAAAAGCCCCAAGAATGAGGATTTATAAGAACTCACTTTCAGGACTGGAGCACAGACAAGTCGAACAACTTGCTTCCTGTGAGTGAAATATACGGCTGAGCTAATCTCATCATTATTCAGAATGAAATCCAAATACCCATTAACTGGTTGTTGTAAAATCTTGCCTTTTCAGCACCTGGTTTCTGAAAGTGGCTGCAGCTATAGATAAAATGAGGACCCTCCCAAGACATTCCTGTCCTAACTCACAGAGTCTGTGAATAGGTGACCTCACAAAGAGGGCTTTGCAGGTGGGACCGAGGGAAGGATTCTGAGCTGGGGCTGTGACCCTGGATTACCCATGTGGGCCTGACACACTTATAAGGGAAAGAAGAGGCACTTGCCTTACAAAGGGAGTTATCAATAAAGGAAAAAGGCACAAGGGCTACAAGCCAAGGCAGGCAGGCAGCCTCCAAAGACTGGAAAAGTGGGAAGCTTTCTCTGGTGGGAAGACAGCCCTGCTGACACCATGCTTTTTCGCCTGTAAGACCAGATTTCTGATCTTCAGAACTACAAGAGAATAAATCTGTGTGACTTGAGCCCACTAAGTTTGTGGTAATTTATTGCAGCAATATAAAACTATTACACTTGCCAGTAGGTTTTACATTCTAACCAAACTATGATATGGTATAAGAACATGCATTTAAAAGTAATATTCAATTCACTTCCACAAACACCTTCTGAGCCACTGTGACACACCAGAGATGCAAACACAAACGGACAAGGTGCCGGCCTAGGCAGCCAGCTGTTCCATGACAGAGATGCTCAGTGAGATCTAAGCTGCATCTCTAAGTACAAGGAACTCCCCAGGGTGAGAGGGCAGCACTGGTTCAAGGAACACTCAGAGGAGCTTGAGCAAAGGCACAGAGGTAAGCAAGCCCACAGAGGGTTCGGAAGAACTCCTAGTCCTAGGCGTGACTCCTGGCATTGTGGTGAGGGTCCATGGCTGCAGGGAGGTTGTACCACGTCCTGGCAGGAACCTGGCTCTTACTCTGAGCCATCAAGTCTGTCACATGACATGTGATCCCATCTGACGTGTGTTTTAAAAAGTTCCTTCTGGTAGGACAAAGTGGGTCAAGGGAAGGTGGAGGAGACAGATGGGTAAGAGGTATTGGAAGGGTGCCTGCAGGACTGACGGGTGTGGGAGATGAGAGGCAGAATCCGGAATAGCTCTGGAGTCCCTGCTGGGAAAACTAAGCACCCTCACACTGGGGATGGCAGAAGGAAGGATCTGGTGAAGGAGGCTGGTGAGCTCCAGGCTGGACAAGATGCATGAGGTGTTTGGGGGCCCACTGATCAGGTGGACACTCAGTCCCTGAGCTGAGGCCGGGTCTGGAGCTGGGTGGGTGGAGTAGGGGGTGTGGGCAGCTCAAGACAGAGAAGCAGATGAAAAGGTAGGGAGCGAGAAAACACAAAACAAGGCCTGGACCCCAGGAGGAAAGGCATCTGAAAGCCTATCTGAGGCCAAGGGCCCAATGAAAGGATGAAATGCCCAGGATAGACTGGCTCCAAAGACACAAAGGAAGGGGTTTCAGAAGAAGTCTCCAGGACCACAGAGGCTGAACGGTAGGAGACAGGCCACTTGGTCTCAGCGCCACGGAGGTCTGCGGTGACCTCGGCCTCTCGGGCCATCCCCTGGAAAATGGTGTTTGGGTCCCAGCTTCAGAGTGAAGCAGTTGAGAGAACACAGTGCATTCATTGCCTTTCCTTCTCCTTTCTTAAACTTCTCACTCTGGAGCTTCTCAAATATACATTAAAGCAGAGAGGACAGTCAATGATTACGTACACTCAGTTTCACGTTGACTAAGGCATGGCCTGACTCAGCCTTTCAGACTTTTTTTCTGATCAGTGCTATGATCCTAAAAGTCCTTATGCTCATATGTAACAGCACCTTCACATTTTCTAGAGCTTCTCCTGTATCCTGAGGGGACAAGAAATTGCTTTAATTACCAACCTACATGGCTATAGTATTCCTGATCAGTCAGCCCAGCACCATGGATGGGGGTTGGGGAGGGAAGAGGACAGGGAGCTGGTGGCTGTCACCCAGCCCAGCAGGGCCCGCAGGGACTCTGACACTGAGGGTGCGCTCAGCCTGCTGTAGCGCACGGCAGGAGCTTCCCTGCGGAGCCCTCAGCGTCTCTCCTGCCCCCGACGCTGCTTCTCAGAGCCACCAGAGGCACTCAGGCTGCGGCTACCTGGTGTTCACAGCCCCGAGAGTGTTGCATCTCAGAGCTGAGATAGGCTTGGATGGGCTACCATGTCCCTGTGCTCCCTGCCCCACCCCCCGGGTCATGTCTCCTCCAGGGACTTGGCATGATCACCAATAAAACCACAAGTCTGGCTCAGATGACCCCTGAGGTCCAGTCAGAAGAGGCTCCTGTCTTTTCTAACACATTCTCCGAGATGCCCGTCTATCTGAGACACACTGTGTGTGACGCTGAGCAGCAAGCACCACTTCTGTCCTTTGCTGCAGCTCTCTCCTGGAGTGAGGACACAGCTGCTAGAGAGGTGCCTGTCCCCTCTGGAGCTTCGCCTCGCCTATTTCCTGAAGTCAGGGGATCACTGCATTTCCTCCATCAACCAGGAAGTGGAAGGTCCACAGCTGTGTCTCCTCCTTAAACTAACTGAAGGGAGTCCCAGGAATCAGCTACTTTCACCATTAGTTGGAAACCCCTGTGTTTCCAGCTCTTTTTGTTCCTCTTCTTCTGCTCTTCTCCCCAGTAATTACTCCCCCAGCAGACCAGCGGTGAGTTCTGTCAGGGAAAAGTGTCAGTGCTAAGACATCTTATACAACAGCCTCAAATTTCTTTATGGCAAAGGGAAAGGACAAAAGAGTTCTTTTATTGTTCTCAGCTGAACAGCATTTTAATCGCCCTGCAGGGGCTTAATCCATCTGTATGGGATGAATGAATCAATGCTTCTTTATTCAAATGGGTTCTATTAAAAAGCTGCCAAGACAGAACTGCTCACCCTTTCCCTAAATCCCTCCCCTTGAAACTCTTACATAAATGAAAACTTGCTTGTGCACTTACCCCTCTTCAAAAGGAATTTGAGAGGCACTACAGACCTCTTAGTGGTTACCCAGGCTAACATTTCTTCCCTCCTTCTACAGCAACCCAGACAGGTGGTACTTAGAATTTATCAGTGTATAAAACCTCACTTACTAACAGATCAGGAGGAGCTTCACTACGGGGATACTCCCACAAACCAACACATATTTCCTCTTAATGATGAATGAAAACTTGCCTCCCCACAAAGTGTGCCTATGGGACTGGGCTCTGCTTTCCAGAACTGCCCTCATCCCACACGCGACAGCCCAGATGTGTCCGGCAGCAGTTCTCTCCTTTCTTTTCTGTTAGATTCCCTACCATTCAGTCTCTCGTTAAATCTTTTCTGTTAGCGCTCCTGATGAAGTCTCCACAATTTGGTAAAGTCTTTTATGTAACTCATGTTTGCTCAGGTCAAATACACGGTATGTCTGACACACAATGGCACATGGAGGAAATTGATTAATATTTGTTACTATAAATGAGGAAAAAGAAGTAAAAAGAAAAAAAAGGTCCACTTTGAAATACTGTCTCCTACTGTCTCCTTAGCCACAAGACATTTTAATAAATCTTTGCAAAGGTACGAATATAATAACACTTGCAAAATGTTCCTAAGACCCTTTTCTCCCAGCTTATCTTTTTGTAGAAGCGATAAGCGAACAGAGTTGTTAACTGCTGCAGAGGACAGGTCCCACCTGCAAACAAGGACAAAAGAGCAGCAAGGAGATTTGGTCCAAACATTCCATATCCAGCCCTTTATGATAAGGGGCTTTCTCTCTTCATCTCACCTGCAAAGGGCCTAAAAGGAGGGGTCCTGTTTTCAAGGCTGCCTGCTTTTCTTTACCTAATGGCTCTTCTTTTCTTATTGCACTTTAAAACTATTGTTTTAGGGGCTTGGGGAAAGGAAGAGAGGGAAAGGGGATGAGAAACGCCTTCCTCCTAAATGGCCAATTATTCCAGAAGGTTACACATACATACTGGCTACACACACGTAAAAGCCACTTTGATTTTTCCTATCTCACCCTGCAGCACACACACCATATGCAGGCATTACATTTGGTGCAATGCTCAGGCTCCGATTTGGTAAACTCAACTTTCTTTGCAAGCTTAAGAAGATGCTAAGTTCGTAAACTCTGAAAGGGGCTTTCTAGCAACTCATCTGGAGAAGGCAATGACAACCCACTCCAGTGTTCTTGACTGAAGAATCCCACGGACAGGGGGGCCTGGTGGGCTGCCGTCTATGGGGTCGCACAGAGTCGGACACGACTGAAGCGACTCAGCAGCAGCAGCAGCAACTCATCACCTGTGTAAACACACATACTCCACAGGGAATCCTTTCTTTACCAGGTGCTTTCATGAGACACACAGACTGCGTACAAAATCTGAAAAGCAACCACCTGCAAATAAATACTACAGGTGGTGTGGGAAAACCAGAGTTTGTAGCCCTCTCTAGAACGGCCTTTGCTGTTACTATTCAGAGCAACTGGTTCCCAGAGAGGAGCCCTGAATAATCTCGGAGGGTAGGATCTACCCAACATGCGAACACATTCTCACCACTGGCTCCCACAGGACTTGGTGGGGACTTTCGACCAGGGAGCTGGTGTCCAAACCCACAGCCCTCTTCCTCCAGAAACTTCCACCACCTCCAGGGGCCAGGGCCTCCTCAGAAGGTGCGAGAAAGTCAATCAAGCTCCCCAGATCTCCTGAGCATGCCTTCTGGGAGACTGACTGTGGAAGTGTCACCACCCAGCCTATGCAGCCTCCCGTCCCTCGGGCCACTGAGCGATGACCGCAGCTCCTCCTGAAGGAGGAAGTGGCCGCTGCTTGGAGCTCAGCCTCTCCTCCCCTCCTCCCCCGAGGGAGCACCTGGGACGGACTCCAGCACAAAGAGCAAAGGGGCCGTCTCTGGTGTCTCTTTACTTTGCGGAGCAGTACTGACAATCATTCTTTCAACAGGAAAAATTCCCAAAGGTTCTCCTTCCATCAAAAATGGAGCTTTGATGAAGTGATAGAGCTGAGGAATCATGGAGCTTTTTAAAAAGCCCCCAGTCAGCCAATGGTCAGGTACATCCAGAGTACCAAAAATACACACAGCTGAGGTACAAATACCTTTCATTTTGGAGGTGCAGCCTTTCCATCGTTATGTTCTTCCAGGTGTGAGAAGAGAGGAGAAGAATTCCATACATTTTAGTTAATAATCCAGACTGAAATTGAGTCAGTCCTTCTGGCTCTTGTCCTAGAGTCAAACCTTACCAACAAAGCTCTATAGAGAAGTCCTAAAAAGCCAGTCCTAGTATTAGTTCTTCACAAAGCATGAAAAGCCTCCTTACACAACCTGGTACCTAACCTGATATTTCTATCAGGTCTTCTCCCCAGCACGCTGACTAGATTCTGCTCAGCCAGCAGTGAGAGGGACCAAGTCATGGCTCTGCCCATCACCTTCCCCAGAGAGGGCCAAGCAGCAGAGGATCATGGACCCAGAGGCACTTCACACTGTTTTGAACGCAGGACACGTAACAATGATGATGAGAAAAAGTGAAAACAAAGTTCTGCCTTGCAAAGACAGCCATGGCTGTGATGAAGGTGACAAGGGCATGAAGAAAGCAAAGGAGCTTTGCTAGACACTGAAGACAGCACGAAGAGGGGGAGAAGTGAAAATCGGTCGGTTACCTCTCTCTGAATCCGGGAAGGCATGAGGGAACAGAGCAGAAACAACACGTTAGCATTCACACGGTATCCGGTAAATAACACAGTCCTATTAACAGCGACTCTAAGCGCTGACATTCCATCTTATTTCCCAACTTGGCTGTAATTAATAGCCTTTTGGTTCTTATTTTAGCTGAACTCCCTCACACAGAAGCGTGTATTTTGAGCCACGTTACGATGGAGCCAAAAGATGCCAGCTGAGTTTACAGAGGATCGTATCAACCGTGGGAGGTAATCAAGCCTAAAATATCACAGTGAAATACAGGAAACCATTTGCAGAGAACAGCAGCAGAGTACTTATCTTCATTTTCCAGCTCCACCTGCTCCCAATAAAAAACATATGGAAACAATGACATGGCAACAGCCTTACCTGCTTTACTAGCACTTCCGACACTTTATTAACACTCAACTCTATTGAGCTAGAGTGTTACAATTCAGGGATTTTCCCAGGATTGCACCCAGAGAGGGAGATGGAGCAGGAGAGGTGAAGGCAGAGCAGCAGGCCAAGGGCAGAGGTGGGACCAGGCCCGGCCAGGAAATGAGCTCAAGGGTGAGAAAACAGATTTGTGCCAGGGAAGAGAGGAAAGGAATGTGGAGAGAAGCCAGCAGCAATTTGGGGTCTGGGGCCGAGCGCTTGGAGTTCCACCCCGGAGTTGCTCTGAGCCTCCAGGGGGACCCTAACGAAGCCACTTAACCTCCCGACCCAGAGTGCTCACACCTGTCTGGTCTGGACACAGCCAATTTGAAGGGGCCTGAGGGCGGAGCCCCAAATCGGTCACAGGCAGGTTTACACTTGACCAGACTAAAGAGGCTGGATAACAGATAAAGAGGAGGAAAGCCAGAAGCCTGCGTCCGCAGGGGCCCTGTGGCCAGGGTCATGGAGCGGCCAGCAGGACCCTGAGGAGGTGAGAGCTGAAATCAGGATGTGAGAGGCAGCGGAGTACAGTCACTGGGCAGAAAGGCAGGGCTGTACACCTGATACTGAACAGTGACTGTGACATCTTATCCAATGGGGGGAAAGCAAACAACCCAAGTCACAGATATACGGTCTTACAGGAAGAACCACAAAAAGTTTGAGTGTGAATTTTAATATACGCCTGGCAAAATATCTGGAACAAGTTAAAATCCGAACCATCAACTCTTACCTGGAGATGGGATTATAGAGGAATGCATTTAATATATTCATTTGAATATTATGCAATAAGAACACATAACTTTTGTAATACAAATACATAAGTATCTGCCTCAACATTTGAGAAAAGCATTGTGATATGCACACTCTAAGTCTCAAGGAACCATACTGCAGTGTATGTGATGACCAGTCACACTCCCAGTCAAGAGCAACCACCAGACTCCTTTTACTGAGCGCTGGCTCTGTGTTGCCCTGGCAGCAACCTGACAAGGTAAATACTATGTTCTCACTGATAGAAAGGGAAACAAGTCGAGAGAGGTCGAGGGGGAACTGTGAACCAAGGTCACACAGCAGTACCTAGTGAAGTCAGCATTTGATTGTGGGCCTGCAGGACTCCAATTCTGGTCTTCTGAGAATGCACCTAAGACATGCACCCCACGCTTCTTCACAGTCCTGCAGAACCGCCTCACGGTCTGTCTCCCGAATGAACCAGCAGGTTACTACGCACAAGAGTTCAAAACGGGGCAAATGGTTTGCAACTGGGGTTTTAGGTAAATAGAGGAGCAACCCCCCTGCACCCCACCACCCCCGCCCCGCCCCCTTGTGGCCTGTGAACTTTTGCAGGGAGAGAAGGCAGCTGAAAATTCCCAAGAGAAGCCCTTTAGCTAAGTAAGTGGTCAGAGCTGTGTTCAAATCCTGCTGGTTACTTACCCTCTCTCCTTCCTGGGCTCCCTCTCTGTGACCCTTGGAACCTGCTTCCTAGTCCGTGAAAAAGGGACAAGGACCCCGGGGGCTCAGGGTAATCATGAGAACCCAGTGAAATGAGATGGCATGTGCAAAGAACGTCTGCTATGTCGCAAGTGGAACAGACTGCATCACTACGGTTATCGTCACCAGGTCATCTGCTGGTGTCATGTCCTGGCTGGGTGGGGCCGGGCAGCGACTGAGACAAAACATCTTCCACGGCAGGGAGGTTGCAGGGGGTAAATTTGTGGTCTCTTCTCAGATCTGCTGGGCACCACTTACCAAAGGCTGAGGTTACCTCCCCTGCCCGTCGGCACTGCCCCCTATCAAAGCTGATGTGTGGAGGCAATTTAGCTCATCAGCAAAGGATCCAAAGGTCTGGCTTCTAGTCTTGGTTTGAGAAAACAATCTGCAAGTCACTTAATCTGAATCCTGAGTTTTTCATCTAAGACAGATAAGGACACTGAAGAGCAAAGAGGCTAAGGGCCTTGACCTCAGGACAAACAGTGAATAAATACCAGGGACCAGGAAACTTGAAATCTCCTAATATTCAGATTTTTAGGATTCAAGTGCTTTGACTCTTACTACAAAGATGCACGGGCAGCATTTCCCTGACTAACTTTCGATTTACGCCAGGTGCTTTTGGTTCTTGATAAAAAGTTTATGCCTAGTATATGGATTATGCTTAAGTCACCTTAAGTCTAGACGCCCGAGGATGCAGCCTATTTCTTTTGTGTATATTATTGGTGTCTTGGCTATTTGAAATAGAATCATTACTAGTGGTTCACTTTATGAAATAACATCTATATGTACCTATGTTTTTCCCTGAAGGAAGGACTCAGAAAAATGACACTGTGAACTTCTAACAAGCTCTGTTTATTTGAGGTTAAGAGACACTGCTTGATTTAAGTGTTGAAGAGAAAACCAGCCATAACTGGGGACACTTCAGAGCAATCTTTGAAATGTCATGCAAAACATGCCGAAGAGTCCCGGTGGCAGCTGTTTCACCAGCTCCACACCTTGTAATGTGCTGGGGAAGAAACATCAGCCCAAAGTTGGGCTTCTGTGTGAGACGTGCCATTCTGAGAGTGGGGAAGGCTAAATTTAGAGTCAGGCATAAGCTCACTCCCCCTTCTCACAGTATAAGATGCCAGTGGGAAGAATTCAACCCCAGGATCAACTCCACACCAGCCACACAGGCGAATGCTGCCTGATCAGCATGCTCTCGGCGACTGTTTCTTGGGAAAATGAACGGAGTAAGTAATTGGCAAGGTTTTCACTAAAATAAGCCTGAAATAGCAGAACTACTTGGCTTGTATAACTGGGCATCCAAATGAATAGAAAATTCCTAAAAGAAAAAAATTGCATACCAGAATCACAATGTCTACTCCAGCTTTTGGAAGAAGATGCATCTCCCCAGCACAGCCACCTACTTCTTATGCAGCACACACTGTCCATGCTTCACAAACTGAGCACGTAAAGCAAAGACTTGCCAGGGTACTTCTCGCTCCATGTTTGCAGAACTCTCTGCTTCGTGTTACTTTCTGATGCTCGTCTTTCATCATCGAGAGCCTTTTGAGCCATCTGAGCGCCAGCACAGACCAGCATTATCCACATGGCAATGAAGTAAAGACATAAAACTTGATGTCATGAAAACTCTCCTACCAACTCCTGAACCTGACCATTTCTCTTTTCCTTCAGCTTCAGATTTCTTGTCCCTGATATTTATTCATTACTTGCCCTCAGTCAAGGCCCTTAGCTTCTTTGTTCTGCAGTTTTCTCATCTGTGAAATGGGAGCAATACAGGTAACCCACCTCCTAAGATATTAGTGCCGGAGGGATGGCACGTGGTTAATCAAAGTCAGACTCGCAGGGGGATGGCCGGCCGCGGAGCCCTGACATGTGCGCTGCACGGTGTGGTTACCAGCTGAGGCGGGGTAGGGGAGGAAGGTCTGCCAAGAGGAAGGTTTCTAACCCGTTTGGATCATGAAACCTTTGAACTCTGATGAAAACATTCCAGAAAGAAATGTCTACAGACCCACACTCTGACACACCATCTCAGGGGGGTGGGGGAGAAAGTTCAATAACCCCAGAAACTCATTCATAGACCCCTTTAGAATCCACATGCTGCAGGTGAAAGATTTCTGAACTGAATTCTGAATTTATGCAAATTCACCATCTGGTGTCTACTAAGTTTCAGACAATTCAGCTCAGGGAAAGGTTCTCTCCTTTCCAAGACCAATCGGCAACAGGAACACCTCTGACAAGTGTACCTTCCTTTGCAAAACAGCTCCCTTCCCACCTCCCTTCTCCTGCGCCCCCTTCCCAGCACCACGCAGCCTGTTAACTGTTGACTGGCAGACATAGGAGCTAATGCTCCAACTGGAATAAGTGTGAAGCTGAGGATCTAAAGTAGTTTAAGAATATTGAAATTCAAGGCACATTTTTCTAAACAAAGGACTTTCTCATGCCACTAGAGAGAAGACACAATAGTTACCAGTCAGCTTACTAATGAGGTAAAAAAGGATATTTGAGAGAAACCAGCAAATGAGAAATTTTTTAAAGTCCATCTTTGAAAAGAGCAAGAATTAATGAGCATCTGCTTGCATCTGTGCTGTATTACAATTAAAAAAAACAAAAACACTACCACCTTGCTTCTCTGAATATCTGAACAAAAAGAGAATACACATAACTTATGTTTAGTTCTCAAGTGAGAGATAATTCATGCCATGTTCAAGATATAAAGTTTAGGGCATAATCAAAGGATAAAACTAATGTAAAATATACATGAATTGTAAAACCATGGGCTGGCTTCCTTCCAGAAAGGAGAGATGGTAAACAAAAACAAAATACCTGATTTTGTTTTTTGAAACAAACAAAACCCAGAAAGCCCCTATCTGACAATGTTCAAGAACAAGGGAACCTCTGGGGAAGATGACAGCTCCCTATATCAGGCAAGTGGTTTTCATGCAAAAAGGGCTATGGGGGCACCTACCACTGGCTGGCAGAGAGCAGGCCCTGAGTGAAAACCACGAGGGGCTTCCCTGGCAGTCCAGTGGTTAGGACTCCACACTTTCACTTCAGGGTTCCATCACTGGTCAGGGAATTAGGACACGGCGCAGCCACAAGGCGTGGCCAACCCACACACACAAAACCCCCAAAATGAACCACAGTGAGCCTGTGGGTGAATTCCTTTCAAGTCCACGCACCCAGCCTCATCGAGAGCCTCTTGTGATGAAGGTACATTCTTAAACCTGTTTCTAAACTTTCAAGAGGTTTTAGTGAAAGTGTTGTTAGTTGCTCAGTCATGTTCAACTCTTTGTAACCCTGTAGACTGCAGCCTGCCAGGCTCCTCTGTCCATGAGATTTCTCAGGCAAGAATACTGGTTGCCATTTCCTTCTCCATGGGAATCTTCCCAACTCAGGGACCAAACCTGGGTCTCCTGCATTGGAGGCAGATTCTTTACCATCTGAACCACTACGGATAGGCTTTAGGGCTATACTTATATAGACAATCCCAATTCCTTTATGCAGACAGAAGGAATACTAGTATGTCTGTCTGCCTGCTCAGTTATGTCCGACTCTTTGAGACTCCATGGACTGTAACCAAGCGGGCCCCTCTGCTGAAACACTAGTATAGATAACACAAAAAGCCAAGACATTCTACCGTCATTTGAATTTTAGAAACTTACTGTAGATACAAGTATCCCTGATACTCTGTAAACTCAACAATACCTACATAAAAATAGACATCAACACTAGGATGACTGATTGCTAAAAGCAAATAACTCTAGTGGTTCCCACCTTATTCAACCTGCCACCCAGCTAGGCTCTATTTTTGGTGCACATTATCACCGGGCCACACAATAACCCTTCATGGGAGCCTCACGACTCTCATTTTATAAGAGACTCTAAGGTTCAAAACCCACACAGCTAAAAAAAAGTGGTGAATCCACAAATGGAGGCCAGGTTGACCTGGCCAGTCTCATCTTCGCTCTGTGTTTTGGCGGGGGGTGGGGGGGTGCCTGGCATCTGAGCCTGCCTCCCTCTCAGTGAATGGGCTCTCCCCAGGACCCCACCCCCTGATGAAGAAAGATGGCCTCAGTTCTCCCATCTTGTCTTCAACCCCGCTGGAGCTTTGGTTCCGCCTCAACTGGACCTGGTAACAAAAATTAAGTGCTGTGCTTGGTCTAAGTAACTTTCCAGGGCAAAGGCTGAGGGTTTTCTTCTTTACACACCAGACACTTATCCTGTTGCTCCCCTGCTCTGCCCCAACCCCCACCCCACCCCATCCATCTCTCTGACCTCACTTCCTGCCTCTTCCATACCTCCTGGGCTCTGGCCTCACCCTGTTCACAAACACACCTGCCTTTGGAGCCTTTGTGCTCACTGCTCCTGCTGCCTGGATACTCAGTCCCCTAGATCTCCCACCAAGGACTTATCGTCATCATCTGACCCCTCCAGACCACCCAGTCACTGCCAATTCTCAAGGCATCTAAAACTACCCTGCTTATTTGCGTACTGTCTGTCCTTCCTTCTCCCCCACAAAAATGTAAAATCTGTGTCAACGGGGAACCTTTCTGCCTTGTTCAGTCACCACCTGGGTAAGTGTTCGCTCATCACTGCCTGGCACATAACAAGTAATCAAATATTTCTGAACAAATAAGTAGTGTAAACAAAGGCCTCTCCCCCTCATTCCTGATCACGTTGATAAGGGAATAATGCTGTGAATAATAGGGACTTGGCTGGATTTTTTTCCTGCTATTGTTTATTACAGTCGGCACTTTAAAAATGACTATTTCACATTCAGTTCTCATGTCATCTGAAACAATGTTAATAAAACATATATTTTATCTGAATGGGCAGGAGGCGAGTTCTGAGAAGATTATTAATCTCTTGTGACTGAATATTAAAGCAAAGCAAATGTATACCCTGATCATCTCCACAGAAAGTATTTCCAGAGCCCCTAACTAGATTTCTTCTTTGGAACATTTGTCTAAATGAAACACAGCTCCTCTGCTCCTCAGGAAATCAATAATATAAATTTCCCTTGTACGTTGATTTCTACCAAGATTTACTGACTCCCCAGATAATTGTCTTCATATTTGTATTCTTTGAGAAATAAACTCTTGTTTATCATTAACAGAAAAGACCCCAGACAAGGCATTTCAATGCATGCTGAGGCAGAAGAAGTATGCAGAGCTGGGCTACACAACACATACACTGAGCAGGAATTAACTTCTTGATACAATTTCAAAGAAGACACACATTTCCTATTTGGTAAGGTTACTTTTTATACACAGCTGGCCTCCTTACAGCTAGCATCTTTTTTCTTTTCCCTCAAATATGGTAAGTCTTTGAAAAAAAGCAAAACCACAATCCCATCATGGTGGCACCCTATTTTTACTGTGAGTTTACCTTCCTTTTATTGTCCATATGTCTTTATGCTTGACAAACAGAATTAACATGCCTTCATCAAGAAGAAGCTCAAGTGTGGGCTGTGGGATGTTTGAATGATCATCTGTCACAGAGGTACTCCTATCAGCCAGACCTATTCAGGAATGCTCTCTGGAAACCGGTTTTCAGAATACCATAAAGCTGTCCAAAGATGACCAAGCCTTCTTGCTTCCAAAGGACAAGGTCTCTATTTCAGTCATCACTGGGCTTCCACTCAGGTCATTTAACTCAGGGGTGGCAAATGATGGCTTGAGGATCACAGTCCATCCGTTCCCTGCCTGCTCTTACGAACAGTTGTCACTGAACACAACCGCACTCCTTCACTTCCATTGTCAATGGCTGCTTTGGAGCCACCAGGATAGAGCTAAGGGGCTGCAACAGAAACCACAGACCCCTCAAATATTTACCACCTTTCACAGAACAAGTCAGGGACCCCACTTTAGATGTCAGCCTGATTCAGGGGTGCAACATTCAACATGGACAAACGAGTGAGACTAGGACCAGTTCAATAACTTGCAGAGCGTAGTGCAAAATGAAAACGCAAAGCTCTGCCTGCATGAAAAATATTATGAATTTCAAGATGGTAACAGCAGAGCAGTAAACCAAGAGTGCGTTAAACCTGTGCAACTGGCTGAGATGCTGGAATAATCCTTGTTACAGGTGATAAACTCCAGGGCCAGCTGGAAACTATTCCACCCTGAAGCAGGAGTAAGAACTCTTTCAATTTGTAGCTTTAGCCAGAATGCCTTTTGCTCAACTAAAATCTTACATGCATGCCCAGAATAAGAACCAGAATCCCCATGGGTCTCTGCTCCAGCCACTTTATTTTGAAAAATTCACTAGCAGGCTATGACTCTGCTTAGAATGTTTTTCCACTTTTTTTGGGGGGGGGTGTGGGAGTGGGGTAGATAAACAAAACACACTAGACTCCTTGGAAACAGCATTTTCATGTAACCTGGCAAATAGATGCATGCTTTGACATGACAGAATCAGGTCAAATCAGCCCCAATTGTCAACTGTGTTCTCTGCAGCTGCTTTTCCTCTATCATAATTATTTCAACTGTCATAATTTATTCATCCCCAGACATGCTTACATGTTCTAGAAGTCCAGGCTTCTAGAGCAGAAGGGGTGGCAGTCTCCATCACTTTTTTCCCTTTTAATCAGCCTAAAATTCTGACTGCAGAAGGAGTATTTTTTGCATCAAAATTTTGCAAACCCAAACCAAAGTTGGCTTCAAAACCAAAGTTAACTGACAAAGACATTGTAAGATTTCATGTTCACAAATCTGTAACTAGAAAGAGGGGCCAAAAAAAAAAAAATCCCATCAGAGACCAAATATTTCATTTCTCTACTTCTCAGATACAAAGAAATGGCTTTCTAGCTCTAGAAATGCAGTGAATTTCCTGTATTAATAAAGAATTTTACTCTTGTTGACTTTAAATAGATAGAGAACTAGGCTTATTTACAACTGAGAATCTGTTGTTGGAAAGTCAGAGGATATTGGATATGAAATTAACAACTTCAAATGTAATTATCAACAGAATCTTATAAATCTGGAAGCCCAGGCAGAGTAATTCCGTATGGATTAAAGCTTAAACCTGCCTTCTTTCTTACTCTGATCCTTTATTTTTATGACAGAGCAAAGAAAATGCTCCAAGCCACTGAAGGGTGAAATGTCCTGGACAAAAATGGCCAAATGCACAGTACTCCAATAGGCAGGGCTGCTCATCCATACTAGAGAAAAAGACAAAATAAGTCAAGGTCTTGGAATAATAGAAACTGAAAGTGAGTTGCTCATTGCTTAATTGTCTTTATACAGTCATTATTTTCCAACAGAAAAAAAAAAAAACACAAAAACAATGAATCTAAAAATCCAGCTTGGTCCTAGATGACTGACTCCTCTTTCTGCATCTTCCACTGTCAATCGTGCCAGTTCAGTCTCGACAACCTGCTTCTCTTCAGCCCCCTGCCACCATGTTGATGTTTCCTGGACCAGGACTTGCTAACTGAAACTTCAACTTCCACCTCAGCTACCAACATCCATACCCCTTAACAGCATTCACTGATATCTTTCTTTATGAAATAAAATAGATAATGGCACTCTCCTAGTTACCACCTTTCAGAGGTTTCTCATGGAATTAAAAAGAAAATTCAGGGACTCCCCTGGTGGTCCAGTGACTAAACTCTGTACTCCCAGTGTAGGGGGCCCAGGTTCGACTCCTGGTCAGGAAACTAGATCCCAGTGTGCCACAATGAAAAGATCTCGCATATCACAACTAAGACTTGTCACAGCCAAAATAAATTAAAAAAATATTTAAAAGAAAAGAAAATAAAATTGAAACCTTCAACTATAACCCAAAAGCCCTGTGTGGTCTCGTTCCCCTGCCCCCAACCATCTCTCCTATCCAGCATGTATCACTGGTCTTCCCACTCCAGCCTCCAGCCACACTGGACTCTTTTGTATCCGTGAACATGCTGAGCACCCCTTGTTCTTCCTCCAGCTCCCCCCACACACCTGGCTTCTTCCCAGCTTTTGGTTGAGCTCAAAGGTCACCTGCTAGGATGGGCTGCCCCCTGGTGCCCCCTTTTCCCCATCAAGATACTCTCTCTGTTGCACTGTGCTGCTGATCTCACAGCACTTATCAAAATCTGTATCATCTTGTTTCCTGAATTGCTTTTTCAGCTTGTCTCCTGCCTGTGTGAACCCCGTCTGTCTCATTCCTTCATGTACCTCACGAGACATCTGGCACACAGATGTTCCACATCTGCTGAAGGGCAAATTAATCTATAGATCTTATATATATATATCAAGTACATGTGATAATCACAGTTAAATCTTAAAAAACAATTCAATTATTTATGGAGAGCATCCTATCCTAAGCACTATGTTAAGGACAGAGGAATTCAAAGGGCTAAGACCTTCTAGAAAATATTTTTTGTGTTTACAACAGGCACTTGAAGAGAACAAGTTACACTACCATTTAGTATGTTTTCACATGATCCTAGGTATTTGTGAAAAAGCCTGAAAAGACAGACAAGTAAGAAAGTACATGTTATCAGGACACTCTCCCAAATCCACAAAAAGTAAAGCAAGCTTGACAGCTGTTTTCCAACCACGCTCTAGGTCTCTAAACCTAGGAGTCACCTCAACAACTGGGAGACTAGGGACAGATGGACGGCTTTGCTCAGTCAGTGGTATAGAAAGAAATTCATTTCTCCGAGGAGCTGTTCAAGATGAAAGCTGTCGAGGTGAGACTAGGAGACTGCATGAACAATAGTTTTTGAAACAGACAGGAATGACCACATCTTAAACAATGCCACTGTTCAAACTCTTTGAGTTTGCAGTCCCAGGCTCCTCTGAAAGGTATCCATGATCATGGCCAACAGGTTCAAGAAGATGGGTTCCAGTGCACGACGACCCACTGTATGATTAGTACCTTCACCCTTGGAGCAGAGGTGACTTTGGCCCCACCAGTTCATATCTACATCCTGGGCTTAGCTAACCTCTGGGGCAGCAGCCAGCAGCAACATCTTCTTGGTTCACATCAGGGCCAATCCATCCACAATGCCTCCCAGGGATGCTCCAATTCAGAAGCCCGAAATGGGCCCTATGCTGGCACAGTATGAGTTCCATAAACGCAAGAAGGTACCTGATGCATTTACCATTTCACCATTAGTGCCAAAGCCAAGCACATAGCAAGTGTTTAAAAAATACTTGTTAAATAAACTGTCCCCATTGTTCAAAAGCCAGAGCTTGCTAGAATGACAGAAAAACTCATGAATAAACCAGCAACTGTCAGAAAGATGGGGTTCCTGACCAAACCAGCCCAAAGCCCATGCCTTCACTCTGAGCCAAGTCCAATAGCATCTTGTACGACGATAACGGCTGATCCCTTGTAGAAAATCTTTCCCCTATTAAGCTTGCTACACACATCTCACTTTGGACAACACAGCCACTGATAACTTAGAAAAATTACAGACGAAATTTACAAATAGAGATTTAGGGCTGTTCCCCTCACAGTGTACTGTGTGTCTAACTTCTTGCGAGAGGCCTCAGGTGTCCTGTCCTGAAAGGCTTCACAAAGCAAATAACAACTCAAAGGCAGTAGCAAAGATTGGGAACTTTAGGGTGCAAACTTACAAACTGCTTTTGTGTCAGAGTAAGGCTGGAGGAGGAGCTGACTGCTCCATGACCTGAGAAAACCAGAAAAAGAACAACTTGAGGAAGGCAGGCGGAGCCCACCATTCAAGACGCTAGTCTAGTCGCTGCAGCTGCAGCTATAAAAAGAAAGAAAAGACTAATGGGATTGCCTTCTCCCCGGCCATCTCCCACCCAAAGCAGTAATGAAGATTCACAGCTAACACATTAATTGGGGAATCGACAGGCGTGCCTGGATCCAATACTGGTACAGGGAAATAGATAACAGATAGAAAAGACACAGATTCCCTGAGAATCCAATTAAGTGTTGTGTGCAACATTTAAATCACATTCTTCTTAAACAAACAAAAATCTTTTCAGTGCCAAAGCAAGCAAGTGATAAGTTGGCTGTTTTTCCACATTTTGGGAATTTGAGACATTTTCCCACATGGAAGTCCAACAATATTTTAAGTCACACAACTAAAATTATTTGAAACTGCATAGTCTTTCTACACCCAAAGATACTGCTTTCAATTCAAAAATCAGATCACCAAGATCCTCAGTATTTTTCACTCCTAATACAAACAAGAGTACATAAACGTGGATTCAGAAGTCATGCGAGATGAATGCACTCATTTATTCAGTCATAACACTGGGTACAACGGAAATCCCCAAAGCAGACCATCTCAACAGCCCGCCCCTGAACAGCTTCCTGCCACGCTCGTAAACTGCATCAAAAGACTCCTCCACCTTCCCCTCATTTCACACAATTCTCATCCTTCCCTCCAGCAAGGCAGAGAGACCCCTCCTCAGCCCTCCCGGCCGCCCTCGACCTCGCTGTGCACTGACTCTAGGGATGGGAGCATGCAGCCTTTGTCCCGCGGGTCGGGTCTCTGCAAGCTCGCCGCCCACCCCGCTGGTTACCTGGAGACAAAGGCACGCTGCCCGGTGCTCACCTCGCTCACCTTGGCCTCCGGGGCGGCCCTGGGCCTGGGCGAGGATGCCGCCCCCAATGCAGGGGACGAGACCAGGCTGCGGGCACTAGCCACCCCGGGCGGTCACTCACAACAGCAGCGGCGCGGCTCCTTCGGTCTCAAGTTGAAGCCAGTGCGGTCCGCGCCTCCCAGAGCCCGGCCCGCCCGCCGCCGCCGCCCATTGGCTGCTCGGCAGGCACGTGGGCCGTCGGCCCCGCCCACCCGCGCCCGACGGCAGGTGCCTCCGGCCAGGTGCTCTCAGCCTCTGGCGTCAGTCCCCGGAGAGAGGCAGAGTCCCCCATCCCAGCAGAGCCCCATTCTATGCTGGATGTTTCTCTTTTGGGACTTCCAGAACTTGGAAAATTCCTCCTAATCCCATCTCTTTGGAAAGTTGACATCCCGGGCCTGGGTTTCCAATTTTTTTCATAGATCTGCCTGATAGATGCCAGGGAGAGGGGTCATATTGAACCCACAGTCAGAAAGCCTCTGCAATACCACAACTAAGCAGAAGCAAACCGTAGTCTGATCCATCAGGCAGCAAGTTTTGAACCGAGTTGAAAAGGTTTGTTTGTTTTTAAAAACGGATTCCCTGTCAATTTACATGAAGCACTAACAGTGGTTCACCCTTCCACACCTTCCTCATCCCCTGCCTCTCTGAAGGCACCTTTTGTTCCCGCCTCTCTTAAGATGCCTTTTGTTCACTGTTGATTTAAAGCCAAGATGACACTGGCACCCCAATGCTGCTGCTGCTGCTGCTAAGTCGCATCAGTCGTGTCCGACTCTGCGACCCCATGGACGGCAGCCCACCAGGCTCCCCCACCCCTGGGATTCTCCAGGCAAGAATACCGGAGTGGGCTGCCATTTCCTTCTCCAAGGTACCCCAATACTGTCACCTTTAACTGAGAGCTCCCCTCCCCCAACATATATGGAAGCAGAAAAGTGTCCCCTTGGCTGGATAACAGGATTTTAAATACGAGTGCTTGCCAGCCGCTGGCCAAAATACTAGTTTTGAAAGGGAAACCCAAGGTCTTTTACTGGGTGTGTTCTATATGTGCCTAAAGTATTTCCTTTCTCCGTTTCTGGGCAAGAATAAGTTAACTGATTGAGCGATTACAAAATGAAACAGGCAGGGAATATTAGCCATGGTTTCTGCCAAATTCAAAGTTCAATACACTCCTTTTATAGGGAACAGAAAATACAAAATAAACATGGAAAATCAAGGGAGTACGTAACTGAAAGGGCTTGTCTGGGTTTAGTTAAACACACGACAGATATACTAGAAACTCTTTAATGTTCCTGTTTTAAAAGAGGATTAAAAAGCTCACTCATTCAGCATTTATTAAGCTCTTCCTAAGTGTCACGCTTTGTGCTGACAATCTTATACTAGGCTTTTCTGGTTAGCAGTTGTCTCCCAAGGTGGGCATGATTTAATTCATGGTGTATTCAATCTATGACCAGTAATACCTCAGTTATAAAGAACTGTTTACAATGAACTTCTTGGCAAACACAACTGTTTGGAACATGACCCATTTTAGAAATTGAGGGGGTGGATATGAGTCTTGGGGATCAGCAGTCAGAACAGGTACCATCAAGTCCAGAAACATGAACCGACTTCACAGGACTGCACCTGTTACCCTGTCAGAGGGTGCCCTTCCTGCCGTACACATAATTCTGGTCAGTTTGGTTATCTGCTTCTCTGCCTACTGCCAAACGGAAGCCACAAATCAGACAGGACTGCCAGGTGCGCACGGTGACGGCACGGGGTCACAGCCAAGGGGCTGCTGCTTAACAAGACGTGCCATCTCCACCTCTTACTACTGTCTCAATCTCTCCTCCTCTCTCCTACTTCATGGCCACCCCTTGGTGCCAGCCGCTGACTCTTCCTGTTGGGATGATCACAATAGTCTTGAGTCTCCCTGTTTTCACTCTGTACCCCATTGGCCATTCTCACAGTAGCCACACACATGACCCTTTAAATAGACAAGTCACAAATCTGAGCAGCCATGCTCCTGCTTTTAAACTTTACAATGGCTTTCCATCGATTGGAAATAAGGTCCATAATCATTTTCAGGGTCTCTGAGGCTACTCGGAATCTGATCCCTACTTCCTCCCTAGTCAGTGCTGCAACCACATTCCTTCCTCCTCCTGTCTGCTCTGGCCTCCTCTTCTTCCAGTTCCTGGAACATGCTCAGCTACTTCCCACTTCAGGGTTTTTGCACCAACTACCCCTTCCTCTTGAAATGCTGTACTACTACTTTGCTGTACTACTCACCTGGCTATGTGAGAGTTGGACTATAAAGAAAGCTGAGCACTGAAGAATTGATGCTTTTGAACTGTGGTGTTGGAGAAGACTCTGGAGAGTCCCTTGGACTACAAGGAGATCCAACCAGTCCATCCTAAAGGAAATTAGTTCTGAACATTCATTGGAAGGACTGATGCTGAAGCTGAAACTCCAATACTTTGGTCACCTGATGTGAAGAACCGACTCACTGGAAAAGATCCTGATGCTGGGAAGGATTGAAAGTGGGAGGAGAAGGGGATGACAGAGGATGAGATGGTTGGAAGGCATCACTGACTCAATGGACATGAGTTTGAGTAGGCTCTTGGAGTTGTTGGTAGACAGGGAAGGCTGGCGTGCTGCAGCCCATGGGGTCGCCAAGAGTCAGATGTGACTGAGCCACTGAACTGAACTGAATGTCATACCTGATATGAATGTTTTTGTTCCCCTGGAGGTCTTGGGTCACACTAGATAGTCTAACAATGTGGTTTAGGGTCAGGGCTTTGGGTCATTGAGCATTAGCTCCACCTCTGGCTTAGTAACATGTATGCTCAATCACAGCCACATGATGGAGCCCCCCCATACAAATTCTGGACACCAAGGCTTGGATGAACTTCCCCAGTTGGCAATGCTCCATGGACGCCATCACACATCAACACTGGGAAAGCTATGCTGTCCGTGACTCCACAGGGAGGAGACAATGGGAGCTCCATGTGTGGGTATCTTCTGGACTCGTCCTATGTGCCTCTTTTCCTGGATGAGTTTAATTGTATCCTTTAGCTGTGAGTGAGTTCTGTGACTCATTATAGCAGACTCCCAAACCTAAGAGTGGATTTGTGGACTGTTCTCCATTATATTTTCAGAAGCAAGCACATTTCCTGACACAAAGTACTTAATACATTTAATAATGATAGAACTTAATAATTAATCTTTTTATGGGTACTTTAAAAACAAGCACCTATCAGCATGTGATGCCTTTATGATTTAAGGAATAAATTGTATTACTACTTAAATATCCATGTAACTCCTACTTCTGAGTTGAGGTCCAGATCCAAAGTCACTTCTTCCCTGAAGATCTTCCCCACTCTCCAGGGCTTGCCATTCTTGCTTCTGTGTTTTCTGGCCCACTGCTCTGCTTTCAGAGCAGTTAGTGATCGGACATATCTTTGTTGTGAAGGACCTATGTTGGATCAACTCTGAGCTCCTAGCATTGGTCATGGTGCTCACACTGAACAGATATACAAAAGGTGTTCACAAAATAAAGGCAGCTTTTTAAAAACAAGGGTTTGGTTTATTGAAAGATAGGTTCAGTTATCTGTGAAATTCTGGTGCATATTACAGCTCATTCCCTGAAGAACAGGGTAGCTGTTACTGTAGTGACTGAGTACTATGATGGTGTTCTACTCTGTTATTTTCTTTTCTTTCTAAAAATAAAAATGTTCGTCAAAATTATTATCCATGTTAAAACCTGACATGCTTTAAATAAAAATATGAAAGCAGATCACCAAACTTTTTAAAGTCATCTACCTCCTTAATTAGAATAAATATCAGTTTATTTACATAATACATTAAGAAAATTTTTAAAAAGTCCAGGCACTAATTTTATTCTCCTCTGTACAAACCTAATTGGAAATTCAAACAGCATACCAATAACCTACAGTGTCTGCAAGTACCATAGAAAAATCAATTTTATTTCCTTCAGACCCGCATTTAAACTGGATAATAACTGCGATAATGTGCAACAGCCATAATCCAATTTCAATTTGTTTGATTAGATGAGTATAAACATTAAACAAGAAAGTCACAGGATTGTCATAACAGTGTTCACGCTGTTAACTCATTATAGAGCAAAGGATTTTAATTTGTTCCTGGAAAACATGCTGCTAGAAAATATATACATATGATCTAAACAATCTTTAAATACTATCCACAAGATCCTGACATTGCCACACCCAAAGATAAAAGTAGCTTTGAGTTTGGAGGCCATGTGAAACTCCCCTTGAACTTAGGATAAGGAAAGCTCTGAGTGAGTCCTTGAACATTTGAGATTATATATAAAAATCCCTTCCTATCAAAATGTGTAATCATCAAGGATATCAAAGCTGCACCCACGGCAGTGACCCTCAAATTATAATGTGCATAACAATTTTTAAAATGAAGATGCCTGGGCTCACTCCAAGGGTATGATCCAGAAAGTCTGGAGTGACCCTATGCTCTTTTTACAGAACCCCAAGGACTGGGAGGCAGGTGGCCTGTGGACTATACATTGAGAAACTGTTTTCAGAGAAGGGGGCAGGAACTCTGTGTGGGTGAAGGAAGTCAGATGGCACCACACGCGGCGCCACAGCACTAGACTCTGTGTCCCCACTAGGCTCCAAGCTCCTGGGAGCTCAACTATGCCTTCTGTGGTTTTGTGTCTTTGGTGCCCAGGTTGGCACTGAGCACTAACTAAATTAAGTTCATAGCAAAGTGCAAGGCACCCACACTCACACCTATACGGACATCAAGATAATTCACCAGGGGTGCACTTCTGAGGGTCACACGTGGCCCTAACAAGGTTATCAACAGAGCAGGTGGGAGATTTGGGCAGGATTGAAGCCTTTCAAACTTCAATGTGCAAATGCATCTCTGAGGATCTGTTAAAATGCCAATTCTGATTCAGCAGGTTTGGGGTGGGGCCTGCATCTCTTAAAAAAAGCTCCCAGGTGACTCTAATGCTCTAGTCCAAAGACTCCACTTTGAGTGGCAAGAACCCAGAGGTAAATCAGCCAAACAATGGCCACAATGACAAAGAAACAGCAGAAAAGAATGCAACTTTGGCTCTACAATGAATCCAGACAATGAAAATCAGGGAGTGGCGGACCAAGAGTAATATTTCCCAACTTACTTTAAAGGACAGGGGAGTTGATGGCTGCTCTTGGAAGAATCTATAACATGCGTTTGTAAAAGAAAACCTCCACTGCTGTATGAAACATCAGATACAGGAAAGAAAATATTGGGGGGGGGGGAATTATCATGCTCAATGGCCTGGAATCTTCCTGTCCTGCTCTATAAAATGCAAAGGTTATTTATAATAAATGTGTACAACAAAAATCTTTGTAAGAGGAAGACATTCCCAAGCCCTAGGTAGGGAGCATAGCCCATTTTCTTCATGCAATATTCAGCAGACAGAAACTCCCTCTAGACTGAAGACAGTGGGCAACTTCCGGGCACTCTGGATTATAAAGAGACTTGACTTATCCCTCTTTCCCCAGCCTTACCCAACAGTCCTCATGTTCCCAACTGCCAGGTGTGGGAGCTGAGCGTAAATTGTCACCTTGATGATTCTGGATCCTAATAGAACCAGCAAAACACTCAATTCTTAAAAGGCATCTGCTCAACTATCTCCCTTCTGAAGCCATTCTGGCTTGCTCTCTGGGACACAGAACTGCAAGGTGGTGCAGGGCGCTGACAGCAGGGTGACGAAGACACAGCCAGGCTGCCCTCATGCTCACTCAGCAGGGACACTGGAGGGGCCAAGGGGAACGCCTGCTCTCTGGCAATTTCCATGATTAAAATTAGAGAAAAATCACATTTGTGTTTTGCAATATAAACTCTACCTTAAATTGATATTAAATCCATGACAGGGAAGATGAGGGCAGGGGTAAGAGGTTAGGGGCTGGTGGAGGGAAGCCAAGAGAAGTTCTTGAAAGAAATTACATTTTCCCTCTCCTTGAGCCCACCACTGGTCTGGTTTACATTTCTACAGTTTTGTCTTTTAAAATATTGTATTGACAGAATCATATCATATATAGTCTGTGAATCTTGCTTTTCTCACTTAGCATAATTTTGGGGGAGGAGGATAAATTTTATTATAAGACCCAATTCCTTTTCTCTAAATTTCTTTTTTACTTCCAGTTTTATTGAGGTATAATTGACATACATCCCTATATAAGTCTACAGGGTACAGTATAGTGATTTGACTTACGTGCATCATGAAATGATTACCACAAGTTTACTGAATATTCATCATTTCATATAGGTACAAAATTAAAGAGAAAATTTGTTCCTGTGCTGATTTACTTAGGATTTACTCACTCAACAACTGTCATATATAACATACAGCAGTGTTAATTATATTTATCACGTTGTACATCACATCCCTAGGACATATTATTCTTATAATTGGGAGCTTATACCTTTTGACTGCCTTCATCCAATTTCCCCTCTCCGCATTCCCCCACCTCTGATCTCTTTTTCCTACGAGTTTATTTATTTCTGAAGTATTACTATAATTGCCCTTTCAAACTATGTTAGCACCTGTTACACAACATAGGCGATTGGATATTTCCATGTATTTCAAAATGATCACCAGGATAAGTCTAGTTTTACTATGTCACCATACAAAGATATTACACAGTTATTGACCAATTATCCCCACACAGTACATTTTATACCCCTGATTCATTTATTTTGCAACTGGAAGTTTAGACCTCTTAATCTCCTGCACCTACCTCTTTCCCACCCAACTCTTAGCTCTGGCAACCACTTGTTTGTTCTCTGTATCTATAACTCTGTTTCTGCTTTGTTATGTTTGTTTCATTTTTTTAGATTCCACATATAAGTGAAATCATACAGTATTTGTCTTTGACTTGTTTCACTAAGCCTAAAACCTTCTACACACATCCATGTTATCACATAATGGCAAGATTTCATTTCTTTTTCATGACTAACATTCCATTGTATACATATATTTGCACACATCTTACTAATCCATGCATCTACTGATACTTATATTGCTTTTATATCTTGACTATTGTAAATAATGCTGCAATAAACATAGGAGGGCATGTATCTTTTCTGACTAGTGTTTTTGTTTTCTTCAGATAAATACCCAGGAATGGAACTGCTAAATCATAGGTTAGTTCCATTTTAATTTCTTTAGCAATCTCTATACTGTTTCCCATAGCTGCCACTCCAATTTACATCCTCAGCCACAGTGCACAATGTTTCCCTTTTCTCCACATTGTTGCCAACAGTTGTTATTTGTTGTCTTTTTGATAACAGCCATTCTGACAGGTATAAAGTGATATCTCACTGTGGTTTTGATTTGCATTTCCCTGATCATTAGTAATGTTGAGCATCTTTTCATGCATTTGCTGGGCATTTATATGTCTTCTTTAGAGAAAGAGCAACTGAACTGAACTGAAAACTCCTTTATTTCAGTTTTCCAAAGTTCACAGATCTGTGCATCTCAGTGATATTTAAAGATAATTAAGAGATTAAGAAACAGAATCACCTAATTTCTTGATGGTTAAAAATCTCTATTCTTAGGCGCTTGCTGTTGAGTCTGAATCCCAGAGAAGGGATCAAACAGGAGCTCACCCTGTTATTACCACTTCCAGAGCCAGGAAGCAGAAAAAGAAACAAGGAGGCATTCTGACCCCTAACTTCTTAACCCTGACTCCTTCTTTCACTCCACTTTGTTAATCCCCCAAAGAGATATCAGCTACATCGGGGAACTATGGAAAGTAAAGCAGATAGAATGCGCCAGCATTTTGATCCTCCAAAACTGAGTTTAAATAAAAACATCATTTGTAATTGCTAATATTTGTTTTACCTTCTGCTCAACTGGAAGCTCCTAACTGGGAAGGACTGTGGCATTTGGGGTCAATTTTGGTACATCATTTAGCATAGCTGCCCTTGTTTTTATAAATAAAAATAAAGCTTTATTGGAACATAGCCACACCCATTCATTTATATCTTCTCTATGGTTATTTCTGCCCAACAGGGGCAGCGTTAAGTAGTTGAGACAGAGACAGAATGATCCATACAACCTAATGTATTTATAGTCTGGCCTTTAATAGAAAAAGTTCGCCGAATCTTGATCTAGCAGAATGGTCATTTAGTCAATCAATTAATATGAACTATTAGTGGACGACTGGTATAGCATTGTACAGCTACTAGTTACTAACATTTGTGCAGCATTTTATATCTTCAGATCTGAACAAATGTCTGTTCATATCTATCATTTCATTACAGAATCCAATTATCCTTATTAAGTCAACTATTATTATTAACATCTCTCTTTACAGATAAAATAGGCTCAAAAAGAAAGAGTGAATTTATTTATAAGAGGTGAAGCCAGACTGGGACCTAACTCATTTCTCCAAAATCTCTGCTCTTATCACAAATAAGGGTTGGGAAGATCCCCTGGAGTAGGAAATGGCAACCCATTCCACTATTCTTGCCTGAAAACTCCCATGGACAGAGAAGCCTGATGAGCTACAGTCCATGGGGTGGCAGAGTTGGACATGACTAACGTGCACACATGCAATAAATAAAATACAGCACACACAAGCTGATCCAGCAGGACACAAGCTAAGGTCAGCTTGGGTTTCCATCTACTTCACGTTCCATCTAACGCTTTCAAAAGTAAGTTCCACACAAAGTTCACACGTCCTCTGAGATGATTATCCACTTACCATTATTTCTGACACATTTAGAGACTGCCTAACCTGTTAAAAAAAACCTGCTCTTTGTTACAAACTATGTTCCTTTTACACACTGTTAGTTAATTAAATTAATTATCAGAGTTGATTCAGGTTTTATGGGACCTAAAGCTGAGACAATTTCTAGGGACATCTTTAAGAAAATGAATACAAAAATATCTTCCTTTTGCCAGTTTTATAAACACATGTGAACTCATCCCTAGGCCCCTCCCCAGGGCCTTGAAAGGGGCCCTAAATTTTAAGGTTCATTATCATAACAGTAAATCCTCCTCTGCTTTTTATCTTTCCCCCTAACGAAAGGAAAATCATGTATTCCAAATTGAGTTCCTAGCAAAAAGCCAGAGCCCAGTGACTAAACAGACTAATTATTTAAATCTGCCACCCCACTTCCTCTTAAAGCTACAAAACAGCGAGCATTATTCTCAGCAAATTCTTTGTTCAGCCTAGAGCACTGGTTTTCCAAGAGAGGTCTGTAGCTAAAGTTAGCCTCACTTGGGAACTTTTTAGAAATGTAAGATCTCGGGCCCCGCCCCAGACCTAGCAAACCAGACATTTTGGAGGACGGATTCAGCTTTCTTTCCTTTTTGTTGTATTGGGTCTTGGTTGCTGCGTGGGCTTCCTCTAGCTGTGCTGAGCAGGGGCTGCTCTCCAGTAGTGGCTGCAGCCTCCTCACTGTGGTGGCTTCTCTTGCTGCTGACTATGGGCTCCAGGTGAGCAGGTTTCAGTATTTGTACCACATGGGCTAAGGTGCTCTGCAGCCTGTGGAATCTTCCTGGACCACGGATCAAACACATGTCCCCTGCTCTGGCAGGTGAACTGTTAACCACTGGGCCATCAGAGAAGTCTAGGGATTCAACTTTTTTGTATTCATAAAGTTCTACAGCGGATTCTGATATGTGTTCAGGTTTGAGCATCACTAGTCTACGAGGCTACAGATTCCACCTTCTCCACTCATATAAAACATTTTTTGAGGAAAAGAGGGGAGACTATATCATTTTAGCAAGTTAAAATTTTATCTTCAAGAACACAATAATCTAATGATCAGGGAGTAACCTCATTTTTAGAATTTTGGAAAACTATGACATGTGAGATGTGTCAGGATTAACCAGAAGGAGCCAAGCAAATGTTCACGGCTCAAAGTCTACTTTGATGACTTCTGAGTGCACTGATGATAAATTTAAACGAATTCATGAGTTATTAACTGAGTGGAAAATGTATATTTAAACACTCCTGATATAGTTAGAAGACTAAGTCAGTAATTCCAAGCTCTGAATCATCTTAGAAGCTGAAGAAACTTCCCCACAAAAGAGCTTAATTACTTACCTCAAGCAAAATTTCTTATTTTCAAAGAGTGGGAGTTGGACCAAATTGGTCCAACATGCTGTTTTATCATTTTAACCATCTAAGATCTTTTAACACACATTTCTCACACAAATACAAGCTACTTGGATTTGTCCCCATGCCACTTTTCTCTGTTAATCAAATTTATACTTAGCCACTAATCATAACTTCTGATCAGCATGAACAAACCAGTGCTGCCACTCCGAGTTAATGTATTTTAATTCCTTCTAGAAGCAAAGTCCCTTACCATTTCAGTTGCCCTGTGCAGCTTATACTGCACAAATGCATAATTTTCCCTTTGTCCTCTCCTTACCCACAAAATGCAAATAATAAAATCTGACTCGTAACACTGTTATTAAGAATTAAAATTAAAAAACCAAACAAAACAAGATATAATGTGACTAGCACTGTGTCTGGCAGGTGGTGGGCACCCATATATGGCTGCCTGTGATTAGGAATTAGACTGTTAGAAATCCTAAAGTGAGCTCTCTAGGGCACACTTGTGATCCCCTCTTCTGGGAAACACCACACCGCCCCAACCTATGCGGCAGCAGCAGGCCCCTGGCTGACATCTTGTATGAAGTGACCTGGCCAGTCAGTTTGACCAGGATGGTCTATGCCTGGTCTATGCTGAGTATGAGTCTCTTCCCTTAGGAATTTGTAACTGACACACTACATTCACACTGGCTGGAAAAGGAATGTGCAGGGTTATTTCTACCGTAAGAACTAAGAAGCAGAGTGGACAAAGGCAAGAATTGAGATGAAAGATAGATACAACCCTGACACTTCTTCAGGCCCTTATCTATCATCCTGGTCATCTCCCTGCCTCAGAGTTTCAGAAGACAACCAAACTGTCTCTTCCTTGCATGTGTGTGCACTCAGTCACAAGGTCACTTCTCTTTGCAACCTCGTGGTCTGCAGCTCTTCAGGCTCTTCTGTCCATGGGATTTCCCATGGACAAGAATATGGGAATGGGTAGCCATTTCCTCCTCCGGGGGATCTTCCCAACCCAGGGATTGAACCTGTGTCTCCTGCATCGGCAGGCGGATTCTTTACCACTGCACCACCTAGGAAGCAGTGTCTTTTGCTTAAGATCACGCAAATTGTTTTCTGCTGCTTGTAATCAATGATCTTTAGTAACACCCCGCACTCTGTGGTGGAACCCACCCCCTGCCACGAAGACTTGAGGTCAGTTCTGACTTGGTGGTGTGTGATCCCAAAAGCAATTGCTGGTGACAAGGATGGCTGTTCCTCAGCATATGTCACTCTAGTATGCGGGAGTCAAAAAGGAAGTGGGCCCCTCGGCAAGACATACATTGTATGTTCAGACTCATTAACAGTCAAAGATACTAGCCCATCTAAAGGCTGGTAGGAGAGAGCGAATGTAAAGGGTTTTATGCTGGAGTCTGGCACCCACCAGCTATGGGATCCCGGTTAACTCATTTCACTTCCTGAGCCTTGAGATTACTCCAGAGTTTCCTCTGAAGCATGAGACAATGATGACAACAGGAATAACAACAACGACGGTAAATGTTTACAGTCTATCATTAAAGGCACAACAAGGAAAACAAAAACTGCTCTAAATATTTGAAACATATTGATGGTGGAAGAGCTGAAAAGCAAACGGGAGACAGAACAGAACTCAGAATTAGCAACAGCACAAATCAGCAACCTACCACCTCTAGGCTGAAGGGCCCAAGGAGGAGGTGGTAGAGGCTCCCAGCAGAGCCACAGCCTTGGCAGCTTGGGCAGGGGTGGCTGGAGCCATGAGGAGATACAGCCTGGAGGCGAACAGAGGGGAGAGGAACCATGGTTTCCCTTCCCCCAGCCTTCACTGCTTCCAGGGGCCAAACCCAGGTGAAAGATAGTACAGCCTGCAGGGTCAGAGGCCAGCAGGGGAGGAGAGGAATGGAACTGAGGGCAAAAGGACTGGGGCTCTCACTGTGGATGTGCCAGACACTGTTCTCAACTCTTAACAAAAGTTAAGCAATTATATTTCAATTGAAAAAATGTGAATCTAAGAATATGAAAAAGAATGTATATGTATGTATAACTGAGTCACTTTGCTGTAATTCAACTATCTTATCTTCAATTAAAAAATAAGTTTAAAACAACAGATTAAAAAAAGTGTCACATGGTTACTCCTAGGTGGGAGGCAATGGAGGTACTGAAGGGGTGACATAACCTGCACAAGAAGACCTTAACAGCTGGTGGCAGGCCTGGGATTCAAATCTTAAAAATCCATCTTACTCCTTCCAGCGGTTCAGCAACCAAAAACAAAAGACCACATTGTTGCCAGCACTGTGCATCTGTTGTTAGACAATGCAAATGCTTTAAGGATTTAATATTCAAACACTGCATCTATGCTGTTTATCCACAAATGAAGTTACAGGATGTTCTTGGTTGTTCTGAACACTGCAAATCTCTCTGTGCCGGGAGCCGCTACAAACCTAGCCCCAAACTCACTCAGGTCCTGCAAACAAGTTTTCCCACGGCATACATGGTCACAATACTCTAGAACAATTCTCTCCCTCCCTTCTTCCCTCAATAGATATTTATCAAGAAATCATCAAGTTTCAGATATAATGCCCAAGTATTGAGAGTATTCAGTATTTGACCACTCTCTTTTTCCCCCCCAATTTTTTTGCCTTTCCTGTATAAAAGTTAATGCTAACCAATGACTCTGGGTCAAGCTAACTGTGTAATGGCCTAGATGGAGTACATTCCAATAACTACTTGTTCTTTAGTCACGCTGTGCCACACCTATATTTTGTGCCATGGCAGATATGACTAACAGATCAAGGAAACCCTCACCCAAAGTTGTTTTTGGTTTCCTGGTTCTTCTCCACCCAGCATTTCAGACCCCTTATGTCATTAGAAACAAGATGGCAAATAATCTCTATTTACTAACCTAGCATTAGGATCAATATTTCCTAAAAATAAGGCAAATGTCTAAAGGGACTGCTTTATAAACAAACTAGGCTAGAATTTTAGATTCTGAAGGCAGACAAGTATGTAAAACCACAAAAACCTCTGAGAAAAAATGGCTTTCATATCTTTTTTGCATTAGTTTCCTTGCCAATTATATAACTGTTTAATTTTCTTTATAGGCTTAATATTGTAAAGGCTCACTACCTATGGTATTTATTACTACTCAATATTTACTAAATACTAAAATTTATTGGCATTCACATACACTAACATATCAGGTTTTACATTCTATTTTAAAAATGGAAAAATATGAGGTTGTTCCACTATGCACATCCATATCTCTAGAAAAGAAAAAAAGTGCATATGAATATGCACTACATTACCTTCAAGTTTAACTGGAGAGAGAAAAAAAACATTTAAGTGTCTAAAAATGTAGATACCAAATCATGTTATACATCATTTTGGAGGAAGACATAGTTTCTCTGGCAATAAACTGTTCACCCATGAAATGAAATAACCCTTCTAGGAAAGGATGATTAATTATTTAATAAACATTGTATATTTTTAGATTCACTAAGAAAAATAAATGGGAGGAGGTGCTCCAGGAATGTCAGTGGGCAGCATCCTCTACCTCCAGCCCACCATGCCCAGCCCTGTGGGTGCAGAGGATGGGGCGCCTAAATGAGGAACAGCGCAGAGGGAGGGGTGTGGCTCTCGGGCCAGTGCCCACTGGGGCCAGGTGCCCCTGCCAGGCCCTCTCTCCTTTATCATCTCACAGCAAGCTTTGCATAGGTTCTGAGGCCTCTGTCTCTACACAGGAGGACACTGAGGCTCAGGGTAAGTAATTCACTCGCCAAAGTCACACAGCCAAGAAGAGGCAGATCCAGGAATTAGCTGGATGTATATCAGACTCCAGAGATCCTTCCAATATACCTTATAGCCTGTACCACTCGGAGAGGAGACAGAGATGGGCAAGGATGAAAGAGGGGCAGAGCAGGGGAAAAAACTGTTGGAGTAGCAGAAGAGGTTCCTACCACCCTAATGGGCCCAAAGGTATCAATATCAGACCCTCATCTCTGGAACCTGTCGTTGTTACCTAATATGGAAAAGGGGTCTTTGCAGATAGGAGTAAATTGATGATCTCTCTTTAAAAACTTTTTATTTTATTTTGGAGTATAGTCTACTAACAATGTTGTGATAGTCTCAGGTGGAGAGCAAAGGGACTCAACCATACATATAATGTATCCATTTTCCCCCCAAACTCCCCTCCTCCCATCCAGACTGCCATGTAACATTGAGCAAAGTTGATAATCTTGACATGGGGATATTTTCCTGGATTATCTGGGTGGGTTCTAAATCTAATCATACACATTCCTACCAGGGAGAGTCAGAGGGAGATCACAAACTCAGAAAAGAAGCCTAGGGAAAGAGGATGTGGAGATAGGACTGATGGCACAGCAGCCACCAGCAGCTGGAAGACGACGCAAGGAATGGATCCCTCCCCTGGACCTCTGGAGGGCGTGAGCCTACAAACGTCTTGATTTGGGCTTAATGAAACTGATATTGAACTACTGGCTTTCAGATTGTGAGAGAACACATTTATATTGTTCTAAACCAGCAGGTTCATGATGATTTGTTACAGGAGCTACAGATAAACTAATACACTGACCTGCTGAATGCAAGCTGGGAGTTTTGCTGTGTGTCCCCCTCAGCTTTGCTATCATTCAAATGCCAGGAAATGTATCTCGGGCTTTCAATTCTTTCTGAAGTTTCCTTCTCCCTTCCCTTGTGTGATCCTCAGCAGAAGTTAAAAATTGGAGTGTTCACATTTAACAATTACAGGAGTAGGAAAAACCACTGGCCCAGGATTTAGAATTCATGGTTCCAGATATAGCTCAATCACTTTCTTTTTTTTGGTGCAATAGTAAGCAAGTCATATACAAGGTCTGGGTCTCACTTTTCTCATCTGTTAAAGGCATAATATTATGTCCTTTGGTCCTTGAAAAGATTAAAGGAGATAGTGTACACAGATCCTCAGCAGACTATAAAGAGTTATATTAAAACATGGAAAGAGTTCTGAGTATTCTCTCTTCTCTCCTTCATACAATTTCAAATCATTTTTAAGAACCTAACGTAAGGACAGCATCATGCTGAGTTACACATAAGGAAGTATAAAACATGTGCTAGTTATCTGGAAATTTATAATCTAACTGGGGAGATGCACATATTTTCCTTAAGTAACTACATAAGGTTGAAAGATGAAGTGTCATTTAAGATCTACATGACTAGAGAGATCAATGGAGAAGGTGATGGCACCCCACTGCAGTACTCTTGCCTGGAAACTCCCATGGACAGAGGAGCCTGGTCAGCTAGTTGAGTCCATGGGGTCGCAAAGAGTCGGACACGACTGAGCGACTTCACTTTCACTTTTCATTCACATGCACTGGAGAAGGAAATGGCAACCCACTCCAGTGTTCTTGCCTGGAGAATCCCAGGGACGGAAGAGCCTGGTAGGCTGCCGTCTATGGGGTCGCACAGAGCCGGACACAACTGAAGCGACTTAGCAGCAGCAGAGAGATCAAAGCGATCACAGGGCACTGCAGTGATATGAACATCCAGTTCCTTTCCTAGGGAAGTATATCTCCCCATCTCCTGAAGTCACACTTGGACATGTAACTTGCTTTGGCCAGAGAAATGTGAGAAAGTGTTACATGTTGTTCCCAGGCAGAAGTTTTAAGAGTCAATGCATTTTTTCCTCCCAACACCATGGCTGGTAAATACTCTAAACAGTGGCACTATCTTCTGCCTTGGACACAGAATGAGGACCATACTACAAGGAGCAGAACCTCCAGCCAACATGGTGCAGACATTTAGTAGAATAGGGGCTGTTTCAAGCTACTGGGTCTTGATTGTTACTGAAGTATAACCTAGACAGTGCTGACTGATACAAATGGTACCAAAAAGACTAACAAAAGAGGTGGGACCTGGACTAAGTAGTTAGGACATGTCATATACTTAGATATTTGAGAGTTTGATATCTTGATAGCTATAAGAACTCATTTAATTACTTACTATTACTATTCCATTTAGTATCACCCATGAAGGCAGGAACCATGAAGTGCTTGTTCATAGCTATATCCTTGGTGCCAAGCATAGCGGCTGACACATTTTGGGGACTTAATATATGGGTGTCTAATAAGTTCCCAGAGAGGTAGATGGGACCATACAAGAGAAGAAGAAGGAAGGAGAAAAGAAACTCCACAGTCTGAAACTTCAAGGCAGGAACAAGGATGATGTGGCCTTGGGCATAAAGAAAGCCACCCTGGAAGATCATTTAAAAATGCACAGGTATAATTATGGTTAAATTATAAAGTTAAAAACATAAAACAAAACACGGATGCCTCTTCTGGATGATGACACCCATTTCTATTCTTCTCCTGCCCTGATTAACATATCTCTTTGCTACAATCTGTTCTAATCGTATGAGCCCAAGGCCTATGGCAATGATTAACAACATGATGATTAAAAGTGACCCAAGATTCAAAGACAAGATATACACCTTCTCTTTTTTTAAAATAGAGGCACTCTAATTTGTACAGTATAGACATATTAAAACCTTATCTTTTATTAAAAAACTCCCCCCCCCTTTTATTTCAACCTTTAACTTAACAAATTTAATGAATAGGATTAGGTTTTATCTTTTTTAATAAATATCTTCTACAGTTTCTTCTAAGTTAAAAAAAAAAAAACCCAAAAGAACTCTTCAGCTAGAAGCTATACAGAGATAAATCAAAATATTTCCTCTAGATAATAAAGGGGCTCACCCATTACTCTAGCCACTGACTCTATGGAGGAAATATATTAAGAAATTCCACACCATCCATTAGATGTAATGTTTTTAGTAACTGCTGCTTAGATTTGTAACGAGATCCCCGGTGGAGAAAACCAGCCTGGTGAGCAAGTACCTTGAGGGCTGAGGTGGCTTCTGTGACACTATTATTCTCTAATTCATGCAGAAAACAAAAGTGTCATTTGGACTGGTCGGTAAATATTCATTGTCTACAAAGATATATTTTTTAATTTGTTGTCCTCATAGCTACCCAGGGATTGTACAGGGGTAAAAAAAACCCTCAAAATACTCCTCATTGCAGAATGCACAGCATTTACCAACTACTGAATAATAGGGAAATTAGGAAAAAATTTGTATTTTAAACACTCTATTGGTTAATGGGACACTACAGCTGGACTCTAGTTACTTATTAAAATTTATATCCATTTGCTTTCCAAAAGAATAAAGTGGTTTACAATAGAAGACACATATTCTAGCAGGTTCTTAAATTAGAATAAAATTTAAAACCAAATGGAAGAAGGAAGTGATTCTATAAGTCAGTTAGGCTAAATATTAATCTGAACTACATCCAACCATTTCAGAGCCTCAAAAAAGGCAGTCATATGGTTCAATGTAATATTATTGCAATTGAGAGTTTGCTTTAACTTGAAACTTCCTGGCAAAAAGAGAAACATGACAAATGATGCAATTTTCACCGTAAACCAGATTCTTTTTTTTTTTTAATTTTAATTGGAGGCTAATTACAATATTGTGGTGGTTTTTGCCATAAATTGACACGAATCAGCCACAGGTGTACATGTGTCCCCCTTCCCGAACCCTCCTCCCCCCCTTCCCCATCCCATCCCTCCTTGTCCCAGTGCTCCAACTTTGAGTGCCCTGGTAAACCAAATTCTTTAAGGAGAATCCACTGACTGCACCGAAAGCTGTGCTTCTGACAATACCATACTTCTCAGTGCAGGCACTGGGGGTTAGAGTGCTAGGCAAATGAAAATCTAAAATAGAGAATTGTGATGACAGACTGTGATAGAGAGTCCTCATTCAGAGTCCCTAAATCAGTGCACTGCAGTATTTTCTAATCTCGTGGGCCCCAGAAATGCCACTGATTCCCTGAAGTTCATTGGTAGGAAGCAAATTATGTGTTTTATGCTCACAAAATGTTAACTGCAGGACAGCTTGGGAAGCCCAATGGCTCAATGGTAAAAATTTGCCTGCCGATGCAGGAGACATGGGGAAGATCTGGAGAAGGAAATGGCAACCTACTCCAGTATTCTTGCCTAGAGAATCCCATGGACAGAGGAGCCTGGTGAGCTACAGCCCATGGGGTCATAAAGAGTCAGATATAACTGAGCATGCACGCAGGAGAGCTTAGAGCCTTAAACAGGTAAGCTGTGTATTCGGGACTCTCTGAGAATAAGATGTTTCCCAAAATTATTTGTTTATGCAATCTTTTTAAATTTAAACACCAGGTATTAGGCTGGTAGAGTGGTCAGTTCAAGGACTTTTTGGAAAAGGTAACCAAAGATCAGTGTAATTCAGACCATAATCAGTTAGTGGTAACAAATAGCTTTCAAAAAGTTAAATAGAGTGTAGCAAAGAAAAAAAAAAATCAAGGAACAGAACACACTGCAAAGATAAGGACTGTTGTGTGAAATTTTTGTGTGAGTAAAGGGAAGGCAGGGAGGGGAAAAACTAGATTGTGTCATAAACTATATTTTTTATGGGTTAGGACAAAATAGCTGGAAAGCCAATGACACAAAAAACAGATGGCTACAAAGAATGTGGGGGCTCACACAACAAATTAAAAAAAAATCTAATAACTCTCCTTGCAAAATTTATTTTCATGTGAGTGAACACACACATAATCATCAAGTTAAACAAGGCTCCCTTCAGAGGTGCTGGGATTTTAGTTCCCATTGGGTTGGGTTGCACCCTGGAGGAGGGAATGGCTGGTTCAATCCAAAGAAACATAAAGGCTTCACGAGGAGAATGTGGGCAAGCGGGAAAGGACAGCAGATAAGGTAAGGGAAGTGCAGGGCGAGGGCACAGTCCAGCATAGCTGGACGCGTGCACTTGGCCACCATGCTGGGGGGAGGGACAGAGTCGTCAGCGCCTGACCCCTCCCTGCGTGTCGGCGGGGGCAGTCAGTTGTTGACTGTGCAGCTGATTAGACAGCAGAGCCTTGAACCACAGCAGACTAAGGGCAAAAGGGACCTGGCTACAGGCTGGCCAAGGAGGCGCTATGCACACACAACTGTCTACAGCCTCACGGTTTGCAGTAAGGAGAGACGCTTCTTTCGTAAGGCGGATGAATTCACTGGAACTCAGACAGATGCTTACAGACTTAGGAACGACTTGTGCTCTCTCATCACTATCCTAATCCCCATTCCAGTTATGTTCAAAGACTGAGGGGTGGGAGGGCTGCTGAGGGATCAGGGCCAGGGAGAATCAGATACTTTCAATCTGAGCCAAATACCTATTTCACAGATTTGGTAACCAAAGAAACGACACTGGTGCCTTGACTGGTACTCTTTATAAAATTCCTGCACAACTGACCCCACCCTACAGGCTGCCATTCCCTATTTAGTCTCCTGGAACTGACCTGCTTTCAGTGCCTTCATAGAAACATTTGGTTCTACTGGGCTAATAACTGAGACTTAGATTTTTTCTGGCTTTGTTTCCAATAAATTTATACATAGGAGTACTCTCTTAGGGGGTGCCAAGAAAAAATTTAGGGATCAAGAGGCAGGGGCCACAATTTTCCAGTCACAAAGGGACCCTCCACTCTACCATGACCTGCCCTGCTCTCAGCTGGGTGGTCCAGCATCCGGGGCCTGGGTGCATGAGTCCTGCCCAAAGGTGCATCTCTAACGGGCCAGGGTGCTCTGTGCATGAAAAGACGAGCGCTTGAAAATGTTGCTGGAGCCACTCATCCACAGAGGCAGACTTGGCAAGACAGGGCCTAGAGAAGCAATTTTAAGCACAAGGCACTGCCTTCAGAGGACGGTGGCCTTCTACTCACGGCCAGTCCCCTGCCCCGGGACCTGACTCGTCTGTCTGCCATGCCAGCAAGCCCTGGACTCGGCCTCTTGCAACCCTGTGCTCCCGCAGAGGCTGTAATTGTGCACTCTTACCCCACCTACCCCACCCCAGTATTTTCAGACTCTTCTTCCCCAACAGAAACTTGGGCATGTTTTTGGTGTAAAATACCAGACAAAGTAACAGACTTTTCTAGGTTTTCTTTTTCTTACTCCCCGCTTTCTCCCCATTCCACTCAACTTCGCTGGGTATGTGAATAGCACTAGATGAGCCTGTCACTGCCTCTGTGTTCCTGTATTTATAATCTAAGTGATTCTTCCTGGGTTTATCAAGATTTACCCTTTCCACTAAAAACGAACTCTTTGGCTCCTGTGTGTTTATTTGGCCCCAAGTCTAATCTGGTACTTCTAATCTCGGACCACTGCAACCACGCCTGCCTGACTCTGCTCCCAGGAACTTTACCTTCAGAAATGAGTCCTTGTTTGAGGACCCTGACTTCAATTTCTTAATTTTTGTTTTTTATTTCCTTCCTTCTCTTCCTTTTCTTAAAGAGGAGTTCCCAAGAGCACTCTTTGGAAACTGCCTGGAAAAGAATTTCCAGTAAAAGTTATAATAAAGCAACAAGAGACCCAGGGCTGGAGCCCAAAGCTTGTATGCTGCTAAGAGGAAAAGCAGTCAACATATTAATAAAGAAGGGAGCATAACTCAGCTGTCCTCTTGCCGAAGGAGAGAGGCAAGCGAACTGAAGAAGAGAAGCATGGACCCTGGTGGCAGCTGGTGTGACTCAAGCCAACACAGACATGAACATGCCTTCCAGCAATGATCGATCCCCACTGCAGATGGACAGGCTGGGATGCTAAGTGTCCCCAATACCAATGCAAGGGAAGAACCATGCAAATAGTGGGAATTCTATTTCAGTATTCCTTCTCTTGACCATCCTAGCTCTCAAAATCCTGACATAATTATATATGGTTAGACACTTTTGAATTCCACCTAATGTCCTCAAATTTCTCTTTTCCAGTGACCAACTGCGCACTGTGATATTATAATAAGAAATATATGTTAGTTTTTATCCTGGCACAAAACTCCTAAAACCCTTGTAATTTCCTGAGTGGTAGGAGTGCCTTTTATTATAACAGTTGGTCTTAGGCCCTGGTTCCTGACACAAGAGCTTGTAAAACCCTTGAAACATGCAGAGTGAAAAGCAGATCTTTCTATACACAAATGAGATGTCTGGTGGTCCCCTACATAGCTTCAGGATGGAGGCTGGTCCCAGAAAAACCACACTGTGATTAAAGGGTGGGGATTTACAGTTTTACCCCAGCTTGCAGGGAGGTGAGAGGGCCTGGAGATCGAGTTAATCACCAAGAGCCCATGATTTCATTAATCAGCCTGTGTAAGGCAATCTCCATTAAACTCCTGAACAATGGGGTCAGGATAATTTTGGGGATAATTTGGGGGGTGAACATATCCAGGTACCAGGAGGGTGACATACCCACAAACTCCACGAGGACAGAAGCTCATAACCCTTTTGAACCTCACCCTATGTGCTTCTTCTTCTGGATGTTTATTTGTATCCATTACAGGAAACTGGTAATAGTAAGTAAAGTTTTCCTGAGTTCTGTAAACTGTTCTAGCAAATCCCTGAACCAATGGAGAAACCTCCCTGGGAGCCTCCGATTTACAGCTGCTCTGGCAGATGTGGGGGTGGCCTGGACTTGTGACTGAAGTGGGGGCAGTCCTGTGGGGACTGAGCCTTCAACCTGGGGGTCTGGGCTAACTCCTGATAGTTAGTGTTGGAGTTGAGTTACATTTCGGGACACTTAGTCACTGTTGGCAGAGACCTGGAGAGTTGCTTGGTGTGGAACACTGACACGTTTGCAGTCAGAATCGCTTCTGTGAGTAGAAATGAATCATTTGTTGCTGTTGTTGTTCAGTTGCTCAGTCGTATCCGACTTTGCAATCCCATAGACTGAGCACACCAGGCTTCCCTGTCCTTCACCATCTCCTGGAGCTTACTCAAACTCATGTCCATTGAGTCAGTGGTGCCATCCAACCATCGTATCCTCTGTCATCCCCTTCTCCTGCCTTCAATCTTTCCCAGCATCAAGGTCTTTTCTAATGAGTTGGCTCTTTGCATCAGGTGGCCAAAGTATTGGAGCTTCTGTTTCAGCATCAGTCTTTCTAATGAATATGCAGGATTGATTTCCTTGATTGATTGATGAATTCAGGATTGACTGGTTTGATCTCCTTACAGTCCAAGGGACTCTCAAGACTCTTCTCCAAGGATGTGGAGAAAAGGGAACCCTCTTACACTGTTGGTGGGAATGCAAACTAGTACAGCCACTATGGAAAACAGTGTGGAAGTTCCTTAAAAAGCTGCAAATAGACCTGCCATATGACCCAGCAATCCCACTGCTGGGCATATACACCGAGGAAACCAGAATTGAAAGAGCCACGTGTACCCCAATGTTCATCGCTGCATTGTTTACAATAGCCAGGACACGGAAGCAACCTAGATGCCCATCAACTGACGAATGGATAAGAAAGCTGTGGTACATGTACACAATGGAATATTACTCAGCATTAAAAAAAAATTCATTTGAAGCAATTCTACTCAGATGGACGAAACTGGAGCCCATTATCCAGAGTGAAGTAAGCCAGAAGCAAAAACAACAATACAGTATATTAATACATATATATGGAATTTAGAAAGACGGTAACGAGAACCCAACATACGAGACAGCAAAAGGAACGCAGATGTATAGAATAGACTTGTGGACTTTGTGGATGAGGGTAAGGGTGGGATGATATGGGAGAAGGGCATTGAAGCATGTTAATTTTCATATGTCTAATCAATCGCCAGCCCAGGACTGATGCTCGGGACTGGTGCAGCGAGATTTCCCGGGGGGGGGGGGGGGGGGGAGGGGGGGGGGGGGTTCGGGGGGGGAATCATATGTAAACCCATGGTGATATCATGACAATGTATGGCAAAAACAATTTAAAAAAAAAAGCAATATAAAAAAACAAAGACTCTTCTCCCACACCACAGTTCATAAGCATCAATTCTTTGGCGTTCAGCCTTCTTTATGGTCCAATTCTCATGTCCATACATGACTAATGGAAAAACCATCGCTTTGACTAGACAGACCTTCATTGGCAGAGTAATGTCTCCGCTTTTGTAAGACGCTGTCTAGGTTGGTCATAGCTTCTCTTCCAAGGAGCAAGCGCCTTTTAATTTCACGGCTGTAGTGGTCATCTGCAGTGATTTGGAGCCCAAGAAAATAAAGGAGTTGCATTATACCTTCAATCACTGTATCTACCATGAAGCCCCAAATCTCAGATAATTATATTTAAGTGTAAGAGTTCAAGGTGATGATTTGTGTATGAAAGCAGTGGCTGCCTATTCATCTGTGGTAACAGAAGGCTTTTAGTGGCTTATCAAACAATCACTTTTTAAGTATATACAACAGTCCAATAACTGAGTGACACTCTGGGTTACAACCGTTACAACCTTTCCTGCTAAGACGTGAATCCATGTTGGTGTGTCATTAGGCTACGTCATCACTGTTACTATACCTCCTGGTTTCAGAAGGCTCCAGTGTTCCACGAGGATTGTGGCACTTTCCAGACTGACAGTGAATCACTGGAGCCTAGCAGGATGGATCACCCCTCTGCTGCATCCAGAAAGGGCCATCCCTCATCTGACTTGGGAGTCAGGGGAAGTGCGAGAGATGGAAGTTACTCAGGGATCGTCATCACAATTTTTTTGCTTCCTTTTGACATGACAACCTCAAGCCCTCATGTTTCACTGCCTGGTGCTGATACATGCTTATGAGAAACAGTGGACCAGTTATCAAAACATAAGATGCGTTCCTCAGAAGAAATTGTTGCCTTTCATACATCCACCAACAGGGACAGCACCACCAAGACGGATCAGCTTGCCAACACCCTCCACACACTCCTCTGAGGGACCTCTTAGACAATCACTTACAGTGTCTTTCCGTAAAGGTTATTCTAGACTGAAAATGTTAGCTAGCATCCTGGCATGATTAATAGAAGGCAAGGAGGCCACTTTCACAGAGATAAAATACAACCAAGGTGTAAGTCAGCAGAATGGTCAAGTAAATCCTGATGCCTCTGCTTATTGTGTGTCTGTATTAAAAAGAAATTAACTCTAGAGGTCAAGATAATATTGGAGCACAGGGAGAGAATTACTGCTGTCTCCCTGAAGACTTTCCTCCCTGAGGCAAGACAGTATATACCTTAGATTAAACTTTTATCAGCAGATCTTGGAATTCCATCAATCTTTCATTACCGGCTGGCTCAGAGAACCCTCTGACTACTTGTCATTAGGAGGCTTTCCATCCTCCCTGTGAGGACCTGCCTCCCTCCATCACCCCTAGGAAAAGAAACAATGGCAAAGTGAAAATAGAGGTAACTTTCTGATTAGTTCAAAAACCAAGAGGCCCATTACTTCTAAACCTGTAAAAGAGAATTGCCCTTTATCACTGAAAACTTCTACCCATTTAGAAAGGATGTTTCCTTGGCACCCACAGCGTGCAAAGCTGGACAGAAAGAAAAGCTGCACTCAACTCCGTCGCCTGAAAGCCCTCTTCTTGGCAGACACACCTTCCACCCAGCCTCCTGCAGTCAGGGCTAATTCAGTTTAAGGGTCAACACCAGAGAGTACAGGCAGGAGACTGGAACCACAGCAGTTATTGGAACAGAGAGAAAAGATCATATAAAGAATGGTAACTACAAAGCTGAAAAGGAAATAGGAAGAAGTTATCATGAAGGCGGCAGCCGCAAGAGGGGGCTGTGACCTGGAGGGTGGAGAGAACAAAAGGCAGAGGTTGGAATTAGTAAAACCCAGAAGTTTGGAGAAGCCCCATGGAGCAAAACCTCTGACACTATGGAGATGGTATGCTGGGCTGGTGTCTCTAGACTTGAAGTAGGGCTGGGACCTGGACCTTCAAAAGGGGTGCCTCAGCCAGCCGTGCTGGTGGCTCTGAAGACGGTGTGTGATGAGTGGCTCTGCATTTCTGTATTGGGAAAACTATCACAACTGATGCACCGAGATAAAAATCCTGTTCCAGGAGGAGGCTCACAACACAGCAAGTAATTCCCTCCCTTCCTTCAGCCACACAGTCCCGTCAAGTCAGAACCTAACAGCAGCAAACCAGAGAAAGCAGAAGCGTGGTCTACAGAGTCCCGGCTCCAGCCTCACAAAGCAAGCAGGGAACGGGGAGTTTAGAGCTCACGGACAGCAGCCTAATAACTGGCACAGGGAGCCATAGGTCACAGGCCGGTAACACTGGCGTGACTCGTTTCCAGACTGTCAGAAGCCCACTTGTTCCGCCTTTTCTTGGGTGACAGTGGTATTGTCTTGGCAACTGTTGGCCCCGCTAGAGACTCCACTTCCCAGAATCCTTTGCAGCGGCATAGGGCCAAAGGGATGTGACTGGAATGCGGGCATCACACGAGGTGTGAAGGTTCCAGGTCACCGTCAACTTAGAGACAAGTCCCTTGGCCAGTCAGACTAGGAAGATGCCAGATAGCAGCACAGGACTTGCTGTTTCCACAGACTTCCTTCAGAAGTCACAGTGATTGCCTGATTCAGTAATAACGAATGTATTATTACTTTCAACACTCTTTCTGTAAAGAATCAGGCCATCCTTGGAGAAGGAAATGGCAACCTACTCCAAGATTCTTGCCTGGGAAAGTCCCATGGACAGAGGAGCCCAGTGGGCTACAGTCCATGGGGGCGTAAAGAGTTGGACACAACTTAGCAACGGAACAGCAACAATAAAAATAAGTGTACTATTTAGGTACCCAATGTAATAGAAAGCTGATTGATTCCAATGCAAATAAATGTACAATATAATAAACTCATGGATGATATGAAAAAAAAAAAAGAATCAGGCCATGTTGGGTCCACCGCATTTGAGTTTCATTGTTTTTTACCTTTCCTTTTAAAAATAATCCATTAAAGATGGAAAGACACTTTTAGCCTGGGGGCCTCTACTTTTATCCCTGGTTTTATCTCATTAAGGAAAGGGACCAGGCCAAGAGTGTGAACTCCCTGCTGACCCCAGGTTACTTTAGACCATCCATTATGTCTTGTCAGGATTAACAGAGGAGCTCCTGTTTGGGCAGAGGACAATTCCAGGAGTCTGTCTTTGCCCAATTAGCTCGGCCACTTAAGGCAAATCACACATTCTGACCTCAGTTAATCCCTAAAATGAAAGGGTATAAAGACACTGGTTACTCAGCCATCTTTTACATTTAAAAGCCTGTAAATTACAGTTTTACATATTTTAACTAATTTACAGTCAGGATGCCCCATGCATCAGCCCCCACCTCCATCCCACCCCAAGTCCTGAACTTAGGTCGCATTTTTCAAAAGAATCAACACAAAACAACACTGTCAGGAAAATAAAAGCATGAACTCTGCGTGGTGAAAGACTTCTAAAGCAACTTAAACCAGGAGCTTAGTGGATAAAACCAGTTGGGACTATCCCAAGAGAAGACAAAATGAAAAAAAAAAAACCCAAAAACTCAGTGCACTTGAGACTTACTATGTTATTTAGATAAAAGTTCCCTGAGATCTTAACTAGATCAAACAGTTAAGCCAAAGATAAACATTTGAAAATTTATGCTTAATCTATCACATGGTAAAAATTGTTCATCAAAAAGAGAAAAGAGATGCATAAAACACGTTCTCAGAAGAGACGCTCTGCTATACAAACTATAAGCACAAACAGCATCTCAGGGCCAGGACTCAACTTGCAGAAGAAAGTGCGTTTTAAAAAGTGCTTGTGCACAATGGCTGTGAGGGCTGCTGTTAGTTAGGAGGAATTTTATTTCCTTAGAGCAGGCCTAGGCGGGGGGTCTCCACTTATAATGGTTATTTATTACAAGGAATTCCAACTTTTCCTAAAGAGACAACACTGCCACTAATTTAAATTCATAAGTTTATTGACCAGAGCAGCATTTCCTAAAGTGTGTTCCATGGGATCCCCTTTCCATGAAGAAAAGAGTTCTAGTCCCCATCAGCACAGGAGAACCTGTGAGAGGGTCTGGAGCAGTGGCTTGCTACGCCTGGTTTAACACACTCTTCCAACTGACCCTGGAGCCTTTTTTTTCCCCCCGCATTTCAAGGGAAGTCTATGAACATCTGACCTGATTAGTACTCCATGCTACGCTGACCTGGAAAATCCCCCTTATGGGGTCTGAAACCCTGCAGCTATACCACTTTCCTTTCTCGTGGGAAACGAACAGGACTAGCAGACTATTGGCAGCACACAGAGGATCTGCGAGCCCCTCCCCAGACCTGCCTCAAGAGGCAAGGAGAGTCCCTCTCCCAAGTCTCCTGTGTTCAGAAGTTGTGTCTGCTTGCGGCTGAAACTGGAGCCCATTATCCAGAGTGAAGTAAGCCAGAAGCAAAAACAACAATACAGTATATTAACACATATATATGGAATTTAGAAAGACGGTAACGAGAACCCAACATGCGAGACAGCAAAAGGAACGCAGATGTATAGAATAGACTCGTGGACTTTGTGGATGAGGGTAAGGGTGGGATGATATGGGAGAAGGGCATTGAAGCATGTTAATTGTCATGTGTCTAATCAATCGCCAGCCCAGGATTGATGCTCGGGGCTGGTGCAGCGAGATTTCCCGGGGGGGAGAGAGGAGCGAGGGGGGTTCCGGAGGGGGAGCATATGTAAACCCATGGTGATATCATGACAATGTATGGCAAAAACAATAAAAAAAAAAAAAGAATGCGGAGTGCGCTTTCTCCCAGGGCCCAGTGAGTACACGGGAGAGCTGTGGCCAGGATTTCAGAGCCCCTGAAACTGTTGTGAAGTCCCTCCCAAACCATCTTTGGAAGAGACGCCTGTAGGTCCACAGAAAATGCGAGGTGTCGCTGGGGTTGCCCGCTCCGGTCCCCGTAGCAGCCCTGCCACTCAGCGCCGCCGGCACGCATGAGGACAGCCTCCCCACAGGAGCAGGTCCATCGGAGTGCCCCCTGGGGCTGCAGTTCCAATGCTGGTTGGAAATACAAGGCGCTCTGTGAAACCCCTTTCCCCAGTTCACGCCTCGGGGAGCCGTAACATTTATTTTACTGTGATCAAAAAGAACTAAAGTACAGAACAGTTAAGAAAGAGGAGGGAGGCCTCCCTTTGCCTAGTAAGCATGCTTCCCAGGTGATACTAGTGGCAAAGAATCTGCCTGCCAATGCAGGAGACATAAAGGGGTATGGGTTCAATCCCGGGTCAGGACGATCCCCTGGAGAAGGAAATGGCAACCCACTCCAGCATTCTTCCCTGGGAAATACCATGGGCAAAGGAGTCGGGTGGGCTACAGTCCATGGGGTCGCAAAGAATTGGACATGACTGAATGTCTGAGCATACGGCTGCATAACGCAAATGGACTCCAAGAAGCACCATAATTAAGGCCGGTGTGAGTCTCAAGAGCAAGACAAAAACTTGAGTCCTGTCCAGCAACCACTGACACCCCACAGAGAACCAGCCGCTGGTGCCAAGGAGACTTCTTAGCTAATCATAATACGAGGTTTCTCTGAATCAACCTGGGGGATCAGTAGTGGGGTGTCACAGCTGGGTCACCTCCTTGCCCAAAGTGAACTTACTCCATAAGGAATTTCTGCACAGCAAACCAAACCCACTTGAAAGCCTTAAGAAAATGCTAAACCCCAAATAACTTTATAAATTTTGAAATTACATGGCTCAGTGAAGCACTCAGAATTTCACGAGAAACTGCCCTTCATGCCTCTGGTATACATACTTTTAATATTCATTTTAACCACATCAAGAAATCCCCTAAGAGATTCCATTTTCTCAGCAAGGGAAGTTACAAAAGAGAATTCGAAATGGACTTGTTTTTGCAAGCAAAATGAAACACTTTTATGTTTTATTCATGCAAAGTGTAAGTCCCTTCACAGCATTACAAATTGAATTTGCTCTTGTAAATTGCTGTAAAGGAAAAAAAGAAAAAAGGAATCAAGAGCAAAACCAAGTATCTTTAAAAAACAATAATAATCAGGAATACAAAGCTCCCTTCTTTCAGAGAATGAAAACTGCAATGGGGAAAAACTGAAACTTTCACAGACATATTTTTTATTTACTGCTTCCAAAAGCAGTCCAGCTCAAGGGCCCCCAACCAATGCAAGAGCTTCCTGAGGTCCTGAAAGCTAATGTGGAACCCTCAGTGAATTTCTAAATTACACTTACCTGTTAACATTGAGTAAGAACAAGAAGGGGTTTAAAAAACATGAGTAACCCAGTGCACATTTCAGAAACATAACCAAGGCAAGGTAACCTAATTTATACCGATATCATTGGGTGCAGTGGGGGTGGGGGTGGGTAGTTCTTTCCACTTTGTAGGACAACTGAACACAGCATCTAGGATAGCTTATGGTTATCAAACTATCATTTGATAGTCTGTTATCAAATGATAGACTGTTCTTAAAACCTCCCTGAGGTCTCATCCCTCCCTCACCCTCTCTGTCTTTGTAATTAGCTGTCTCTCCGAGTGGATGTTGCTTTAGCAAATCAAAGCTAACATGCATTAAGCATTTTCTATATCCCCATCACCATGGCATTTACTATAAATACACACAGGCATAAACATACACATGCTTTGTGGTCCTTATTAGCATCCCCGTTTCACACATGAGAGAAACTGAGCTCAGGGCCTGAATAATTTTGTCCACTGGAATTTGAATCATATTTTTCACCCTGAACAGAGAGCATTTGGCCTTACTTTAAAGAGTTGGGGTGACCTGAAAACCTCACTGATGAAATCCACTCACAAGCTAACCTTAAGAAAATAACCCCATCCAGTTGGATATGCATATAATGATCTTCACCTCAGCTTCTGTCTTAAAAACAAACATGGAGGATAGGAAGTAGGGAAGGATCAAGCATCTTACACTCTTCCATCAAGGCTAAACGTTTTTAAATGTGTACAAACATCATCATGTATTTTCCTTTAATTGCAGCGCTCCAGCTCTGCCAAGCAAATGAATGACAGGTGTGGATGCATAATCTAGCTGCTTACTCCCTTCAAAGCACCTGGTACAGCTGTCACTGCTCACCACTGCTACAAAAGCTCAAAGACACAGCTGTGCTCCCAGGAAGGTTTATCCAATCAGCCATCAAAGGACACTCCACCTCTCTCTTTTGCGACCATTTCTATGTCTGGTTCCCGCAAAAATGCTTGTTTTTTGATGAATGCTTATCCATTTTCCTTTCACGCTTAGCATTTGGAACTGAATCAAAACAGTGTTGAATTTGCTACTGCCCAAGGCTGGGTGAAGCCAAGGCTGAACTCCCTAGAGGACCACATAACCCAATAAACCAGAAAACCCAGGAGTGGAGTCACAGGCTCCAGAGAACCATCTCTCTGTCATCTGGGATTTCACCAGCTTCCGCAACGCTCTTGTCCATTTTCAACAAAGTAATACATCGTCCTACAGCTCGTCCCCAAATGCTAGATCTTCGGGCACCTTGAGAGTTGCCAAAGATTAATTATAATTCAAGAGTTAGATGCATTTCATGCAGCCCAATTACTTAATAAAGTATCAAAGTCTGATGTCTGTGATACCTGCCACTTTTACTTAGAACATGCACCTGAAAACCAGAACTTCCCTGTTTCCAGTCACTCTGGAGAACAAAAAGATGCATAACACATCTAAGAAGTACTTGCTTAGATGAATTCAGTAGAATTTCAGAAAAATACACATTGAATGGAATGTTGGTATGACCAGACATTTCAAATGTTAAAAATGTTCAGCCAGCTTCAAACTCCAAAAGTTCCTGATGAGCACGAGTTAATGACCTAAAGCTTGTGATCTGGATAAACAACAAGGTTTTACTGTATAGCACAGGGAACTATATTCGCTACCTGTGCTAAATCGTAGTGGAAAAGAATATAAAAAAGAATATATACATACATACATATATATATATATATACATGTTACACATGTGTAACTGAATCACTCTGCTGTATAGCAGAAATTAACACATTATAATAAATCAACTTTACTTCAATAAGCTATTTAAAAAAAATAAAGCTTGTGATTACAGGCTGTTCAACCTCTCCCTTCCAACACAAGCCCTCTATGAAGAAAATACCAATAGCAGAGCATCTGAAATACCTGAGACTCTACTTTAAAACAGACTGCAGAGAGGAGGGCTAAACCAAGGTGAGATTTCAGAGAGTCTGGATGAGCTGGGACCTCAGATGGGATGGGTAGGTGGGGAAACATGTAGAACCAGAGGCAAGATCCAGAGCTGAAAAAGGTCTGAGGGACAGAAACCGGGAACGGAAGTAGCTTGGTTTACGAGGCTGGGATAGCGATGTGCTTTAATTTTTCACATTTCTGCAGAGTTCACTGTTAACGTTCATAGCCAGTGACATGCAGTAATAGCAAGGCTCCACTTTGGCGCGAAGCTAAAACTGGGTCACCTGGTGAGGTGGCAAAGGACATGTGGGGCACTCACCGGCCGTTGTCGCGGCCCACGCCCCACACGCGGATGCTGACGATGGGCTGAGCGTGGAGCACGCTGCGGTCCATGGGGTCCACCAGGCTCAGCGTGTCGTTCTCCAGGACCAGGTACATGTCCTTCCCCTGGGATTCAATGAGAAGACCACTTGCTTACCTTCTGCACAAAACTATGCATCCTCACCACGTTTGTGGCTACCAAGGGATGTCGGTTCAATGATCAAAATATCGCCCCTTGGGTCTGAGATTTGTTTTTTAAGGGAGAAACATCCTCTCCTGATTAAAATATTTATAAATCCTTCATCTTCCCCTCATATGCCCAATTTCTCTTTCCTTCTCCAAATCCTCTGAAATGTGTCCCTAGCCTGCTTTTGAGCTGGCTCTTGTTTTTAATTATTTACTCTTTGAATCTTTCCTCTAAGAAAAAAGGCTAATGGCAAGTTCCCTGGAGAATTTGGTCTCTAACTCCAGGTCGGCCAGCCTCTCGTAACCCCTCTGTCCCCATTCTTTCCCCTCTACCCAGACCCTTCCAGCCGTCCCCGTGATGGCCTTCCTGGACCCACAACAAGGGCTGTCTCTTCTCGGTTTTTATACCACCTCTGATCTGCGTGATTTGCCCGGTAAACAGCAGGCACAGCTTTGTGACATTTCTCGGTGCTTCAGGAGCTAATGCTGATGTGCCTCTATGATATCTCAGATATTATAGCATACGCTTCAGGCTCCTTGGCTTGTGAACGCTCTCACTTGCCTCAGAGCTTGGTTTGTTATTATCTCCAATTAGCAGATGGGGAAACTGAGGCTTACAGGTTAAGTGACTTGCTCATGATCCGATACGGAGGCCGAGATGCCTTTAGCCACAGGGGGGTGCTGCAGTGATACCAACACTGGGGAGGAGGAGGTTTCCAGCATCACTGTTCAGGTTCTGGTCTCCTGTCTCTCCACATATTAATGGCTCTTTGAGGTCAGGAACGCTAGCCTATCCAACTTCATTCCCCTTGCAAACCCTCAGGCATTTTAAGAAATTATTAAATGTTTGCTGTCTGACCGAAAGGCTGTGTCCACTGAAGGTCACGGTCAGCCCAGATGCTGGGGTGTGGACGACAGGGAGGTCTATGCTATGCTAAGTCACTTCAGTCATGTCGAACTCTTTGTGACCCCCAGGACTGTAGCCTGCCAGGCTCCTCTGTCCATGGGGATTCTCCAGGCAGGAATCCTGAAGTGGGTTACCATTTTCTTCTCCACCAGGAAGGTCTAGCGGGGCAGAATGGTGAGGCTTCTTGGCCAATCTTCAAATTCCAAAGCGGGACAGATAAACTGCTCCTTGGTTTGGGTTTTAAGACTGATGTCCCATCACAAGTTCTCAGAGTGAACATAAGCTCTGCTGCTGAGGTGCAGACATGGGTGTTGCTGTATCTCCGCTCGTCAGTGTTTATTTAAGCTAAGCATCTACAACTGGGATCCAGGATGATTTGAAATCTTCCGAGAAGGGAAGAGAGCCACTTCCAGGCGAGAGCACTGGCAGAAAACAAAACTTGTGCCGGCTGTGGTCACTGCACAGACCCTACAGCGCCTGGAGCAACAGACAGCAGGCCGCCTCAGGCCTGAGGCGCCCCCCAGTGTCTCTTTTGGGGAACTGCAGCTCCCGTGGCTTGCTGTGGGCAGGGTTTCTTTCTATGGACACATTAAGGTCACAGTTGTGGCCCGACCGTGGGCAAAGAGCCAGCTGCTAATTAACCAGTCTGTAGATTAATCATGATTGAGGTGCAGGTCCTGGAGAGATTGTCTCCCAGCACCTCACGGAGGCTGGGTAGCTGGTGAGCAGCTAAGCAATGGTTGGCAGAGCCAAGCTAGAGGGGAGGGTTGCAGTCCTCCAACTTGTCCCCCTAGTGAAGGCCAGGCTCCCTTCTTCCCACCTTCAGCTAGGGGCTACCACGTGCTCAGGAGCTGCGTCATCATAGAGTCCTGAGGAGCTGGGCCCCTGTGAGCAGGGCAGGTCCTAGAGACCCTGGGGGCCAAACAGGTGACGTGTTTTCGGATAACTGAGAGCTGATTGGGAATTTTTGGTGCCTTCTCTCTCTCCCTCTCTCTTTGTGCCTTCCCACCAGGAACTGGGTCACTGGCTGCAGCCTAAGAGAAATCTGCAGCCAGACCCAGTGGGGAGTGGCCCCCAGCCTAGTTCCCACCTGGTAACCACTCCTCCGAGCAGCTACTTCCTGGAAAACAGCTCAGTGGTGGTGCTGCTGCTAGGTCGCTTCAGTCGTGTCCGACCCTGTGCGACCCCACAGACAGCAGCCCACCAGGCTCCGCCATCCCTGGGATCCTCCAGGCAAGAGCACTGGAGTGGGTTGCCATTCCTTCTCCAATGCACGAAAGTGAAAAGTGAAAGTGAAGTCGCTCAGTCGTGTCCGACTGTTAGCAACCCCATGGACTGCAGCCCACCAGGCTCCTCTGTCCGTGGGATTTTCCAGGCAAGAGTACTGGAGTGGGGTGCCATTGCCTTCTCTGCTCAATGGTGCTAAGAGACTCTAAAAGGGTTCCGGCTGACATTGTCACCTATGTTAAATATGTTTTGTAGGATGTGAGCCATAGGGAGATTAAATCCACCCCACCCTTCCCTGCCACTCACATATACACACACAATGCATTTCCTTGGGTCCTCACAAAGGCAACAGAGACTGTCTTCATCAGTCAACCCTACCAATAATCTGTATTACAGGCAGAACCAGGGACCACTGCTGGCTGATCACCTGAAGTGAGAATGGTTGGCTGAGAGTAGAATATCCCTGGCACCCAATAAGTACCTTCAGCGCCCCTCAGAACTGTGTCTCTTGGCTCTTGGGGCTCTGGGGCTTCATGAGGCACAACAGGAATGCAGGTAAGTCTGACAGTAATTATTTCCACCTGTAACTTACCTCTCCCCAAATGCCAACTGTATCTCGGATGTCATTTTTGCAGTAGGAAAGCTGCCTGATGCAGTTGTTGACGGCAACACTACTCTTGCCAGGAGCGAGGTCCTCCTCTGCCATTTCCACCCACCCCAGAGAACGCACAGCGAAACACTAGGAGAAAATCAGAGAACCGGGGATTACTTACTGGCCACAGGCAGCAAAGACCCTCAGCAAAATGTGCGTAACGTGTCTTCAACGACTACAGAATGTTCAATCATCTAATAACTAATTCTCGACTGTCGAAAAACTTAATTGTGGCTATTTTTTGCTACTAAAAAATGTAGTAATAACTATATTCTTGCCTACCTTTCTGTGTGCAGTTTTTTTTCTTAGAACTAATTATTAGAAGTAGAATGATAGGGCTAATGGGTTTAAACATTTGTAAGCTCTTTATTCTAGTATCTGGCAGTATCAGTATCTTATCTAGTATCAGGCAGGATTTTTCACTAGTAAGAACCGCAGAGGGTTCTCACAAGGAGTAACCTCTATGAGATTTGTTACTTGTTAAGCACCTAGGAAAAGACAATAGAAAGGAGAAACAATTAAATACAGGTTTGACACTTGATTCTAATAATAATAGGGCAAGATGTATTCTCTAATATCTAGAAATGAAGGAAAACAGAGGGTGGGGGTGTGTGTCCATCATAACAAATCTCAGTGTTTGTTACTAGCACCAAACCTTTTATTAAAAGTCTACAGAATTAACCTATAAGAAGACAGAGCACAAATTCAATTTATTGTTTTCTCATTTAGAGATACTCAATTTGAGAGCATGCTCTTCATCTTCTTTTTAAAAGTTCATGTATTCAAATTTTTTTTAAATATGGAAAGTATCATATGCATGTTGCAACAAATAAAAAAAATCCAAAAATTTATAAGTTCATGGGACATATGAGGGCAATTTGGATACAGCATCTACCTAGTGGTTAATTGCCAAGGTTACCAGGTGGCTGGAACTGCAGTCTCCCATGGCAACCTGTGACTCAGGTGCCCTCCTGAGCTGCACATCAATTGAAGAGACCACGTTCCCAGGACAGGAGGGGCAAACAAGGTGCCACACTTCTGCGGAGCCAACAGGCTGACTCTCAGACAGCATCTTCTAAAGTTTCCAAAATCGCACTTCATAACAAAATGAAGAAATGCAGCGAAGCGTCCCAAAGTGACCACATTCAGTCTAGCCTAACGTTCTCTGTGTCTCAGCCCCCATACCCAGACGGGGTGCCTCCTTCCTGAATTGTTAATCACTCTCTCAAAAAAACATCCCACCAAAATACTGAAAACGTTACCAGAATGCGGATCCCCAGGCCCTAGAGGGGAAGGACCGAGGTTCCTGGGACCCGGCGCGGACCCCATGTGGAATGGAGCAGCTCCTGCACACCGATGGTGCCCATGAGGCCTCTTACAGAAACACCAAAAAGGGAAGGTCATCGCTACAGCTGCAAAAGCTACTCAGGACCCCGGGTCCTGGGGAAAGGTCCTGGGAGATGCCCTCCCAGTTCATGTGCACATGTGTATCTGGCCCAAGAGGAAGGTGCCACAGGAGCCAGGGCTGCTCCTTCTGAGGTTCTGCTCCCTTTATCCTGAGACCAAACTACTCCTGCAAGTGGGCGTGTCGGAAATGCCACAGGAGGACCCCATGGGGCATCTCCCCACATTTCATTAAGACCCACAACTTCCAGGACCATGCCTGTAAGTACTCATTTTCTGCTTCCTGCAGGGGGCGCTGTGCAGCTCAGTAACTTTTGGTTCCCAACGGAGTCCCTGGTGAGTAAAATCACAACGCCACAATCTCCCTGCTTCCATCTGCCATTTTGATCTTGTTATACACTACCTTATAATGGAAAATCTCACCTTTTCCACCTTCACCAAATGTGTGGTTTTCCTCTATGCCAAAGAGCAGCTCTCAGTCACCAGCCGGGTGTCTGAAAGTTCAGCTCAATTCTGACACTATTTACCTGGAGAGAGCATCAGATCCCACAGGTTTAGGGCTCAGCCCTACAAGACCCCCTCTCCCCCACCCCTGCCAACTTCAGTTGCCAACTGCAAGCCTGTTATCACCTGAGCTTTTAGCCGACCAGCTACAGCTTGAATGTTCTGATGGACCGTCCTCACTGGGTTCGCTTTATCCCCTAGAGTAGCCAGCAGAACTCAGAGAAACATTTATTGTACTAAATCATTGGCGCAATTGTGTGGTCACTAAGCTGTGTCTTTGCGACCTCATGGATGCCAGGCTCCTGTGTCCTCCACTATCTCCCGGAGGTTTATTATAAAAGGATACAACTCAAGAACAGCCAGAAGGAAGAGGTGCATAAGACAAGGTACAGAGAAAGTGCGCAGAGCTCCCAGCGCTTCCCAGGTACCACTCTCCCCAACCTCCACGTGCGTACCAGCCTGGAAACTCTGAATCCTGTCCTCTGGGTTTTACAGAGGCTTCATTATATGGGCATGATTGGTTAAATCACAGGCCACTGGTGACTGAACTCCATCTCCAGCTCCTCTCCCTTCCTTGGGGATGGGCATGGGACTCAAAGTTTCCATCCCCTAAACACATGGTGGGTTCTATTGGCAACCAGGTCCCACCCTTAAGTGAGTTCTAGAAATCATCTTATCCTCACCTCAACCCTACCAGGTTGATACTAAGTTACTGTACCCATTTTATAGATGAGAAAGGAGAGTGAAGCACAAGGCTGATAAATGGTGGACCTAGGTTTCCATCCTAGGCAGTTTGACCTCTGGGCCCTCACTGCTCTGCCCTATGCCTGAGATGTTGCTGGAGGAGCAGAGTCCGACTGGGCTGGGCCCACAAGAGGCACAGGAACACAGTCAGCAAGGTCAATACAGTTGAGTGTATCTGGCCCAAGAGCATGTGCACTCCGTCGTGTCTGACTCTTTGCAACCCTATGGACCACAGCCCGCCAGGCTCCTCCATCCATGGAGTTCTCCAGGCAAGAATACTGGAGTGGGTAGTGATTTCCTCCTCCAAGGGATCTTCCTGACCCAGGGATGGAACCGCATCTTCTGCATTGGCAGGCAGATTCTTTTACCATCTGAGTCACCAAGGAAGCCCAGCCCAAGAGCAGGAACAGCCTAAATTAAAATTTTAGCTCTGACTTAAAGGTACTGTGATCTTGGCTGTGTAACTTACAAAGTCTCATTTTTTTTTTATTTGCAAAAATGGGAATAACAGTAATACTTACCTCAGAGGGTTCTCACAAGGAGAAAACAACATAATACAGGTAGAAAACACACGATGAGCACTGCTGAGTCAAAGTGCAAATGAATACAGTGCCACATACACCTTAAAGGGGGTCATCCAAGGGGGAAATGAAAGGAGATTAGGAGATTTGTAATTAGCGTGATCCCCATGTTCCAACTGTTCCCAGGATGGTTTTGGTTTATGTTTGTTTTCTGGCAAAATCATTAAGAGTAGCTCCTTTTATTCTCACAAGTGTCCTAGTCTGCATAATAAATTATAGCCACTCTAGTCAAAATTCCAGTGAATTCACCCTCTGGCACAGAGACTGAGGTTTGAATGTATCATATGCAGGAGATATGCTCAGGTGGAAATGGGTTCAACATGGCAGGGTGTGGGTGTGTGTCGGGGGGCAGGGGTACAGGGAATAATACCCTAATACACCAGCATTACTGTGGGATGGTGCTATGCTCTAAAACTAGAAGCCAGGAACACATTTCCCCACTTTTTATACAGCCTATTACAGAATCCTATGGTCTGTCTATACTCAAAGAACTTATTAAGGAAGGTGCAAAAGAATACTGGCCGGTTTTTGTCTTTGAGTCCAAGAATGCATGGATTTCAAAAAAACAAAAGAGTCCTCACAACACAATTAATTTTCTATATGTATTCAATAATTCTGCCGTTGTAATTTAGTTTCTGATCTGAAAAACTTCACCACTGGTCCCTTTGGCCACAGTAAGAGGAAATGGATGTGTGTCAGAGAAGCCCCACCAAGAAGCCAGCTCTATTTCCTCCCAAAGAACCAAGCAGCAAAGAGCAACCTGCGCTACTTGGTGCTGCCCCCGTGTGGCCAAGAAGGTCTATAACCACCACTTTTCCTCCAAGTCAGGAAATTATTAATATATATATAATCAGCTCTCCGAATAAACATTCATGGATTAGGAGGAGCTCAAAATATTCAATCCAAATACGTAATCAAATATCTAATCAATCTGACTGTTAAGCCACTTTTTTCAAACTTTGAATTAAAAAAAAATCAACATTTGTACTCTTGATGCTCATTCTTCAATAGCTTTTTATCAAAAGGGTAAAAATGAGTAATGAATGGTTCAGGGTACGGACTGTGTCATCAGGCAGATCTAGATTCAGGTCATGACTTTGCACCTACCAGCTAGTGAGTTTGGGGAAATCACTGCAGGTCTCTAAGGCTTAGTTTTTTAATCTGTAAAATGGGGATAATAATAGTACCTATACTTTATAGTACTGCTGTTGGACTGAGATAATATAGGTAAAACCTTTAGCATATCTGGCATATAATAAGAACTCAATAAACATTTATCATGTTATCGATAAATTTTAACTTTTATGTGTGGATTTTAAAGATTGCTCTAGTTTAACTGAGATCAGCCATAGTTAAAACACTCAGAAGGCTCTGTTAAACACAGAAAACCGGACCCCATCCCCATAGTTTCTGATTCCGTGGGCCAGGGTAGGTCCTCAAACCTGATTTTGTAATAGTCTCCCAGGTGATGCTGAAGTTGCAGGTCTGGGGACCACACCTGGAGAATTTCCTTACTCTGTGTCATGCTGTTCCCATGACTGATCCTAAAAGGCAGATCTAGGTTCAAATCTCAGGATTGCCACTTACTATGTGTATGCTCATTAACCGCTCTATGCCTCAGTTTCCTCACCTGTAAAACAAGGACACTGAAGTCCCTGTCTCACAATAACCTGTGCGTATTGTGAGGATCAACTGGGCAGAGTTTGCTGCTGTGCCTGTCGCTGCCATCCGTCATTATGGGCATTTAGGGAACCAAGGTCACGGCTCAACCGGGAGGGATGTGGCTCTTGGTTGGGGCTTCTTTCTCTTCTACCTTTTCTCTCTCCCTTGTACTGGAACCAATGGTCGTATCTTGGTTGGAAACACACATCCTGTTTCAATTTCTGTTTGAGTCCTCTATTAACAGAGATGGATGCCTGCGGAGAACCTCGTCCTGAGACACACGTCGAGGGGTAGAACACAGTGCCAAACCTTGGTTTCCAGGGCCCGTCAGTCTTGTGTCTGCATTCCTCTGGTCTCGTCAGTGTGGCTCAGCCACCAGGAACCCAAGCTTACTCAGTTGCAAACTGAGAGTAACACTTGGCTCAGAGAGACCCAAAGTGAACAAGGGAGCCCAGGGAAGGGCCCTGCAGGCTCTCAGCAAATGTTCCCTCTCTTCTCTCTCTGGCTCCAAGAGACCCTCTCACGTCCTTCTTCGTTCTCCCACAGGCTTTCTCCTCCTCCTCCTCCTTTTAACAAGGACAAGCAAGATGAGAGCCTATTGGCTGAAAACTGGGGCAGAGGAGAGACAAGGGAATTGGAGCCGATGGAATTATAGTCAGACACAAGCCTTGCCTCCAGCCAGGTGAGCCAGCTCTGTGCATGGCATCAAAGATGCTGCTGCTCAGACCAGCGTAATCCACGAAGCAGCACCTTCGATGCCCAGAATACAGTTAATGCTCTACTTAAGTACTGAAGGATGATGACAAAAACATAAATGCTACCAGGATTGACAGCAACACTAAATTACAGATATTAAAAAAACTAAGAACATCCAAGAGAAAAGCTACAATTTAGTTTACACTGCAAGTATAATCCTAATCCATATTCATTTATTGGAATTGCTTACCACTAAGCTAGATTACTCTGCAGCACAGTAACAACTGCGTATACAAGTCAGTAAACATTTATTGAGTGCCTATTGGTTCCTGGAGACATAGGGAGATGAGCAGGATGTAGAGTAGACATAAAGCAGGAGTCTATTGCATGGCAATGAGAAATACGGGGACAGAGAAGCACACGCATGTGTTGGGGGTCTTTTAACTCAGAGAGAGGGAACCATGGACAGCTTACTGAAGGGTATGGTATTGAGCTGAGCCTTGTAGGATGGATGGGTTTATTCACTTAACAAAGATTTACTGATAACTGTGATATGCCAAGTACTGGAGGCACATCAATGAACCTGCGAGGCCAAATGCTCTGCTCTGGGTAGTATTTCAAAAAACTGGAAGGGAGTATTCATTTGGCTGTGACACCAGAGGTCGCACAGCTCTGTTGACATAAACCAAAATGAACAAATTACAATGGTACGTGGGGAAGGGGATGTGAGACAGCGGTTTAGGGCCCAGGTTTTCAAGTCACTGACATGGGATCAAATCCCACGTTGGCTACTATAAGCACTATGATTGGAGCCAAGTTACTAAACCTTGGTACGCTTCAGTCTCTTCACCTATTGCAGTGAGGATGGTGGTATGGACCACCTGGTACTGGCATGATTAATGGGAAGCCTTAGGCTAAGAACAGGACCTGGCCCAAAGCAGATGCTCAAGAAAAGGTGGCTGATGTTTTCACAAAGTCTCTGGCTCAAGGGGTAGAGAATCCACTTGCAACGCAGCAGACAAAGAGGATGCAGGTTCAATCCCTGGGTTGGGAAGATCCCCTGGAGGAAATGGAACCCCCTCCAGTCTTCTTACCTGAAAAATCCCATGGGCAGAGGAGCCTGGTGGGCTACAGTCCAAAGGGCCGCAGAGTTGGACACAGAGAGCCCCTGAACAGGCAGGCACACAGATCCCATTCAAATGTGTCATGCATGCGTGCACAGTCGCTCAGGCAGGTCTGAGAGACCCCATGGACTGCAGCCCTCCAGACTCCTCTGCCCATAGGATTTTTCAGGTAAGAAGACTGCAGTGGGTTGCCATTTCCTCCTCTCCTGACTCAGAGATCGAACCCGGGTCTCCTTCAGCTTCTGCAATGGCAAGTGGATTCCTGACCACTGATCCACCTGAGAAGCCCAGTCAAAGGCATAAGACTGGGGAATACCACCAATAGTCAGCCGTCAATTCTGTTTGATTTTTCTAACTTATGATCAAACATCACTACAGCTATACCTTGGGTGGCTGAGGATGGGGAGAGGCCCGAGGCCTGGGGAGAAGGAGGGGAAGAAAGCCCCCAGGCTCCATCATCTCATGAGCCCACCAGATATCCACTGATGGGCTTCAAGAAGCTCTAAATCTCCTACAAATATACCCCAAATTATGTGTATTTGCATGTAATGGAAAGAAGATCCAAAGCTGTCCAAAGGTTTTGGGAATATAAAACACTTTAAAAGAATCCCAAGGAGTTTGGAAATCAGAGTACTCAACTCATCAAGACATCAATTAAGGTAACATGTGTTCAGAGTAGAAAAAGCTGAGTAGCTGGCATCTGAATTCTTTTCTGAGAAGTGGATGAGGAAAATGGTTAGACAGCTCTACATAAGAAAGGATCAGGAATTTAGGAGAGAAAAGGAAATGGGGGAGGGGCAGTGAGAAAGGGGTGCAGAGCCTCTGGGGAAGTTCCGAAATGGCAGGCAGTGCCTGAATGACATAAAGGTGAAGGAAGTCCAACATCCAGTTTTGAAAACCAGTGACTTAACTTCTGATGCAACGTAAGTCCCCTCTGTATTACCCTTGATGCTCCAGCAAAAGCCTGCCAGAGAGATGGCTGACATCATCAAGGAATGAAGAGAAGGGTCAACTCCTGCCCTGGGTAAATGCGTGGCAGAGGAGAGTAGTGGCAAAGGCCTCAGAGTGGAGCACTGGGAGTCAACACAAGAGAAATATAAGCCTAGGTAATGGGCAGAAATGGCAGGGGTGCTGGGGGTGGGGGGCGGTGGACCCATGAACTTCGCAGGATGTGAGACAGGGACTCAAGCCCATCTTGCCTGCATCCTAAGAACATAGAGATCCTGCTGCTGCCTGAGCTATGTAGAGCTGCTCTGCGGAGGCTGTTTACATCTGTGTTCTTGGGGTCAGGTGGGAAAATATATCTATTCTTGTTGTATGCGACTATGAGGAAGGACTTTTTGAATAATCATACAGCCTGCAGAGCAACTGAGAGAGAATCCTTTTTTACTTCATACTGGTGGCTGCCGTAAGGTAACCATCTAGGATATATAGTCATCACGTTTGACAGCCTACATCCTGGGACGTCTCCCTAAGAAATCTGGAACTGTTCCCTGCCCTTCCCCTCCCCAGTTACTGCATCAGAGACAGCATGGACCTGATTTTTGCCTACAGGACCGTCCAGATTTTGCTGAGAAATAAGGCAGCCAGTAATAAACAAAGGGCTGTGGCCTCAAATGACTTTCAGAGCATGTTCTAAAAATGCACAGGCTTTTTGGGGTTCCAAATATCTTCCTTAGATCATGGTTTCCATAACATACAGTGAAGTCTTTAGCAAATCAGAGCTCGTGGTCATGATATATAGGAATGTAGATCACTGTCATTATGGACACAGTTTGAAACAAAATTAGGCTTCACCTGCCACTGGTTTTCCTGGAAACACTGAAATGCTTTCTAAATTCAGCATCTCGGTGGGCTCCACCAGAGAGGTGCCTGGGGACTCTGGAGTGGAGCCTGACCTAGTTCTCCATCCGGCTGAAGCAAGGAATCAGCCAGATTCATTATTCAGCCTGGCAACAACCTGGGCAGCCAGGGAGGACCCAAAGAGCATTTCTACACTGACCCCCAATGAGCACGTCAGCTGTTCCTGCTGTTTCTCCCCAGACTGTCTGCAACGTGGTGAGCACCCAAGCAGAAAACAAGACACCTGCCCTCTGGGGCCATGGGCCCACTAGTACCGCTTACTTAACTCTCCCTCTTTCCTACTTGTCAGAGCAAGATCACTCTACTGGAAACATCCATCCTATGCTGACAGCTTATGCTGTCAAAGAGGACACTCATCATAATGATTAACACGCAGGTGGCACTGACAGTGTGCCAGGCACCAACGACTGACCTGTAATTGAAATATCGTCTACAGTGCCCACCTCTGCCTGCGTGCCTGCCTGCTCGCCACCCCTGGCCACTGGTCAGTTCGTGGAGGGGGGTTCCCAGCCCAGGTCATCTCTGTCTCTAGTAAATAACAGGCTCTGTCCCTAGTAAACACTCTAGAGACCTGCAAGGTCAGGGGCAGGAATTTGAACCACATTCCCTATAGCTAGGAAATGCTCAGAGCATGCACAGTGATGGAATCAGAGCTAAGTTATCTAACAGAAGAGGGGAAAGATGTGCCACAGTTTAGAGGCGGGGCCTTTAGTCGTCCCTCATGTACAGCGTGGGGTCATGCAAGTTTCTGAGATTTAAGGCTTCGGTGACTTTAAATCCTTAAATGAAAATATAAGGGTTCTTTCAAAGCCCCGAGCTTTGATTTCGCCCCCCTCTCTGTGCCATTCCAGCAGGCAATGACTCTTCCACAACTGCTTCCTCGGCTTTATAGAAAGTGCTTGCTGACTCACCGCTCTACCACATGGAGAAAGCAACCGTTCTGAGACTTAAGGGAACCCAGGTTTGAACCACTGATGCGCTGAAGAGCAGGCTCAAGGGGAGGTCACACTTGGTAGAGGTAGGGCTAAGATCTGACAATGCACGTAATACTTTGAATATTCAACCATCGCTGGGGTGTCTTTGCTTCCTCACTCTTACTCAGGGGAAACAAAATCTCTCCATTCTTCCTTACCGAGTGGTCTCTTGGCAGATGAACCAGTTCAGATGGGCAGAGCTGTAGCCTGGCCTCCTCCTGTCCCCTCAAGTGGGGGTGGGGGAGGATTCATTCTGGAGAATGGGACAATGCTATTGTGCTAGATTCCGACTTTTAACTTAAAACACATGTGAGCAGCACTGAAATCATGAAACCAATGTGTCTTGCTTTTAACTTAACACATAAGATGTGCACTTTTACAAAGCAATGAAATCATGACATCCATATGCTTTTAACATATTTCTAGGTATGATTATCTTGAAGAGCAACATTCTCACTAGTGCTTAAATGAGATTTCAGAGAGAGGGAGGGAATTTCCACTTATTGCACTCCTATGTTAGAGACTTTTTATTAGTTATCTAATTCAATTTAGTTTAATTCTCACAACCAAGTAAATGAGTTATTCTACCCGTTTTAGAGAAGAAATAAACTCCCAAAGGAACCCTGGCAAGTCTAAGATTACATAAAACGTTTTGCAGAGTCTGACTCTGGTCATCACACATAATGCTAACACTTGTAAAGTGGTGGCGAGGAGGGGATTGGGGTAGGGGTGACTGAGGTGGAGGACAAGAGTGCCACACACAGCATTTATTATGAGTGTCTGTGTGTACATATCGAGTGGGAAAAATCCACTTCTCTTTTACTACTCACAAAGAATACATCACTTCTGACCCATCCAGTCATCAAATGTGCAGGAACTCTTCTGTACACCAAGCACGTCTCTGCAACACCAGAGGGGTGTGCTACGATTTAACTCAAGCCTGACATCCTCTACTTAGACAGTCAGATCCCACAGGCTAAGGTCTCAGACCCACAAAGCTGCTTGCCCCAACCCCCACCCCTCAGACACTAATCACTAAGTCCAGGTTGTCACCAGTGCTTCTGACCAAGCAGTTATAAACTGGAGACTTCCCTGACCCCTCATCAGGTTTAACTTAGTGGAGAGGCTCACAGAACTTGGGGGAAGTTGACTTACTAGATTATCTGTTTATTATAAAAGACTATAATTCAGGAACATGCAGAGAGATGAGGACAAGGTATGCAAGAGGGCATGGAGTTCCCAGGCTCTCTCTGGATCAGGCCACTCTGCCAGCACCTCCACATGCTGACCAGCTCAGAAGCTCTCTGAGCCTTGCACTTTAGGGGTTTTTATAGCAACGTCATCCAATAGGCATGATTGTTCATTAACTTCCTTTCTATCTCCTCTTCTAAGCTTCTAATCATGGTTTGGTCTTTCTGGTGACCAGCCCCTACCCAGGAGCCTGCCTAGAGTCACATCGTTAGAACAAAAGGCATTACTATCATCCAGGAAAGTGAAAAGGATTTAGGAACTCTGTGTCAGGAACCAGGGTTAGATGTGTGTGGGGGGTGGGGGGCACTTTCTTTTACAATATTTAATCAACTCATGGCAACATATGAGACAGATGTTATTACTATTCCTATTTTACAGATGCAGAAACTGAGGCACTGAGTGGTTGTTATGGACTGAATTGTATCCAGAGCTATGGTTTTTCCAGTAGTCATGTATGGCTGTGAGAATTGGACCATAAAGAAAAATGAGCACTGAAGAATTGATACTTTTGAACTGTAGTATTGGAGAAGACTCTTGAGAGTTCCGTGCAAGGAGATCAAACCAGTCAATCTTAAAATAAATCAGTCCTGAATATTCATTGGAAGGACTGATGCTGAAGCTCCAATACTTTGGCCACGTGATGCAAAGAACTGATTCCTTAGAAAAGACCCTGATCCTGGGAAAGATTGAAGGTAGGAGGAGAAGGGGACGACAGAGGATGAGATGGTTGGATGGCATCACTGACGCAATGGACATGAGTTTGAGTAGGCTCTGGGAGTTGGTGATAGACAGGGAAGCCTGGCGTGCTGCTGTCCATGGGGTCTCAGAGTTGGACATGACTGAGCATCTGAACTGCACTGAACAACTGAATATCATACCTGATACAAGCAACTGAACTGAACTGAGAATTCATATACTGAAGCTCTAAGGCCCAATGTGGTTGTATATGGACACAGGGCAGTTAAAGAGGTAACTAAGATTAAATGAGGCCATAGAGTAGGCCTAATGCCGTAGGACTAGTGTCCTTATAAAAAGAGAAAGAGACACCAGGAAAGTGAGCACACAGAGAAGGCCAAGTGAGGACACAGAGAGAAGGCCATCATCAGAAAATCAAGAAGAGAGGCTCTGGGAGAAATGAAATCTGCCAACACCTTGACGCTGGACTTCTAGCCTGCAGAGGGTGAGAAAATTAGTTTCTGTTGTTTAAGCCACTTGATCTGTGTGGTATTTCGTTACGGGAGCCCGAGTAGATTCATACAGTGGTATATAAACTTCAGGCGACCAGCTAGCATATAGTGAAGCTGGTTTTCAAACCCCAGTTTCGGTCCAGTTCAGTTGCTCAGTTGTGTCTGACTGCTTGTGATCCCACAGACTGCAGCACACCAGGCCTCCCTGTCCGTCACCAACTCCTGGAGTCTACCGAAACTCATGTCCATTGTGTCAGTGATGCCATCCAACCATCTCATCCTCTGTCATCCCCTTTTCCTCCCACCTTCAATCTTTCCCAGCATCAAGGTCTTTTCAAATGAGTCAGTTCTTCGCATCAGGTGGCCAAAGTATTGGAGTCTCAGCTTCAGCATCAGTTTGCTGCTGCTGCTGCTAAGTCATTTCAGTTGTGTCCAACTTTGTGCGACCCCATAAATGGCAGCCCACCAGGCTCCCTCGTCCCTGGGATTCTCCAGGCAAGAAGACTGGAGTGGGTTGCCATTGCCTTCTCCAATGCATGAAAGTGAAAAGTGAAAGTGAAGTCACTCAGTTGTGTCCGACTCCTAGCGACCCCTTGGACTGCAGCCCACCAGGCTCCTCCGTCCATGGGACTTTTCAGGAGAGAGTACCAGAGTGCGTCGCCATTGCGTTCTCCCAGCATCAATTTATGTACCGACAAATTCCTGTCACCACGCCATGCTGTCTCCTAGGAGCGGCAACAATGTCGGTTTTCCTAAAGTGGGGAGAGGGAGGGGGGCAGGCATACCTCACTCTACACCCAGGGACCTCAGAGAGGGCCTACAACCCCTCCCTCAACCCGAGAGGCGTGCACTTGTACACAGCCCCTGCCCCTCAGTCTTAGGTCGGCCAGAGGTCAGGAGGCCTGGTCCTACTCTGAAAGGCCCAGGAGAATTCAAGGGCGGGAACAGGTGGAGAAGAAGCAAAATCTCCTTCAACAGAGAATGAGGGTTTCAAGCCCCCTTGGGTCTAGATTTATGGCTTCCGGCTGGCTCAGAGGTCTAGGGGAGCCCCCACCACAAGGCACCAAGTCCTGAGGTGGTCTAGGTGCTTTTGCTCACATTGTCCACCAGGGGGCACCATCACACTTCTCCCTCCCAACCCCCAACTCCGATCCCTGGGGGTAAGGAGTCTCGACCTAGGTAAAGGGAAAAAAATAAATTTAATCAACTGCCTCATGACTATGCCCTCATCCCTCTAGGACATTGTATTGCTGCTCACACTGTGTTCTAGGAAGTCCTAGGGTGGTCAGACTCGGCAACAACCTGTGGGAGGGACCAAGGGGCAGCCAGTGTGGGGCTGAGGCCTCTGGGCCCCTCAGCCAGGGTCCTGCTCTTTCACATGAAAGGTTCCTTTCATGCCAGCATCTGAAGACAGGCCAGCATCTCCTGGTGATGTCCACAGGGACAGTCACTAACCTATTACCAAACAGGGCGACTTAGGACATTATGAGGAATTTATATACGTTTAAAAACAAACACCAGAATGCCAACTGACTCATTTACAGGGAGAAGTGTACGTCGCACTGGTTGCTCAGACTGGCTCACAAGAGGATTCGTCCTCTGGAGGAAATCTACTCAGTTCTGACCACCCACTGACCACAGGCTGAGTAGAGAGGCAAGCAGAGGAGCCTGCTTCAACATCCTAATGGCTAGGATCCTTGGAGATTGATAGCTAGTGAGAGACACAGCCCTCCAGGTTGTGATTTAATACATAAACAGTTGATTGTATTAGTCATTTCCGGCACAGGAGCCAGCCTGGCATTTGGAAGCCTATTTTTATCAATGGAAAAGTTGAGTGGAGGTGGGAGATTTGGCCCAGTGTTTCCACGATGTCACAGAACAAATTAGAGGTACGTGCATAGTTAAACATACCTGCAAGTACAGTGCATCCGACAAATTTATATGCAGTCGTCATCGTCTTTCTAGCAGTCACCATTTAGCCAGTGCTTTCTCTGTGCTGAGTATTTTGTATTAATATATAAAATTAAGAGCCTGGGCTTGGCAGGGAAAGCAAGGCAGCCCTGACATGTAGAGATCACTTTTGCAATGCTTCATAGCTTACAACAGGCTGTACAACACGTGTTCACACTCCTACAGAGCAGCAGTTCTTTGTTTTACATGTGAGAAATCGAGTCTGGAGAACCAAGCAGAATCACCCCAGGCCACACGGTAGATAAGCAGCAGCCACACTGTGACCCGAGGCTTAGTTCTCAAGGAAGACTGCTGTGTTGTCTTGACTTGACAGAAGAGGAAACCAGCTCAGTGAAGTTCAGCAAAGGGACACATCTGGGGACCCGCTGGACCTCCCCACTGTCTGCATTAGCTGTTCTGGAAACAGAGCACTCCATCCATAGGAGGGTCTCCAAGAACAAGCCTCTTCTGTGGACCTCTGAATGCCTGCCACCCCAAAGAGGGCCTGACACGTGCTACACGCTCAATAAACATTTGTCAAATGAAGACACTCGAGCTGGAGACAGACTGAAGTACGGTGGCAAGAGAGCAATGGGACTGCCTGGAAGTCTGGACTGCTATTCTCTGGCTGCTCCCCTGGCTAGTTAATTGATCTAAGTGTCTGCCTCTTTGGAGGAATAACCCCACAGGCGCTGGTGAGAATTCAAGGCGGTGTGTGCAGAGGCAGAGAGGCTAGAACAGAGCAAGTAGAGCCTGGACTATGGCAAGTGCACAGAGCCTGGACTCCGAAGCCTGAGCACCTATATCTGAATTCCTGCTCCCCACTTAATTCTTGAGTGATGCAGCTTTCTCATCTGTAAAATGACAATGACAATGACCTAAGGAATGTCGGGAGCAATAAATGGTGCCATACTTCTAAGTGCTTAGAATGGCACTTGGTAAGTGTTTGATGTGTTAGCTATTATTATGATTATCTCTGAATTATCAACAAATCTGATCTAGGCCATCCCTGGTGACATAAGGGCTTCCCTGGTGGCTCAGACAGTAACGAATCCACCTGCAATGCTGGAGACCCAGGTTTGTTACCTGGGTCAGGAAGATCCCCTGGAGAAGGGATCTTCTTGCCTGGGAAATCCCATGGACAGAGGAGTCTGGCAGGCTACAGTCCATAGGGTCACAAGAGTTGGATATGACTTAGCAACTAAACCACCAACACCAACATAAAAGTCATATAAAAATATCCATTTAGTCAGTAAGTTGAACTATGGTCAGATATCACTTGCCTCCAAGTGCTTCCATTCTGAGACCAGAGGGCCAATCCTTCCATAGGCTAATCCATGCTCAGTGTCCAATCCATCCTTACTGGTCTAATAGGAGTCCCATCCTCACTACCTGGAGGGGCCTTGCACAGCCCTGCAGACAGCAGCCCACATTCAAGGGTTCTGGGACACATGGACCAAGGGAAAAACTGAGTCCTGGCTGTGTTTGCAGCCCTTCTCTCCGGGCTTCCAGTTGGTTCCTGATTGACACACTGGGCTCCCAGCAGGTCTGGGAGTCCTGTCCCAGAGCAGCGTGTGGTACTCATGTCCCCTCTAGGCATCAGTGGGACCTGGACACCTCCCTCTCATGCAGGCCCTCCATTCCAATCCTGATGGGCTCACTAGATGGGTCCCTCTGGACATGGAGCAGGCCTGCTGAGTCTTTGGAGAGTAAGACTTGGACCATATCTGCACTCATCCAAGCAACACTGGACAAGAACTCAATACTTCAACTGCTCAAAAATTCAAAAGTTTTCCACAGAAGATGATTTCTAATATGCTATGAGATGGTGGATCTCTTACAAAGGAAGGTGGGATATGGGCAGAAGGGGGCACTTCTTAAACCTGATGCCTGACCCTTCCAGCTAGAGCACCTTCAAATCCCACCAGCCAAACACCCAGTCATACCCTCCTGCAGATGACCCAGCCTGCTGCAGCCCAAGGCCCGGGAGACTTCAGAGTTACCACAAAGCATCTTAAAGAACCTTGATCTGACAGTAATCACAGAAACTTCTGGTGGGACAGTGGGGCAAAAGGGAACTTCTGCTGCTGGAGACACTCGAATGCCAACAGAAGCTGAGTCTGTGGCAGTAAACATCGGCTCATGGCCCACACTCTCAGAGCCTGAGTCAGAGCCCACGCCCATCCAGGCCCAGCAGCGAGGCTGGCAGGAGCCACTCCTATTTCTGCAGAGAAGTGGCAGATGTCCTCACTCCTGGGAAACTATTCTTCTTCCCCAGAAGCGTGAATGATATTTTAGTTTTCCCCTATGGGAGTCTTGGAAAAGATCGAGAGGCGAGCTGTATGGTCCACATGGTTGATTTACACTGTTGATTTTATTTCTGCTGCTGCAGAGTTGAGAAGTCTTATTTGCAGAGTAAGCATAGAGTAAAACCATAATGAATACCCAAGTTCTGCATGTAAAGTTGGCCGTTTTATCTTGCTGGGAAAGCAAGATGACTATGTGAGCTCTAGAGGGGATGCTGATCCAACAGGAAGTGCAGAGAGAGCCTGAGGGCTGGAGACCTGGGCCTAGGCAGGGCTGGGACACTGCTGTCTTTTGCTATTTCTCTCTCTCCCCCATACTGTGTAACAAATTACAAGGCAGAGGCTTGCTCTGCAGTCTTCTCTGCCCCAAGCACAGAATATGATCACTATGAGGGTTAAATGAGTTCATACATGTCATATAGGCTTTGCACAGTATTTGGTGTCTGGTAAAAGCTATACTCCAGCTTCCCTGGTGGCTCAGTGGTGGAGAATCTGCCTGCAATGCAGAAGACACAAGCGAGGCAGGTTTGATCCCTGGGTCAGGAAGATCCTCTGGAGGAGGATATGACAACCCACTCTAGTATGGAGAATCCCATGGACAGAGGAGCCTGGCAGGCTGCAGTCCATGGGGATGCAGAGTCAGACACAACTGAAGCAACTTAGCATGCACGCAAAAGCTACACTCATCATCATTATTGGGACTGATTGTAGTTTTTATTTTTGGCTTATAAGAAAGGTTTTTTTAAAAATTGCACTGCTCACCAAGAAACAAAATATCTGCAACTGTTTACAAAGGGTCTGAGATGAACACAGTGAACTCAGAGTGTGAAGACCTACAAAGACCTCAGTTAGAAGCAAAGCTGTTGATTTGATCAACCCTAAAGAGAGATTTACCAGATCCTCTCTCGCAAACCCGACTCCTAGAAGTCTACACAGCATGCACATGGGAAGAGCCTCTAGCCACAGCATAGAGACCTAGCACATAAGGGCCCTGGCGACCCTGGAACCCAACCACCTCATTTCACAAACAAGTAAACTCGAGTTCCGAGAGCGCTGCAGAGCTGCTGCTAACAAGAATGAGTTTCTGCCTTGTGGGGGAGAGTAGTGGGCACGGAAGGTCATTCCTCAAAGTCTTCCTTAGTCACCACCATTTGCTGAGATGGTCCCTGGCCAACTGGCACCAGAGTGCAATGCAAAGATGAAGGGAGTGTGAGCAGATGCTCTTTTACGTCATTTACAGCAATTCAAGAAGAAAAAAGAGTTCTAAGTAGTTGTTTTAAAGGCTCTGCTTGAAATTAGCTGTATTGAATTCACAGGGTAGGAATGTACGTACACAGAGCTGAAAAGTTAAAAAGGAGCAAATTTCCAGCAAAGACCAGAATAAACACTAAAAATCTACTCCCAGAGATGACAACATATCTGAGGAACAGATGTATCTAGGACTACAGCTGAAGATGGACAGACCAAAAGGACTTCTTGTGGCCCCTCCTCACAAGCAGGTAACAGGCCAGTATCTCAAGTAACTCAGATTGTGTCCTGTGAATATGGGGACACAAGGGAAGAGGGAGCCTTAAGGAACCCTGTAACTTCAGAAACTGAAAACTACTCTGGGAGTAACCCTGGTGATCACACAAAATAACCATGGAGGGGCCCAGAGAATGCTGCAAGGCAACGGATCCCCAAAATTCTAAGAGGAGAAGTGACTCTGCAGACTGGATGCTGTCACAAAGCTTTGAGATGGTAGTAAGAAAGGTGACAGAGACTCACAGATAGGAGCAGAGAGGAGTTCCTGGCGGGAAAGGACAGGGAGAGAGGACTTCGCATTATTCAGGGGACCCAGCCTCGGGGCCCGGGGACCCCAGGTCTCCACAGCTCCTGATGTTGCCCGAAGTTCACTACACCATCTGTGTGACACCTGCAGCTTTGCCCCCTGGATGGACCTGCGGTGGAGGTCCAGTGATTTGGGCCAGAGACCGCTGGTTCAAGTTCAAGGAGAAGACTCATTCCCAAACTCATCTCCCTCTTTCCTGGGTTTCCACTGTAGAAACAGTAGCTCATCTTCTTGGAATTAATGCCCCATTAGCCTCTGAGCCTTGTTTTCAGAGCCAAACTTAAAGCTCTGCTTGTCCCTTTTGCTTGATGGATGAGGCCCATCGGGGGTAGTGACTCACCCAGGGTCTCCCAGCCCATGAGCGGCAGGTATGGGTGGGCAGTGGGGTCTTCTGATTCTCCCCTTGCCACGTCCCCCAGGAGCCTCCTGAGATGAGACCCCTGTGTGTGCTTTTTCTCTTCTCCCACAATGCCTAGGTAAGTGTCACACACATCAGCAGCACTCAATATCTGTTGGTTCATATTTTTCTTCTAATGAGAAAATGCAGGGTCTCCTAAGAAAAGTCACTAAAACTAACCAAAGCAATGGAAATTATAAAGAAATGCGGAGGAAGTCTGGATTAATTTTCTCAGAGAAGAATGGGAAAGTCTATGGAGAAGTAACTGGAACAGTGTTGGGGAAGATGCACCCCAAAGTCCTCCTTCTACACAGGGTATCAAGTAATGAGCAGGGGCTCTGGAATGACAAGAATTTGGAGAGAGGGAATGAAGAACTATTTTTTCTTTTTAATTCTATAGTTTGTGATTGTGCTTTTTAAAAAATAAATTTATTTTTAATTGGAGGATAATTGCTTTACAATACTGTGTTGGTTTCTGCCATGCATCAACATGAATCAGCCATAGGCTTACATATGTCCCCTCCCTCTTGAATTTCCCTCCCACATCCCACCCCATCCCACCCCTCTAGGTCACAGAGCACCTGATTTGAGCTCTCTGTGTCATACAGCAAATTCCCACTGGCTACCTATTTTACATATGGTAATATATGGTTCAATGCTACTCTCTCAATTCATCCCATCCTCTCCTTCCCCCAGGCTTCCCTTGTGGCTCAGCTTAAAGAATCCACCTGCAATGTGGGAGACCTGGGTTTGATCCCTGGATTGGAAAGATCCCCTGGAGAAGGGAATGGCTACCCATTCCAGTATTATTAATCTCGTCCATCATGTATAAAATTCTGGAGAATTCCATGGACTGTACAGTCCATGGGGTCGCAAAGAGCGACTTTCACTTTCACTTTTCTCTCCTTTCCCCACTGTGTCCACAAGTCTGTTCTTTATTTCTGCATCTCCATTGCTGCTGTGCAAACAGTTTTATCAGTACCATCTTTCTAGGTTCCATATATAAGTGTTAATACATGATATTTGTTTTTATCTTTCTGACTTACTTCACTCTGTATAATACGTTGTGGAGAAAAGGAAACCGTCTTGCATTTCTGATGGGAATATAAAGTGATACAGCCACTATGGAGAAGAGTATGGAAAGTTCTTAAAATATTAGGAATAAAACTACCATATGGGGCTTCCCTGGTGGTCAAGTGGTTAAGAATCTGCCTGCCAACACAGAGGACATGGGTTTGATCCCTGATCCTGGAAGATCTCATATGCCACGGAGCAACTAAGCCTGTTCATCACAGCTACTGAGCCCACACGCCCTAGAGCCTGTGCTCTGTAACAAGAGAAGCCACCGCAGTCAGAAGCCTGCCCACTGCAGTTAGAGAGCAGCCCCTGTTCGCCACAGCTAGAGAAGGCCCAAGGGCAGCAGCAAAGACCCAGTGTGGCCAAAAAGAAAGAAAGAAAGAAAAAACATTACTGTATGACCCCATAACTGAAAAAGATACATGTATCCCAATGTTCATTGCAGCACTATTTATAATATCTGGGATATGGAAGCAACCTAGATGCCTCTCGACAGATAAATGGATAAAGAAGTTATGGTACACACACACACACACACACACACACACACACACACACACAC